>CM062296.1:18246603-18732959 GCA_031216915.1 Pictodentalium vernedei
AGGGGTCAGGGTGTGAAACTTAGGATTTCAATAATCTTGTATCTTAGGGCGCCACCCTATGTCACTGTTTATTCCACGAATTTAGGGGAATAATTACCATTTCGACTATTTGGACACTTTTAGGGGTCAAGCTGACCCCTTGAAAGAGAATGGAGTATGAAACTTAGTATTTCAATAATCTTGTGTCTTAGGTCGCCACTCTACAACGCCGTTTATTCTGCAAATTTCCGTCAATACTTACTATTTTGACCATTTGGTCACTTTTAGGGGTCAGGCTGACCCCTTAAAAGGGGTCAGAGAGTGAAACTTAGGATTCCAGTAATCTTGTGTCCTAGTGCGCCACCCTTCAATGCCATTTATTCCGCGAATTTCGTCCAATAATTAATATTTTGACCAATTGGTCACTTTTGTGGGTCACATTGACCCCTTAAAAGGGGTCGGAGTGTGACACTTAGGATTTCAATAATCTTGCATGTTAGGGCGCCACCCTACATCGCCGTTTATTCCGCAAATTTCGGTGAATAACTACAATTTTGACCACTTGGTCACTTTTAGGGATCATGCTGACCCCTTAGGAGGGGGTCGCAGTGTGAAACTTAGGATTTCAATAATCTTGTATCTTAGGGGCCACCCTACAAAGCCGTTTATTCCACGAATTTCGGCCAATAATTACTATTTTGACCATTTGGACACTTTTAGGGGTCAGGCTGACCCCTTAATGGGGGTCGGACCGTGAAACTTAGGATTTCAATAATCTTGTATCTTAGGGTGCCACCCTACAACGCCGTTTATTCCACGAATTTCGGCCAATAATTACTATTTTGACCATTTGGACACTTTTAGGGGTCAGGCTGACCCATTAATAGGGGTCGGACCATGAAACTTAGGATTTCAATAATCTTGTATCTTAGGGTGCCACCCTACAACGCCTTTTATTCCGCGAATTTCGGCCAATAATTACCATTTTGACCATTTGGTCACTTTTGGGGGCCAGGTTGACCCCTTAAAAGGGGTCAGATTGTGAAACGTAGGATTTCAATAATCTTGTATCTTAGGGCGCCACCCTACATCGCCGTTTATTCCGAGAATTTCGGTGAATAATTACCATTTTGACCATTTGACCATTTTGGTCAAACTGACCCCTTAAAAGTGGTCGGAGCATGAAACGCAGTATTTCAATAATTTTGTATCTTAGGGCTCCACCCTACAACGCAGTTTATTCCGTAAATTTCGGCCATTAATTACTATTTTGATCATTTGGTCACTTTTAGGGGTCAGGCTGACCCCTTATAAGGGGTCGCTGTGTGAAACTTAGGATTTCAACAATCTTGTATCTTAGGGCGCCATCCTACAATGCCTTTTATTCCGAGAATTTCGGCCAATAACTACCATTTTGACCATTTGTTCACTTTTAGGGGTCACGTTGACCCCTTAAAAAGGGGTTGGAGTGTGAAACTTATGATTTCAATAATCTTGTGTCTTAGGGCGCCACCCTACATCGCCGTTTTTTCCGCGAATTTCGGTGAATAATTACTATTTTGACCATTTGGTCACTTTTAGGGGTCAAGCTTACCCCTTAAAAGGGGTCGGAGTATGAAGTTTAGTATTTCAATAATCTTGTATCTTAGGGCGCCACCCTACAACGCCGTTTATTCCCCGAATTTCGCCTAATTGGTGAACGTTGAATAAGGAACTGGGAATAAGTAAAGGATTTCACAGCGCTGCTGCAATAATATTTATCCTGTTCGTCTGAGCGATCGATTCGGACTCCCGCGTTGTGTCGTGGGCAAGGCACTTACCCCGATCGTTCATATGGGGGCACGATGACGTCTGTGTACTCGGACGTACTGCACGTCGATGATGCGTATGCCTTCAACAAATCTAACCCTGCCTGTGCTGCAGTGGGGAGTTATGATGTTGGGGAGCTGACAGCTGCTCGTCGTTGCTCGGTGGTTCTCTCCAGGTACTCCGGCTTCCTCCATCCATAAAACTGTCACCTACACGGTATGACCTTGACTGTTAAAGTGTCGTTTAAACCTTAATAATAAATAAATAAATAAATTTATCTTAGTGGTAAAAGTCAGTGGTAGAGCAATACTGATGAGAGCATAACATTTACTTGTAATAGAAAATGGTAGCAGGGACTCTGCAGTGGTTGGGTCATCCGTTTTGGTGATATTATAAGTTACATGGCGTGTAGCTGGCTGATACATTTCCATACAAGGCGATGAGTGTTCATATCAGGTGAGGCCAAGCCGAACCTGATATGAACACTCAGAGCCTTGTATGGAAATGTATCAGCCAGCTACACGCCATGTAACATATTTATTATGTCGAAAGTCCATGTAAATCAAGCGATTAATAATTTTCTCCATAAACAAACAACGGCTCGGAATTTATTTTTCAGGAACGACTATTGATAGCACCGCGCAGAATCATGAACAGTAACAGGCACCGGTACGTGTAACCATGGTAATTGTAAACACAGGGTATAAACAGAAATCGTCGAAACCGGAAGTTGTGCGCTCTGAGGCGGGTCGTTCCAATCGGAAAAGCCAAATTGCGAGGACGTGCTTCACAATTTTCCTGCATTTAGACTTGTTTTGTAATTGGAAGAGGAGTATATTCAATTCAAACAGTAAGTGGAATAGTCATATGTTATTTCTGGTGTGAATTCCTGTCCGAATCTCTTGGCATTTGTGTTTAAATGTCAGTTTTGTTCACCGCGCTCACGACAAAGTTTACATTTCTTGCGAACGAAAATCTGATTGATGATACTAACATACAAAATAGGCGGCGCTTTATGGGCATTTTACTCTCCAAATTCCCAGATTATTCACTTTCCAGTCGAAACATACCCTCATACGGAAAGCATGTAATGGAAGAATCGTAAACAGGACCAATATGCGAGACGGTGTATTCGGCCTAACTGTCCGACCAATTGCAAGCGTGGACGTTTTTGAACTGTCCGATCAACTGTGGGCTTTTTGTCCGACTAACTGTGCGCTATTGTATCGGGAATTGTTAATGCCATGGACATGTGATAAACGTAAGCCGTATAATCACCAGCAAATTCCTTGCTATACTAACGAGACACGTTACACCATGCAAGAGGTGGGTCTGCAACAATAGATACACATTGCACGATTAAAAATGGGCCTCTATTGAGTATTCTTACTCCTTGGTTATATTCATGTCGACCCAATACATGAATATAAAACATGTGAGTAATATCATTGCTCGCTTGGTGAGTCAATGTACTTCGTTTTACAAAGAAAACTGCCTGGAAGGAAAAGTTCACACAACTTGTTCACCTGGAAGACAAGACGTTTGCAAAACATATGGGATGTAGTGTCCACTCAGAGACTGTGACTTTCCATGAATCAATTTGTTGCGTCAAGCAACCTCTCTCGTTGAAGACAGGAAGTCATATTGTGATTCTCGGAAACTTAACCTTTCATTGTTTTACCCGTTTAACTTCTTCTCTCTGAGGTTAAAATCTCAAATGTCCAAATCTTTACTTAAATCTTCTTAAATTGTCAACGATTCAACAGTTTATATTTTGATTAGCAGAGTTCAAGAAGTCCTGGCCATCAAAATTAAAATTGCTTAACCTTTGACAACTGCAGGGAGATAACCATTGGTAATAATGGATGTAAAAGTGAGTAAACCTGACGTCTCAGTGCGGGGGGGGGGGGGGGGGGGGGGGGGAGGTGGCGATGGACAGCCACGTACTAAATCCTGCCCCAATTGTATTATGTATGGAATCTAAACCACTAACATTGATTCCCACGCAAGGTGGTGCATCATTGCCACCGTAGGACTAGGGATGCTTGTTTTGCATGGAAAACTTCTACCAACGATTTGACATTTAATTCTTATGTTCGGTAGACTCGATCTGTGTTATAATGCGATTGTTTAAATAAGGTATGGGTAAGGTGAAGTGAAACATTGTTGTTTCTGGCAGCCCAGAGGAATAGGTTTCGAGATTTGATTGAATCGAGATGCGAATACTATCAGCAATGTCTATGGTCAGGTCCAGTGTACAACACACCACCACGCATATCAGTTCTGAGCGGTAAGTTGAGCTACGTCTTCACACACAATTTCGATCGACATAAATTTTCTATGTTAACCCTTTACCGTGGAATATCTAGCCTAGTAATTCTTCACCATTGCAAATTTCTGTCGATCAAAATTTTGCGTTGACAAGGAGCTCAAGAACTTAACATTAGTAGAGAATTATTTACATAGATTTTTTTAATAACAAAAATAAGCATTAGTTGTTGTTGCGACGTCTTAGTTTCACATGTTAGTCAAAAACTAATTATAACCCTAGTCGAGGAATCTAATAATTTCTTGATTAACATGTAAAATCAAGTCGTGGCTGCTGATAAACAACCATGGCTTAATTTTATAAAAAAATATATAAATGATGTTCTACTGGGTTTTTCTCAACACCATTCGAACTCGTCATCTTTCTTAGATCTTATAAATAGATATTTACTTTCCTAACACGCTTCTCTGTTAAAAAAATCCACTGCCACAAAACTGGGACGCCGACATTGAGTGCTAAAGGGATTGGAAAATATGGGTTTGACGAAATTTCCCTATCATTTCAGGAAATGGATACTTCCATAACTGGAAATGGATACTTCTTTTGAACTTCTTGAGACGGTGCATAGATGTGATTTGTGTTCATATACGTCAACTAGACTCAGAAGTGTACGGCGCCACCAAAAGTTGGTGCATTGTAGAGATACAAACAACAATAAAGAAAGTAACCCAGTGCAGCTGTGTGACCAGTGTGGCAAAATATTTTACAGCAGCTATGGTCTGAAAATGCATTTCAAATCAATTCACGAAAAGCAATTTCGTTTCACGTGTCCTACATGTAAAAAAGGATACAACCAACTATGGAATTATAAGGGACATGTCAAATGTTACATGTGAGTTATTCGGACAGTCATTTGACAATTGATCGGACAGATTGTGCGATGACAGCACCCCAGAAATTAGCCTGATGTACGATTTTAAAGTAACCAGGTTCGTCGGTGTAAGGTTCAATGGACTGGAAAGTGAATTATCTAGGAATTTCGAGAATAAAATAACCTTAAAGGGTCGCTGATTTTGTATGTTTGTATCATCAATTGGATTCTCGTTCGCAAAAATGTAAACATTGTCGTGAGCGCAGTGAACAAAATTGGCGTTTAAGCTCAAATGCCAAGAGATTCGGAACTGAATTTGCATTAGAAATAAAATATAACTAGTCTACTTACTTTTTGAGTTTAAAATGCTCCTCTTCCAGTTATAATACAAGGCTAAAATCAGGAAAATTGTGCAGCACCTCCTAGCGATTTGGCTTTTCCGATTGGAACGTCCCGCCTCAGAGCGCACAACTTCCGGTTTCGACGATTTCTGTTTATACACTGTGGTAAACAAATCATCACTTTGCGAAGGGCGATTGCCGTACTTGTTTACAAATGAAACGAATCGCTGCTTGCCACTGAGATCAGTGCTGCTTGCCAACTCGGCATAATCTGGAGGCCCCTTGCGTACATTTACTGTTGTTACTACCTAAAAAGGACTAATAAAGCAGTTTTGAACATTAAAAATCACTTTTTTACTGTAGAGCAAACAATAACAATAACGCAACTTGAACTTTGAAGTTGAATCTGAAACGCACACCGACTTTCTGTTAATTCTGTTTGATCGGAATGTTTCAAAAACAAGTTTGTTCATTTATTATTTATAGTGATGCTGATGTTGCCGATTTTGCAATTTCTGAAAATAGGAGCACCCTTTGGCATTGATGAGCTGGACAAATGTTCGTTTTCATCATCAAAGGGCTCAAAAAGTTGCTCTAGACAAAAATCGAAACTGTCATTTCCCTGTCGTGGGTGCTCTGGAAGTGCAAGATTTCTTTCAGTTTCAAGAACGTTTGAGTTTATTTCATCATTTGTTTCATAATAAATAGCAGGATTACATGTTCCTCCAGTAATCGACATGGCAACCGCTTTTCCCATAGAAAGTTTTTCCTCCTCTGTTACTCTTTGGTACATTGCAAGAGAAGATACTGTTTTATGTCCTGTGACTGACATAATTTGTGCTGATCCAAAACGTTTCTCCGAAAGGATGCTGGAACCAGTGGTTCGGATGCTGTGGTTGGTATAAACCTTTGAAAGCTTCGCACTCTTGCTGAGATTTGTCATGAATGAAGAAAGTGTTTTTTCACCAACAGGGCTATTACAGTACCAAACTGAACTATCTTCAGTGAAACTGTCAAGAGGTCTCTGCCAAAGGCGGTCACACTTTGGACTCAATTTACTGAGGTATTTCTCAAAGCTTGCCACTGGACAGTTGATATTGCCTGGAATTTCAGGCATAATTCCACTGACCATCTCCCTGTCTCTTTCCCTGTGATTTTTAGTAAGTTCATCTTGTGATTTTATAACATATTTTTCACCATTGTTTGTATTTACTTGAACTGAAAATGTGTTTTTTGTCATAGTATGCATATTTTCACGACCTCGTCTGAAAAAATACAGTTGAATGTCAAATTGTACCTTGTTAAACAAACCAGTTGGCGTGTTAGGAGACATAAAAATAGACTCATATAATGCCTTTCGGTCACTGGCCGAAATCATGGGGTGGTGCTCTGTTGTGCCCTTTCCCATTCTTTTCAATTCAGATAAAGCCGCTTTGAAACTTGTATTGGCGTCATTGAAATTTGGATCTTTTACAATGTCTACATTTTTATTGTAGGGTGGAGCATTCAAGTACCGATTCAATCCGTGTCTCAGGTTTTCTAATGAAGTACATTTATAATAATCCCCATTGGGTTGACGTGTGTCCAGGTAAAAGTGTGACAACATTTCATTCAAAGTTAAGTTGTCAAAGTTTTCAAAATTTTCATTCTGGTTTTTTTCCTTCAAATAATCCTTAAAAATCCTGGCGGCTTTTTCATTTGCACGTATGGTGTTTGCTGAATAAATTAATCTCTTTTTCGCATCTATCTCTGCAAGCGACGAATTAGCGAATCTCTTTCTCCCAATTGACAGCATTGTTGACATTTTTAATTCAAAACGGCGAAAGCGGAAAACGCAGACGATGCGTATTAAGGGAAATAACTCCAGAGGGGCAACACAAATTTTCTATTCACCTCAAAAACCCGATCCAAACAGTGACTGAAGGAGTCGTAAAACAAAGAACTTTTCAGACTACAAATATTATCTTCTGCCCATCTTTTTACATATTTAATGTTTTAAATCACAAAATACGGTATCTTGAAAATATTTTCGGAACCTAAATTCTCTTATTTTGTTTTAATTCAGATTTTGAAAATTCGAAGTGAGGGGAATTGCATCAAAATAGTAATGGCGGCTACTCACCTGATATTAATTAATATCAGGTGAGTAACCCGATACGGTGGAATCTTTAGAAGGTATTCCAGCATTTTGATTGGACAAACTAACTTTGAGACATAATAAAAGCTTTTATCTCACAATCGGGGCGTTTTTGCACTGTTACGCAATTAAAGTTTAATGTATCTGGGCCCTTGTTCCGAATCCGTATCAAGGGCCCCTGATACAAGTGCGTGATTCTGCTGTTGCCAAAACAACGGCATTGATAGCATTTTTCGATCGCTTCGCGTTTTTCCCTTCAGAAAAAAAAACAATATTAGGTGAGGCGAAGCCGAACCTAATATTGTTTTCTCTGAGCCGTATATGACACCGTATCTGACAACTAAACGCCCTGTAACATATTTATTATGCACGGCATGCTAAAATGTCACTGGGGATTTTAACTCAACGAATAGTTCAATTATGCGCACTTTTTGGCATCTTGGGCTGGTTTGTAGCCTATTATTGGGATTTTCCTGAACGCTCGAGTCGAGGCTTCTCTCTTGAAGTTAAAGGATTAGCTTTCGCTATGAAATGTGGAAAACTCCACCTCAATAAACGATGAACGGCATATTTTAAAATATAATAAACCTTTACATCAAGAGGTTTATTTAATTCACCACTAATTATTACCAAAGTAACAACCAAATTCACGTTGACGAAACACACAGTTGCTTCACTTCGCAAGACAGTATTCAGTAAAGTGAATCCCTGTGACGTAATTTTCTCTGAAGTGTAACGTCATCACTAACCTCAATATGGAGAGCAATGAACGCTGTTCTATTTTTTAATTTGCGTCTTTCCATCGATAAAACAAATGAAAAAGTTCTTCTTAAAATAGTTTTATAACACAATTTGTGGTCAATATTGTGAGATAAATTTATCATCACCACAGTGTGTGTCTCCGAAATTCTGATCAAATCTCGTTGTAGGCACAGAATCGCATTTCGACTCGCCCTAACGGCTCGTCGAAATACTGTTCTGTTCCTACAACTCAACTTGATCTGAATTCCCGGAGACACACACTGTGGTGATAATCTGTATGTACCTTAGGGCTGGTGGTAGAACCAATCATAGAACTAATGTTATGAAGAAGCACCAACAGCAGTTGTAGTTGTATATGCAGTTGTACAGAGAGCTGATCACAGGACAAACAAAGCTACTTATGAGACAAGCATGTAACGGGGCTGCAAGTCAGCAGTGGTGGTTAACTCCCACCCCCTAAGATTATCATTGCCCCCTTCCCAAAAACATTAACATGGCCCAATGCAACTTTCACATGACCCACATAGCTATAAAATGGCCCAAAACATTAACACGGCCCAATGTAACTCCAAATGACCTATAGACCTATAAAATGGTCTTAAACATTAACATGGTCCAATGCAACTCCAAATAACCTATAGAGCTATAAAATGGCCAAAACATTAACATGGTCGAATACAACTCCAACTGACCTTCAGAGCTATAAAATGGTCAAATACATTAACATGGTCCAGTGCGACTCCAAATGTGCTATAGAGCTACAAAATGGTCCAACATATTAGCATGGTCCAATGCAACTCTAAATAACCTATAGCACCATAAAATGGCCAAAAACATTAAATGGTCCACTGCAACACCAAATAACCTATAGAGCAATAACATGGTCAAAACATTAACATGGTCCATTGAAATTCCAAATAACGTATGGAGCTATAAAATGGTCCAAAAATATTAACATGGACCAATGCACCTCCAAATAACCTATAGAGCTTTAAAAACTCCACATAACGTATAGAGCTATAAAAAGTTCCAGAACATTAACATGGTCCAATGCATCTCCAAGTAACCTATAAAGCTATAAAATGGTCAAATACATTAACATGGTCCTCTGCAACTCCAAATAACCTATAGAGCCATAAAATGGCCAAAAACATTAACATGGTCCAATGCAACTGCAGATAACCTATAGAGCTATAAAATGGCCCAAAACATTAACATGGTCCAATGCAACTTCAAATAACCTATAGAGCTATAAAATGGCCAAAAACATTAACATGGTCCATTGAAATTCCAAATAACGAAGAGCTATAAAATGGTCCAAAAATATTAACATGGCCCAATGCACCTCCAAATAACCTATAGAGCTTTAAAAACTCCACATAACGTATAGAGCTATAAAAAGTTCCAGAACATTAACATGGTCCAATGCATCTCCAAGTAACCTATAAAGCTATAAAATGGTCAAATACATTAACATGGTCCTCTGCAACTCCAAATAACCAATAGAGCCATAAAATGGCCAAAAACATTAACATGGTCCAATGTAACTCCAAATAACCTATAGAGCTATAAAATGGCCAAAAAACATTAACATGGTCCAATGTAACTCCAAATAACCTATAGAGCTATAAAATGGCCCAAAACAGTAACATTGTCCAATGCAACTCCAAATAATCTATAGAGCTATAAAAAGGCCAAAAACATTAACATGATCCAATGCAACTCCAAATAACCTATAGAACAATACAATGGTCTTAAATAAACGGGTACAGTCTACAAACTCTATAAATGCCTTAGAGTCGCTCTTATTTCACTGAATTATGCCAAATTCTCTTGGGGTGAGACGTCTAGTCCCAACGAGGATGCTCCGGCTGTTACCCCTTTCTCCTACTTCCTACAAGGGAAGTGGGGGAGGGGGGTAACAACTGGAATGTACTAGCTAAGAACAGGGGAGGCCTCAACACCCCCAACACCCCCAACACCCCCAACTCCCCACCACCACGGCCTTTCAAAGATCATGTTTGCCCCCACCCCTCCAAAAAAATCTGGCTAAGGCGCCCCGTATTATAAATCTTGACTATGCGCCGCCTGGTGGTCGTTGACAGAATATAGTACTGAACGACGCCATGGATGTGAGTGCCTATCACAGGGCAGATAGTAGGTTTGGTAGCCAACCACTGGGGTTCATAGGCAGTGTAACATTAGGGATAACAGGTATAGTAGTCCCTGAATGGAGACAGTAGAAACGGCAGTGATTGAAGTATGAGCCCTATAGTCACCGCGGAGCTGATAGTAATGACATAAGTCAATGACAGTCAATAGAATGGGAGTGCCTATCTCAGGACAGATAGTGGGGTTGGTAGCCAACCACTGGGGTTCACAGGCAGTGTAACATTAGGGATAACAGGTATAGTGGTCCCTGAATGGAGACAGTAGAAACAGCAGTGACTGAAGTAGGAGCCCTACAGTCACTGTGGAGCTGATAGTAATGACATAAGTCAATGACAGTCAATAGAATGAGAGTGCCTATCACAGGACAGATAGTGGGTTTAGTAGCCAACCACTGGGGTTCATGGGCAGTGTAAGATTAGGGATAACAGGTATAGTAGTCCCTGAATGGAGACAGTAGAAACGGCGGTGATTAAAGTAGGAGCCCTATAGTCACCGTGGAGCTAATAGTAATGACATAATATAAATAACAGTCAATAGAAGCGTAGGTGTTCCTAAGGCAATTCTAAGACATATCAATAGTAATTGTAACTGGTCCCCAAACATTGGTCTCCTGTGTGTACCCAAATATTTAAATATTTGAAATAGGACATGGGGGAGGGGGCTTGGGGTATGTCCGCATTGAGGGATTTCCTCATGGAAACCACACAAAGACAAGCGAACTGATAGGTAGCGATAATGAATGGAATGAAAGTGGCGGGGAAGGTGGGTAGGGATGAAACGGTTGGCTCATTTCCCAACCAACTAGCCGAGAGCTATAACCGGATGATATTCAGTTAACCGTAGCCATTATTTCACCGAATCTGGGATCAAAACTATAGAAAGAAGTATTCTCAGAAACTATTCCGTAGGTTGTATACAAACGAACGCTGTCGAGTACTCGACAACGTTCGTTTGTATACATACTACGGAATAGTTTCTGCGGTTACTCAGAGCTCACGGAAATTTCCGATCATTAACGAAGTCTTGAACGCTAAAGTCGATTATTTCTCAATATATACAGCGCTGCTTCGAATCTATCCCAAAGGAGAAGCGGCAGATTTACTACGTTTTAGCCGTGGAATCACTATCGATATTTCGGATAACCGGTTGACGTTTTTTTAATCGGTTAGGTAGGTAACCGGTTTCAAACCAGTTTTCCATTTCAGTACTAGGGGTGGGGGAGGGGGGTGATTAGCCCCATCTGGTCGATTGTTTGTTTCCAATGGATCCCTTTTATTGGTCGTAGTTTGAGGCCGGATTAATGATTTTGAGATTGTTAGGCATTTCATCGGGACAGAACAGTATAGCACCGAAGATAACCAAGACGAGATGCAGAACGTCATTACTATAATGTCATAGTACATTCTTCAAGAAAGAAACGACACTATCAAAGCCCCAGTACTAGTAAGACAGATAGCGGTTGGGAAAATGGGAGACATAAGGAGGAAAATAAAAGGGATCGGGATAGACGCATTTAGCAAAACATATTCGCAAATGAGTCGAACAAACATTTTGGCGACTTCGAAATGGTTCGTCAGTGGCTTTCATAATGTGGTTGCCTTTAAAACGGGAGCAAATTTAGTGTTGTTACCGTGCACAGCATACAGGATTTCACGTAGTACATACGCCATAAATTAAATGAAGGTATAGCCTATAGGATCGATTCTAAAAGTACGACTCTGTAGATTTTTTCATTAAATGTTCTAAGTTTCACCCCCACCATCCAACGATACACACATGCACGCCCAACATGTGTGACTTGAGAGGCACCATGTATGTATATTGTTCATTTCTCACCCCTATCAGTTACATTGATGAAGCGTTCACTCAAAAGAATAATACATAGACTGCAAAGAGTACGTCGTGTGGAAGTGAGAGTTTGAAATTATGTGTATTTGGTGCACTGTGGACTGTGCAACAGTCACACAAGTAAACATATCAATACATACACAACCTGGCACGTATAACAAATAACCATAAGTGCTATGCGGCGTAGCACTTACAGTTATATAAGTTATAGACAAAACCACATGTATGTTTCAATGAGTCGTTTTGTATTCAATTCGTCAGATGTGCGTAGAAAGAAAACGTGGAGACCCGAAAGGTCGAGACGTTTTCTTTCTACGCACATCTGACGAATTGAATACAAAACGACTCATTGAAACATTCATGTGGTTTTGTATTTATTACATGACCCAAGCACCTACTGACCTAATTTTCTTTTCTATCACACCATGCACTTTATGCAGTCGCATTGCATAAAAAAGTCCCGGTTGGAACAGGTTGGTGTGCAATACGGAATTCCGTTTTGCACAGCCGTATTGCACGTCGTATTGCATAAGAGAGACTGCATGGGCATGTAATAAATAGTTATATGTGCCAGGTTGTGTATGTATTGATATGTTTACCTGTCAACCCCATTCCTCCTACCTATTTGTTTATTTCATTCTATCTGTCTTCATTTCCTGCTATCGTTTAATTTTCTCTCTTCTTCTTCTCTTTTTTACTATCTCTCTCTCTGTCTCTCTCTCTCTCTCACTTTCTCTCTTTCTTCCAGCTTTGTGACGTCCTTCAAGACGTGGGCCCCCTTCTAGCCCCCCCCCCCCCCCCCCGCAATGCAGGCCCTTTGGGCCCATCCCCTATGCCACTGTGGTCCATTAGCACTACGTGGTGGTCAGAACGAGTTCGTTTTGGACATTTTATTCATCTTGTCGGGTCCTTTTCAGTAGTTTTAGTCGTTGCGTGGCCGTTTACGGTAATGTTATCAATAAATCTAATGAACACCCCTCCCTTGTGTTGGAATATGCATTTCGGTCCCATAGCAAACGTGTGCCCCCCACAGGAACCAATACGGCTGCCCAATCATACAAAATGAACCACGGAAACACGAGTCGTCATTACAAAACGCATTGTAAACTAGTCCAGGCACATTAGACATAAAAATGAGAAAGTAAGGAAAAAAATCGGATTATATGTTTCCGGGACACACATTGCGGATAAAGTGTGAAAAGTCCCCGCGAATCCTAGTTGAGCTTTTTTTAGTTATAGCGTTTTTTTGATGAAAAAAAAAAATTAAAAAAAAATTCGACCCAGCTCCATATTTCTCATTCTTATTCGCCTTAGTAGGGTGAGAATCATAAATATCGTGCTGAATTATATTGAGAATACATATCCCCAACAGAAAATGCCAACTTTGTACCAATCCTCACACTCAATGGTGAAATATTCACGAAAATGTACAAAATTACGAAAAAAACTTATTGTTTTCATACACACAATGGTACACAACGTCCATTAAATCAAATCTACGACTACTTTGGGAGTTAAATTATATATCAAAAATTGCAGAAAAGCAGTGGCTTTATAATGATATATAACAATAGTCATTTATTTCATAATGAACTGGTGAAACGTGTGAAATATTAACCATACCCCCTAAACTCAAATTCAAACGGCATCGACTTTTCTCATTCAAATACCGTATTATAGCATCATTGTTTCAATTTCCATGTTCGATTAAATCACATAATGTGGTGTTTGTCCAGTGACGTTTGACCAACCACTTTATATCAAAGCAGTGGAGATTGTGTCTTCGTCAGATAAGTTGACAAAAGTTTTCGTTAGACTCGGCGGCTTCCATATGATTATGTCATATTTAGGGGCAATTGGTTCGATCATGGCTGGTAGCGGCTTGGATGAACTTTGGGGGACTGTTTATGCTGGTGGGTCAATCCATCATTTGATCAGTGGTCATGCATATTCAAGAGCAGTTCGTGCCCATTTGCTAACACAAATTGCCATTACAAAACTTGTGTTTGAAGAAAGCCGAACACTAGATAACATAGACTGCACAGAAGTCAATGAAATATTCTGTGGACTTGCCAGAGGTGACTGTACAACAGCTGACGCTGTCAATCAAGAAAGTGTCAACCATCTACTGTCAAACTTACACGAACTGCTCCAGAATGCGTCCGTAGGACGCACAGGAAAGCTTTGGGTACAATCCTACGAGCAAATAGGTCTTCTCCAGTTGTTCTTGAGAGCAGAGCGCACAGGCGACTGGGAACTCCACACATATTGTGTTCGCAATATGATTCCAGTATTTCACGCAGGTGGTCATTTTGCATACGCAAAAAGTTCTCATCTCTATTTGCAGCAGATGAATGAGCTAACAGAAATAATGCAACAGGATGATTTGAAGTTGTTCACTGAGAAAGGTTACTTTACCATAAGGCGCTCAGATAAATTCTGGGACGGGATATATTCTGAACAGACCATAGAGCAGTGTTTAATGAGAATGTTCAAGCTCCCTGGTGGTCTCACACATGGCAGGGGAATAACCGATAGCACTGTTGCGAAATGGGTACATGGACTACCTCTTTGCCTTCCGATATGTAATGCTCTCGAAAATTTTGTTCATGTTCACACTGGTCATGGCGAACAACATCGGGATCTCCGTCAAAATTCACAGTTGACTGATGCCAATGATATCACCAAATTATTGAACTGGCTCAGAGTGCATTCCCCCTTTCAGAATAGAGATCCGCTACAATTAGTCTCTATAGCGACCGGGCTTGTGGCCGACGAAACTGTGAACTGTGACCAAGTTCGCAAAATTGGTGAATGTTGCGTATCGAATGTTGTAAGCAAAACGTTCAACAGCATCAAACTACGACGTGTTGACACTGTGAAGTCTTTCGCATCGATGGCAAATAGCATCAAAGTCCGTGGAAGTAAGATAGTGATTGACCCCAAAATTCTGTTCAACCGCATCAAATGTGTTATTCAGTCACAAGCAGAGATGGAAGAGTATCTCAAATATGAACTCGCCCCGAAACCACCAGCATTATTTGATTCTGCTGGAATGAGGAAGACACAGAAAAGCACGCTCGGTAAGATCCTCAAAACATACGGTTCCGAGCAAACTAAAATCCCAGAACATTCTCTGTTTGTTGTAGATGGTGGATTTTTATTGAGGGCAGTTGTATGGCCTAAACAGTCGTCATATAAGGACATATGTACATCATTTTCCAATTATCTAGTGAGACATTTTGGGGCGAACGTCGTGGTTGTTTTTGATGGTTATGCTTGTACAATGTCGACAAAGGGCATGGAACAAGCCCGTAGATCTAAAGACAGGTATTCCATTGATATCAATATCTCACCCGAGTTACCAGCCACCACACCCCAATCCGATTTCCTTGCAAATGCCAAGAACAAAACCCAACTGATCGATCTTCTAATGCAGGAGCTATCTGCTATCAATATTCAGTCCAAGCAGGCCGAGGCTGATGCTGATGTACTGATAGCCGAAACTGCACTTGACATCGCTCAAGATGACAACAATGTTGTCGTTGTGGGAACAGACACAGACTTGTTAGTCATTCTTACCTCTCGAGTTCAACCGGGATGTAATATTCACATGATGTATTCCATTACCCCAAACTTACTAGTTTCAGTTAGTGAAATAGCAACCAAAATGGGTGACCATAGAAGCAACCTCCTTGTAGCACATTCTATAAGTGGTTGTGACACTACTTCTGCACTCTTTCGAGTTGGTAAGAAGAAAGTATTCAGTACAATTGTCTCCGATGTTACTAGCGACTCACAACAGTATGTCAACACAATTTTGGCGGATGACAGTACACCAAGTGCGGTAGCCGCTGCCGGGGAACAATTTCTCCTGATCTTATACGGGAGTAAAACTGTTTCCTCTCTCGACCAATATAGATATGTCACTTACAAGCGTTATGTAGCAAAATCTAAACTGAATAAACCCATCGACCTAGCCTCACTCCCACCAAGCAGCGATGCTGCACAACAACATGTCTACAGATGTTATCTCCAGGTCCAACAATGGCTGGGCACTTCGCTTCCTCCGACGGATTGAGGGTGGTCGCTAGACAATGGACTTCTTGTACCGACTGCAGCCACAAAGCCATTACCCCCGATAACCTACTGAATCTGATCAGTTGTGGTTGCAAGAGTGCTTGTACAAAAAGGTGTGGGTGTAAGAAGGCAGGATTCTCTTGCTCAGGTTTGTGTAATTGCAGTTCGGATTCTTGTAACAACCACAGAAACACTGTCCTGTCGGAAATTTCTGAGTTCGATGAATAATATGTATATAGGTCATGTCATTTCTGTATATAGCGTTGATAATAGTCAATGTAACTTAATCCATGTTGATTGATTTGTACATTCTGTAAATATTATTTATTGATTTTTGTACATTCTGTAAATATTATTTATTGATCTAATGCTGCCAGACACAGACGTGTCTGTTCGGTCCCAAGCCCGAAAATAGTTGAGTTCTCATGCTGACGAATTTTATGCCAAAAGGGGAACTCGGCCAGAAGCAGAGGGGGTCTTCCATAATGTCTATTTTGTAAGCAATGATAAAAGTCTTCAAATGGTGGTGGATTTTTTTATCGTCTGTCCAACTAACATCCCGTTCTGTACTACGACCCTTTGGGCAAATCCGTTAGGAAAATCGTCATTTTTTGCGTAAATCCGATACTTTTTTGTGAATTTTCAATAATTTTTCGCAGAAATTGTCACAGAATGCACATTTTCCTCTAGGTAAATGTATATTAGACATTATGTAGCTCGAAATACGCGCAAACAAAAAATACAGTTGGATCAATTCGAGGTTACAAAGTTCGTGCGATTTTTTTTGATTTTTTTCAAACGCGTTTTCGAAAAAAGGCTGTAGAAAAAAAAAGCTCAACTGGGATTTTAGGGGACTTTTGTCTAATCGTTCAGTGACATGTACTCGACATTCCTTGAAAAAATCAGCTTTCTCCGATTTTTTTCCCTAGTGAAACCTAATGTTCTTGGGCTAAACGTGCACGTATCTCCATGGCAGTGATGTTGCATGGTCGCTTATGCAGGCGACAGTGACAACCAATATGATGTCACAGGTCACATGATTTATAACGTCACACGAGATCATCGATTAAATCATCGAAATCGGTGTCGTTGAGGACCGCTATATACTACTAATTCTTGCTCCTGAAGCAAATATCTTCACAGTAAAAACTAAAGTGTTAAAACTGACACTTTCAAGGTGTTAAACCCATTCTAACTCTTAGGGTTTGATTTTAACACTCAAAGTGCAATGCTTTAAGTACTTAGACATTACAATCGTCAGACATCTGTAACTTGAATGGATGGCACTTTCCGTGTGTCTAGCAATGGTGGTTCGTCCATAATTTGATTTGCGCTTGTGGGCACATAATTAAAAGGACTCAGCGCAGATGACACGGATCAGGCTCGAGAGTTCGAGCCCGATCCGCGTCATCTGCATTGTTTCCCTTTAAGTGTCGCGACATTACACTTGTCAGGTGGTATTATGGTAACACCTGTCAATTTCTGGGATATCTACACTTGAACAAAGTGCTAGTTCAGCACTGAGTAAGTGTTAAATACAGCACTTCAAGTGTAGTTTTTAACACTTTAGTTTTTAGCGTGTAACTGCAGCACAGGCAGGGTTAGATTGGTTAAAAACATGCGCACCATCGACGTGCAGTACAATACAGCCGCCGTGGAATGGTCAAAATTCACGCGTGGGCACTTTTGTCAATCAATAATCGGTAGTTTTCAGCAAATATTCAATGAAAGAAGCACCAGGTAGTACCTGGGTCGTACCTGGGTCGTACATGGGTAGTACCTGGGTCGTACCTAGGTAGTACCTGGGTCGTACCAGGGTAGTACCTGGTGCTTCTTTAACACTTTAGTTTTTAGCGTGTTGGGACTTACCATCGAAGTTGGGCTTAGCAACACAAAATACCCTTCAGCCGGGATGGGGGTTGGGGTGGGGGGGGGGGGGGGGTGGGCATCTACGTGTCATACCGTGTGTATTTTTTAATCCTGTGTAGTCAACGATATAATCAATGGCTTCATCTGTGTAGGAAGGTCTGTATTTATCATATTCGGAACCCTGAAATTAAAGAATAGAAAAAAGGACATAAATTCTACGGCAGCGTGGAAGCGTAAGGCGATGTTTAGTTAATAATTTGAATTAATAAAATAGTCAATTGTTTTCAGATTAGTAATTTGTAACTTCAATTAACTAATTTGAATTTTAAACTTATTATGATTCAGTTCATTTAATTTCTGAATTTGTCAATTCAATTTACTAATTTCTTTATAAAATTTACTAATTTGAATATTCAATTTATGGGGGCGCGGTGGCTCAGTAGGTAGAGGTCCTCGGTTCGAATCCCACTTGCGGCAACCGCGTTGTGTCATTGGGCAAGACACTTCACCCACATTGCAAACGTGTGGACACGGTGACGCTGTGTACTAAGGCGTACTGACCGTCGATGGTACACCTGTCTTCAACCAATGCTAACCCTGTCTGTGTGGAGTTAGTATGTTGGGGAGCTGACAGTTGCTCGCCGTTGCTCGGTGGTTCTCTCCTGGTATTCCGGCTTTCTCCACCTGTAAAACTGTCGTGGCATGATTAGCCATAGGACAGAAAAATGTGATCCTAAAAAATAAAAAAATTCAATTTATTCCAAGACTGTTAGTAGTATGTAATGTGGTTTTGAGGGAAAGGTTGGGGGACCCCGGTGGGGGACCCCGGAAGTGACGTCATGACACGTGACCTAGTGGTGCCATGTTGTGTTGTTATGGTAACCCGCGTGAGTGGCCATGTTGTGACGTCATCCCCATAGTGATACGTGGTGTTAGTGCGCATGCGCAGCGCGTGTTGTTAGGGTGATACGTGTTTCCGTCGTCCATTTTGTATACTGGAGGCCGCCATCTTGGTTTCTATGGTAGCACGTGATTGCTATGTTACCCAATTGTTCTGTAATAGGACGGGGTATGTTTTGAGGGTATGTTCCTTTGTAGAAGAGTAAATCTAATTACCACAAACAACCCGACAATCTCTCCAAATCACCAAAATCCACCCAAAAACACCGAAATTGACTTTATTTCCCCATTTTATCAGCTTAGCACGTAGTGCTATAGTACTAAGGAGTACAAGGGGTGCATTCGACTGAAGTGGAGTAATGTTCTGGATTAGAATTTTCCCAGAATCTTCATTTAATTACCCAAATAAACCCGTCAAGTTGTATTATTTCGAATTCTTTCAGAATCCCTTTTTTTTTGGATCCCATGACGTTTTTTCCCTATTAAGAGTAGCACGTAATACCGAGGGGGTGTGTTCGTTTAAAGTGGAGTAATGTTCCCATTTTTTGGATCCCATGACGTTTTATTTCCTTATTAAGAGTAGCACGTAGTGCTATAGGACAAATTTACCCAGAAATCCTCTGCTTCTACTTGGAACTATATTTTTATAAATTCTATTTTTAGTAACATCCTTAACTGACCCCCTAACTAATTGTTAGTGTCTATATTTAGCAATTTCTTTAAATGACCCCCCTAACTACATGATTTTAAATAATAAAATTAATGAGGATCAAGATGTTTTTACACTGACCAATCAGAGCGAAGTTAATCCACCAATCAGATTTCTGGATTACCATTGTGTTTCTTTCCCATTACTTTCTATACTAATTTTCTAAATTTCCCAACTTTTACCTATAATCCTATAGGAAGCAAACACAAATGCCCATCGAGAATGAAAATATCGATGAAAAAACGTTGTGACGTCGTGACGTTTTCAAAAACGTCCGTCACGTCTAAATAAATTCCGGAGAAGAATAACGTCGCGTCATTCTGTTTCGATCCTTCGAACTGAACACATCGCCAGAGAGTTTTCTATAGCAATTTTGCCTTTGCAAGAAATTTATGAAGATGTCTGAAGCTGCTACTGCCGTTACCAGAACTGATGTCTACGCCTGTGAAGAATGTGGAAAGACCTTTACGGACCGTCGGAACCGAAACCGCCATGTGCGTACCAAGCACGCCACCGGAGAGAAGAAGACCCACGATTGTACCAACTACAACAAGACCTTTACGAGGAAAGACAAGCTGGATCAACACCTGAAGAAATGTTTGGAGATATATACATGTATGGAATGCGGCCAGGAGTTCAACCAACTACTCCATTTTAATCGACACAAGAGCGTTGCCCACCGAACAGTTCCTGTACCATCAAAAAGGAAGACTGATGAACCGAAGAGAGGACCACCTAAACAACCACGGACCACGACGACCACCCATTATGATGTTGACCCAATGGAGTTTGAAAAGAATATGATGTCTGAAGAAGAGCCAGATGAGATATTGACCGTGTACAAAGATAACTGGAGTTCTATTAGAACTTGCCACATGATGAACAGAAGAGTCCAGGACCAATATAACTACCGGATCAATGATGTGAACCTGAAGATGATGACTGATGAATTGATGACTACCATATTTCTGCCACAACAGCTAAGATTTAAAATTAATCTGAGTTTTGGTTTTATCCTGCGACACAATGAAACGAATGAACTGAAGTATTACCATCCATCACAAAACAACGCCCGGGTACTTGATGTTCCACAACTTGTATGCTGCCAAGAAGACTTTGAAGAATTCCTTGATGATGTCATGGAAGAAGATATCATAGAATGGGCCAAATTGAAACGACCCAACACCAAATGGCTTGTTGAGAGAGTTACCAACGTCACATTTTATGTGAACAAGCTGAAAGACCACCCAATTGGAATGGTAGAAGATCTTCCTGACTACATTCTCCAGAACAAAGCAGTAAATGCTTTGGTGAAAGATAGAGCTCGCCATTTTACCTATGAAGACAACCTGTGTATTTTCCGCTGTTTAGCTTTATGGAGTGGTTCCATAACAGACAACCTCAACTATACAACAGATGTGATGTACAACAAGTATTCAGAGAAGCCAAAGAATAAATTCCGTGGAGTAACTTTAGCCGAATTACCTGACTTGGAGAAATGTTTTGAAGTAAATATCCAAGTATATGAACTTGTCAAGAATGATGATGACCAAATTGTTGCCAAATTAGTACAGAGATCTCACAGAAAGTATGAAGATACCATGTATGTGAACGTTTACAAGAACCATTTTAGCTACATCATCGATATAGACCAATACTGCAAATCCTTTGAATGCCGCAAATGTGGCAAATTATGGAAGACCTCCTGGGCAATAAATCGTCACGAGAAAACCTGTACAGATGAAGTCAATTACCAGTATGTTGGCGGTGTATACCATCCATCCCAGTCCATATTTGATCTGTTAGAAGATGAAGGTATAGAAGTATCTGAAGAGAAGAAGTTTTATCCATACCGTGCAACGTTTGATTTTGAAAGTTACTTTGTCAAATCCAGTCTACCTGCTGACAGTGATAAACTGATATGGGAAGCAGAACACCGACCATTGAGTGTGAGCATATGTAGTAATGTTCCAGAATACCAAGAACCGAAATGTTTCATTACAAATGGAAATTCTCAAGAACTTGTTGAAGAAATGATGACATACCTCACAGCTATTTCATCTCATTGCCACCAACTGATGCAGACCTACCATGCTTGGACCTTGTTTAAACTCAGACAGAAAATTGATGAAACGCTGGAAGCGGAAGCCAGAGCTACTGGAGAAGATACATCCAAGATGCACCCTTTACAAAAATTGGAGAAGAAATTTCAAGACTACCTACAAGAGATGCCCGTCATCGGATTCAACCCTGGAAAATATGATATGAATGTAGTCAAGCGTGAACTGATGACATACCTGAAGAGACAGAATCCACTCAAGTTTGCAGTGAAGAAATCGAATAACTATATGTGCGTCTCGACAGAATCTTTCAAGTTTGTTGATATTTGCAACTACCTCGCTCCAGGATTCAGCTATGACAAGTTTTTGAAAGCATTTGGCTGCTCCGTGACAAAGGGATTTTTACCATATGAATGGATTGACAGCTTGAACAAATTGGATCAAGACCACCTACCAGACCATGAAGCCTTCTACAGTTCTCTCAAGAAAGAAAATATATCCAATGAAGAATACCAGTACTGCCATCATGTATGGAACGACCTGGAGATGACAACTTTCCCTGATTTTCTGATCTGGTATAATAACCGAGATGTAAAACCATTCCTTGAAGCAGTTGACAAGCAGTTTACTTTCTACCAAGAACGCCACATCGACATGTTTAAAGATGGTATCAGTGTTCCGGGCCTCACGTTGAAATACCTGTTCCAGACCATGAATGATGACACTTACTTCACATTATTTAACCAGAAGAATAAAGACTTGCATCACTTGGTGAAAGATAATATCGTTGGTGGACCTTCAATTATCTTCAACCGATACCACGAGAAAGATGTTACCCGAATCAGAGAAACAAAATATGGCAATGAAGCAAAACCATGTGGAAGTATTATAGGCTTTGATGCGAATGCATTATATCTTTGGTGCCTAATGCAAGAGATGCCAACGGGTTGGAGTATTAGACGTCGTGAAGAAAACCAGTTTAAACCAGAACATCCAATGAAGTATGGTAAAATGGCTGAACAATGGTTAGAGTTTTTATCCATGAGAGATGACATCCACATCAGACATCAGTTTAACGGAGCTGAAAAAATGATTGGTCGAAGACAGTTGCCTGTTGATGGTTGGTGCAAATAGACACAGACTGTATACCAGTTCCATGGCTGCTTCTGGCACGGACATACATGCATGGAAGATAAGAATGGCCTTCCTATCATCCATAATGAAGTCAGAGATAAACCGATGAAAGAACTGCTACAAGACACCCGTACCAATGCAAAGTACATCACCGATTTGGGCTATAAACTTATTGAAATCTGGGAGTGTGAGTGGAGAGAGATGAAGAAGACCGATGCCACACTCAAAGCCTTCCTGAAAGAGAACTTTTCAGACAAAATAGATGGTGCGATGACAGAGGAAGAAATACTGAACAAAGTGAAGTCCGGTGAACTGTTTGGTTTAGTCGAATGTGATATACATGTACCAGATCACCTGAAAGAGTACTTTGAAGAGATGACACCTATCTTCAAGAATACAGATATTTCCATAGATGATATTGGTGAACACATGAAGACCTTTGCCGAGAAGAATGGAATCATGAAGAAACCCCGTAGAAGTTTGATCGGAAGCTATGGAGCGGAAAAAATGTTATTTGCAACCCCTTTACTGCAGTGGTACCTCCAGCATGGTATTGAAGTTGATCACGTCTATCAAGTTATCCAATATAAACCAAGAAGATGTTTTGAAAAATTTGGAGATGAAGTATCTGAAGCAAGAAGACAAGGAGATGTTGACCCCGACAAGTCGATCGTTGCCGACACCATGAAGCTGTTGGGAAATTCTGGATATGGCAAAACCGTCACCAACAAAGAGAAGCATCGACGTGTGTGCTATTGCGACGACGAAGAAGTTACCAAAGCTGTAAATGACATGTCCTTCAGAGCCTTGAATCCATTAGATGAAACATTATATGAAGTCGAACTCAACAAGAAGACCATCAAGTTGGATCTGCCACTTCACATCGGATTCTTTGTTTACCAGTATGCGAAACTCCGGATGCTTCAGTTCTATTATGATGTCATCGATACTTTTATCAACCGCCAAGATTTCGAATATGCTGAAATGGACACAGATTCTGCATATATATGTACTTCGTCACCATCCATAGATGAATTAGTGAAACCAGAGAAGAGAGTAGAATTTTACAAAGAGAATCACAAGTGGTTTCCATCAGAGTGTTGTGATTTCCACAGAGATGAATATGTGAAAACCAAATTAGAAGGCAAAGAATGGCTGTCACCCTCATGCTGCCAAGAAAGAAAGCGTTTTGACAGGAGAACTCCAGGCTTGTTTAAGGTAGAATGGCAAGGAACCGGCATTGTTGGACTGTGTAGTAAAACATATTATTGTTTCGGAGCCACCAATAAATTCAGTTGTAAGGGAATCAACAAACGCCACAATGATTTGACGAAAGACAGATATTTGCAAGTTTTGAAGACTCAACAAAGTGGATCTGGCACCAACCGAGGATTTGTGATGAATGACAACACTATGTATACCTACTAGCAGAGCAGAGATGGACTATCATATTTCTACCCAAAACGAAGAGTTTTAGAAGATGGAGTTAGTACCATACCACTAGAGATTTAAAGAAGCAACAATTGAGTGAGTGTCATATTTTTCTACAACCTGAACCAAGTCTAGCTTTTGCCTACAAAAAAGTTCTATTTAGTTGATCAAAAAAAATTCCTAAAAAAAAAAAACCGAAATGGTTTTTAGGTGGTCTACTCAATCATATTAGGCTCATCAAATTTTTAAAGTCCTTTATGGCATTCTCTAAAGCCCTTTATGGCTGTCCTCATAAAGTCCTGTATGGCAGTCCTTATAAAGTCCTTAATGGCAGTCCTCATAAAGTCCTATATGGCAAGTTTTTTCACAAAGTAAAAAGTCCTTTATGGCAGTCCTCATAAAGTCCTATATGGCAAGTTTTTTCTCAAAGTAAAAAGTCCTTTATGGCAGTCCTCATAAAGTCCTACATGGCAAGTTTTTTTCTCAAAGTAAAAAGTCCTTTATGGCATTCTTTAAAGTCCTTTATGGCAGTCTCATAAAGTCCTATATGGCATTCTCTAAAGTCCTTTATGGCATTCTCTAAAGTCCTTTATGGCAGTCCTCATAAAGTCCTATATGGCAAGTTTTTTCACAAAGTAAAAAGTCCTTTATGGCATTCTCTAAAGTCCTTTATGGCAAGTTTTTCTCAAAGTAAAAAGTCCTATATGGCATTCTCTAAAGTCCTTTATGGCAGTCCTCATAAAGTCCTATATGGCAGTCTTCAAAAAAAAAATTCTAAATGGCAAGTCTTACAAGGCAATACATTTTTTCTAGTGTAAAGATTTTTTCAATTTTTTTTATTTATTCTAATACAAAGAGTTTTTTCATCATTATCATCATCATCATCATGTTCCTGATATACTTTAGGCTAACCCTATTGGAAGTGGAGGATACTTCTTTACTTTTTAGTTTCATTCAAAACTTAGTTTCATTCAAAACTTTTTAGTTCTATATATTTTTAAAAAATGTTGATTCATGGTATCTTTTAGGTTACACCTATTGGAACCAGATGATACTTCTTTATTCAAAATTTAGTTTCATTCAAAACTTTTTAGTTCCATTTATTTTAAAAAACATGTTGATTCATGGTATCTTTTAGGTTACACCTATTGGAACCAGATGATACTTCTTTACTTTTTAGTTTCATTCAAAACTTTTTAGTTTCATTCAAAACTTTTTAGTTCCATTTATTTTAAAAGACATGTTGATTCATGGTATCTTTTAGGTTACACCTATTGGAACCAGATGATACTTCTTTACGTTTTAGTTTCATTTCATTTTTTTAAAAAAAGGTTGATTCCTGGTGTCTTTTAGGCTACCCCTATTGTATAACCAAAGGAATAAATCATCATCATCATCATTACTAAGAAATTCTCTGTTGTGAATATTTAAAAGAAATGAGAATTTTTTACACTAGAAAAAACTAAATTGCTAAGTTGGACATGTTGTTTTCGTTTTCTTTTTTGATGAACAAAACAAAAATTCCCTCAAAGAGAATACGAACTGTAGGGGGCGGGAATGCACTCGAGCTATTTGACTTATCTCCATTGGACAGAGGTTTGTAGCTTGACCTGTCCCAAGCCAGTATAAAATGCAGAGGGCCATATCCTACAGTTTAAGGATCAAGATTGCAGTTTGATCGCCAAACTGACCAATCAGATCGAAGTTAATCAACCAATCAAATTTCTGTATTCTCATTGTGTTTCTTTCCCATTACTTTCTATACTAATTTTCTAAATTTTCCAACTTTAACCTATAATCCTATAGGAAACAAACACAAACCCCAACCAAGAATCAAAAACTCAATCAAAATTTGTTCAACTGGGGTGATGTTTTCAATCACGTCCGTCAAAGATATATAAGATTAGGCAAAGCATGGACTTGACATCATTCACGATCGAACCATTGACCAGAGAAGATGTTCCGAATTGGCACCAAGCAGACTTATGCTAACGTCACCCAGTACCAGGGTGAACTGAAGATTCATCTCAGAAGATACATTGAGGGAAAAGACCAGAAACCTTATCCTACGAAGACTGGTATTGCTCTATCTTTAGAAGAATGGAATGCCTTGAAATCTCAAATAGAAGAAGTAGATGCAGCCATCAAAACCCAACAAACAACTTTAACTGAAGACACTAAACCTACTAACCATGAAGACTTCAAAAAACCAAATCAAGAACCACCTTTGAAGAAGAAGAAGAAGATCACAGCGAGAATAACCCAGCCACGACCATTGATCGTTGATGAAATTGATAGTGAACTCAGGCAAGTTCGCTTGCAGCATGAACTTTGCTTGGCATATGCTCATTATGTCGAAGAGAACATTGACGCTGTAATGAAAGAAAAATGCTATGGATGTACAGTCGATCACCCAAGTCAGATTCAGCATAATGTATGCCTAATGATGTCTGAAGAAGAGAAGATTATAACATGTTTTAGTGACGCACTTGAAAGAGTTAACAAGAATGATGTTCATCTACTGTGGCACCATAATATTTCTGGAATGAATCCACCACCAGTACAGAAAGAATATGAAGATATGTTCGAGAAACCTCTCACAAATGAACAGAGACGTTGTATTATGGATTTGGTGATTGAATTTATGACCATCAAGAAACCTGTTACAATTGGATTCTAGTTGAAGATGTAAATAGATGTTGTAAATTTTTATAAAAAAAAGAAGAAAAAAAGTATAAAATGAAGAAACAAGAAAAAAAGGTGGTAATGACGCTTAAGTTATTTGATGTTTATCTTCTTGACAAATATCAAACAAACTTAAACTGTCCCCAGCCAGTAAGTCGGAGGGCCACCAATTTTAAATATTTTTTGGATGACGGTTCATATTGGCCACCTCTCCAAAAGGTATAAAAGGGGGAGTAGTCCCCACGTTCAGTGGGGGCCACCTCCCCAAAAGGTATAAAAGGAAAGTAGTACCCACATAGAACAACAAAGATGGATCCTCGTTGGAAGCATCCATTCACTTGTTTATTGTGTGGTCCCACGGGTAGTGGTAAATCATCCTTTGTAAATCAGGTTATTCAAAACATTCAAAATATTATATCACCTGTCCCAAGTCACATCATTTGGTGTTATAGTGAATGGCAACCATTATACAATACTTTACCCCAAGTAGAATTCGTAGAGGGTCTCCCTCAAGAATTAAAATCTGATAGTTTAGTCATATTGGATGATCTGATGCTCGATGCAGATGTTCGAGTGTCTAGATTATTTACTAAAGGTAGTCATCACCGTAACATTAGTGTGATCTACATTGTTCAAAATTTATTCGATAAAAATAAAGTCCATAGGACTGTAGCTCTCAATAGTCATTACATGATCTTGTTTAAAAATCCTAGGGATCGTTCTCAGATCTCACACTTGGCAGCACACATGTATCCTGGTCATTCCAAGTTTCCGAGAGAAGTTTTTGAAGATGCCACGTCGACACCATATGGTTACCTTTTAATAGATCTCAAACAAGATACTCCTGAACACATGAGATTAAGAAGTCAAATTTTTCCTGGGGAAACCCAATATGTGTACCTCCGAAAAGTATAAAAGGGGAGCAACAAGTCTGACTCGAGTCAGAAGCATGTCTGACCGTCTTAAGCGCAACATCGCTCTTCTCAAGGTTCTTATTAAATCGAAACCCGCACTCGTCAAATCCATACTAAAACATGCAGACAAAGAATTGATAACTTGTTTGTGTGACTGTGCCTCGAATATACTGAAGGGAGCAGTACCTCTGACCAAAGCTCAGAGAACCAAACTCGTTCGTCAGAAACAACTAGTGAGGGCAGTGGCAAACAAAGGTACCTCTGACAAAAAGAGGAGACAAATCTTGCAGAAAGGGGATTCTTGGGGGCATTGCTACCTCCTGTACTATTGGGTGCTGTTAAAGGTATATTTGGATGATGGAATATGCAAAGAAGATGGCTTTGGTAGAACCAAGGTTATTGGAACGTCTACAAGAGACTCCAAGACAACCGAATGAACTGGCTGTTTCATCACTGGATAGAGAAATGAGAGATATTCTCGATGCCCCTTTTCTTTCGGCTGATGAAAAGATGACTCAATATAATCAAATTTTACAAAGATACTTGACATTTCAACAAAAGGTAATGGCTCCTCGACCAATTAAAGTCGAATTCGAGAAAGATAATAAAGACGAAGACATTCTCGATTCTGTACCTATGACAATGAAGAGAAAGGGCAAGTTGTTTTTGAATCGTATTAGAAGTGACCCAAATATATCTTGGAATGAGAAGGGTGAATTAGTCTACAAAGATCAAACAGTGGTAGGGTCGAATGTAACAGATCTTCTAAACGATTTACTTAGAAGACGAAAATCTTTCCAACCAAAGGGATGGGAAATGTTGGCCGAAGCTTTGAGAGATAGTAACATACACCAAGAATTAATTGGTCATAAAGAACGTTGGAATTTTATGAAACAGGCACCGATAAAGTCGGAACCAAAACAACCAAAGAAAACATAAACGCCAAAGTGGACCGAAAAAAGGGTATAAATAGAGTTGACACTTGAACAAGGCAGTCATGGAAGCATTGTACTATGATTCTGAAGTGCCTGGTAGTTTTGGTGGTGTAGACGCTCTTCGTAGAGCGTCCAAGAAAAAAACCAAACAAGTTGTAAAATGGTTAGAGACTCAAGACACATACACTCTTCACAAACCTGTTCGTCGTACATTTCGTAGAAGAAAAGTAATAGTTAGTGGTATAGATGCACAATGGCAAGCTGACTTGGTAGATGTTTCAAACATAAGTAAATTCAACAAAAACATAAAATTTTTGTTGACATGTATAGATGTATTTAGTAAATATGCTTGGGTGATGCCATTACAAAACAAACTTGGTGATTCCATCGTGAAAGCTTTTAGTAAAATTTTCAAACAAGGTCGTAAACCAGAAAAATTACAAACTGATCAAGGCAAAGAATTTCTAAACAGAAAATTTCAGAATTTTCTCAAAGATCACAATGTCGACTTTTTCACAACACAAAATGTGGAAACAAAATGTTCCATAGTAGAAAGATTCAATAGAACTTTGAAAACCAAAATGTGGAAATATTTTACCAAGAATGATACACTAACTTTTCCACTTCAAAACTTGGTGAAATCATATAATCATTCTCATCATCGCAGTATAGGTATGGCTCCCATCGCCGTGAACTTTGAAAATCAAGAAGAGGTTTGGCAAAGGTTGTATGGGCAACCCATAAAACACAAGACACCAAAGTACAAAGTAGGTGACAGAGTGAGAATCAATAAAGATAAGAAAACTTTTGAGAAAGGTTATTTGCCCAATTGGACCGAAGAGTTATTCACAGTAGTAGCCATCAAGAAAGGACATCCAGTCAAATACATGTTACAAGATGATAATGGAGAAATATTGAAAGGGTCATTCTACACTGAAGAGCTTCAGCGAGTTTCACATAAAACTATTTACAAAATCGAACACGTACTCAAGAAACGTGGTCGAGGTAAGAAAAGGGAATTGTTCGTAAAATGGTTGGGATACCCAACTTCGTTCAATTCGTGGATCAAACAGAGTCAGCTCACCTATAAAAGGAAGTGAACCTCTGAAGTTTCTTCAAAATGGAAAAAGGATCGAACGGTTCTTGGCCTCTGTTTGGTAAAAGAATTCCAAGGAGCGAGATCACTTATTTTTCACAAATAATCATTTTGTATATCATCATCATTACCAGTGTCGTTAATCTCACTCTCGAAAACACAGACAGCAAGTTGTGGACTGCTCTCTTGAGTAGTAGCATAGGATATTTGTTACCAAATCCAACCATTAAGAAAAAGTAATGTTTTATTTGACTCTATCAAGTAATAGTTCCATGAACGTGTTTCCAGAAAACACGTTGACTACGTACACCACTCAGTTATCACAACCAGTGAATCTCACGGGAGAATGGGAAGTAGGTCTGGCAGAGATTCAGTATCCAAATACTTGGTTCAATATTCGTGGAGAAGAAGCTTTCGTTACAGTGTTCTGGTCTTCGAAAAAGAATTACCGACTTACTCTCAAGGAAGGTCGTTATTCGGATCCCATTGATGTGATACGAGCTATCAATGGTGTTAAAGAATTACTCTTGCCTCGTCACGATAAGGTAGCTTTTGAACTGGATAGAGTGACTGGTAAAGTTCGTATCACGGTACGTGATGGAGTCGTGGTCACATTGAGCCCTACTCTTCAAAATATTTTGGGGTTTAATGAGTGTGTTTTTAAATCAGGAACTTACAATTCTTCCAGAGTTGCCGATGTCAACCAAGGATTTTATTCACTCTATGTATATTGTGACTTGGTTCGTGACCAAGTCGTTGGAGATACAAGAATACCACTTCTTCGTATCGTACCTGTGCGTGGAAAATATGGGGATATCATCTCTAAAACATTTGAGAATGTGTATTATGTACCAGTAGAACGAAAAAATTTCAGTACCGTTCAGGTGTATATAAGGGGTGGCACAGGAGCCATAGTACCATTCGAGTTCGGGAAAGTGACAGTGACACTTCATTTCAGAAATCGTAGATCTCTTCATTTCACAAAAACATGACTTACTGTTGCAAGTCCAAATTATACGAAGAATATTACACGAAACAAGCTGGGAATGGTCTACCGGCTTTTTCTGGAGCTCAAATACAGAGAGGATATGGTTTGGGAAGTATATTGGGAGGACTGAAGAATATGGTGTTACCTTTATTGAAAACTACAGCCAGGACTGTGGGAAAACAGTTATTGAGAAAAGGAGCAGCCTTTGCCGAAGATGTCATTGAAGGGAAAAATGTAAAAAAGGTAGCAATCAAAAGAGTCAAAGAGGCTGGTGCAGGAGCTTGGAATGAAGTGGTTGGTGGTTCAAAACCACCCGGTAGGAAAAGTATAAAAAGGCCCGCACCACGCAAAACTAGCAAATCGACAAAAAGAAGGAGAACTGTTCAGACCCAAGACCATCTCGGTGCATGATGTCTCTCATTAATGAAAAATCTTGTGAGTGTGTCAACAGCGAACTCGACTTGTTTTCCATACCACCAACACAGACTAGTGTGGAACATGGGCAATGGGTAGAACACAGGCCTTTGGCGACTATAGGAAACAGTGGTCCAATAGAATTCCACATTGGAGGATTAGGAGATGATTATTTGAATTTGGCACAGACATACTTGTATGTTAAAGCAACGGTTGTAGATTCCAATGGGGCATCAATTGCACCCGATGCCAAAGTGGGCCCAGTCAATTTATGGATGCATTCCTTATTTAATCAAATCGATATCAGCTTGAATGAAAAACTGGTATCTCCTTCCAACAACACTTATCATTACAGAGCTTTCATAGAAACTTTGTTGAGTTATGGACCAGCTGCCAAGAAGTCACAACTGACTAATGCATTATGGTACAAGGATACGGCCGGACACATGGAAGATTTGACAGATGATAACAAGGGATTTCTTCTTCGAAAGAAATTTATAGAGAAAAGTAAAATCGTGGACATGACTGGAAGATTACATTTGGACATGTTTTTCCAAACTCGTTACTTGCTGAATGGAGTTAATGTTCATGTTAAAATGAATAGAGCCAAAGATGCTTTCGCATTGATGGCCGATACCGCTACATACAAGATCAAAATTCTAGATGTATCCATGTTTGTACGCAAAGAGAGACTCCAATCATTCGTGAGAATGGCTCACAAGAAAGCACTAACAAAAGCAACTGCAAAATATCCTATCGATCGTGTGGAAACCAAGGTGTTTTCAGTGCCGAAAGGAAATCTGAGCATTACACAAGAAAACTTATTTTTAGGCCAACTACCTAAACGCATCGTAGTGGGATGTGTAGACAACGATGCTTTCAATGGAAACTTTTCAAAGAATCCATATAATTTCAAGAACTACAAAATCAATTACTTGGCATTGTACGTGGATGGGCAGCAGATTCCAGCCAAACCATTACAACCTAGATTCGAACAACAAGAAGTGGCGAGATGTTATGCAACTCTGTTCCAAGGAACTGGACAAATGTATGAGAATGAAGGAAACCACATCAGCCGAGAAGAGTACATAAATGGATACACCCTATTCGTATTCGACCTGACTCCAGATCTATCACATGGACAACACTTCGATCTGGTGAAGAGAGGAAACTTGAGACTAGAAGTCCATTTCGAAAACCCATTACCAACCACAATCAACGTACTGGTGTATGCAGAATTCCAGAACATCATAGAAGTGGATAAGAATAGACAAGTAATCTTCGATTATTCGACATGAACACGTTGCAGTTAGAGAATGCACTTCGATCAGATAGTTGTTTGAAGAGAATATGTTTGGGTGTATTTTCAAGAAACAAATTACCAAGAAGATTACCAGATCACAGACCAGTGGCTTTGATGGCCAACACGGATCCAGACCACAGAAAAGGAGAACATTGGGTGGCTCTCTTTGTGAGTCACCAGAACGCAGAATACTTTGATTCCTATGGATTACCACCACAACACAGACCATTCGAGAATTTCCTGAAGAAGAATTCCAGATATTGGAAGTATAATACGAAACGCCTTCAAGGTCCATTACCAGTGTGTGGACAATACTGTTTGTTTTACTTGAAACATCGCGACACGCGGTGTACCGATGGAAACCATATCCAACATGTTTACCACTGATCTAATGGATAATGATGTGTTGGTTAATGACGTCATAGAGGAAACCAGTCACTAGATGTCGCTGCATTGAAGGAAAACTACAAAAACTGGTGCACTTGGTGTCCAGCTCATTTGTGTTTCGACAGCCAAAGAAGAAGGATGTCTACTAATGTGACCGTCTTCAAACTTAACAACGATTTACAGATTCAACTGTTCAAGAACGACGTTGGGTTCCAGTTTACCACCAGAGATTGGGAACAAGTGACCAAAGCAGTGGATATTGCAAAGAAGAGAAGTCTTGAAATAGGAGAACCCAAACCAAAAAGAGAAAGAAAACCAAAGAAGAATGAAGATAAAAAGGATTGAAGAATGTTCACTATTCCATGTTTGATCAGGATGGCACTGAATGATTATCAATCAAGAAACCAAGAAACAAGAAATTCAAGAGACTTTGTAGAGAGAATGAGCGTTTCATTCGAAACGTATTTTCGTGATGTTCCGCCACCGGTACTGGAGCAGTTATTACGTGGAGAAGAAAAAATAAGAAAGACACCAGAACAAAGACCACCAAAACACATCAAGTATGCATTGGAGGAAAATCGTCTCAAGACATTTCAATTCATGTTACAAAGTGAAAGTGTGAAAACCCCGAATGAATTGACAAAAGCTGGATTCTTTTATTTGGGGACAGGAGACAGAACTCAATGTTTTCATTGTGGTATTATTGTTCGTTTCTGGGAAACAGAAGATGATGTTATAGAAGAACACAGAAAATATTCTCCAGACTGTTATTACATTCATAATTTACCACCTGAATTCATGGACGTTGAAAAAGAAGAAGAAATGGCCATCAGAGAAGAAGAAGAAATGGACACATCATTTCAAGAAGAAGAAGATTCACGGAGGACAAAATGTAGTGTGTGTTTATTAGCTGAAGCCAATGTCGCTCCGCGACCATGTAACCATTTGTGCCTGTGCAAAGACTGCTGTAAACCACTCAGAAGATGTCCAATCTGCAGAAAGACTGTTTATGAATATCTGACAATCTACATACCATAAAAAGATGTATTTTTGTTGTTGAATAAAAGAAATTTAAATTTATATTTAGTGTTATTATTTTTTTAACTTTCCATCAAAGTACAAAGAAAAATCAAAATGCGGGATAGTAAATTAGACCTCGTACGACACATCTGTTGGGTAGATCCTCATATGAGTATATGGTGGAACTTAGCTTCATGGCCTTCATGTACACATATGGGTCCTACTTATAATTTTAATAATGGATTCTGGGTAAATCTGTCCTATAGCACTACGTGCTACTCTTAATAGGGAAATAAAACGTCATGGGATCCAAAAAAAGGGATTCTGAAAGAATTCGAAATAATACAACTTGACGGGTTTATTTGGGTAATTAAATGAAGATTCTGGGAAAATTCTAATCCAGAACATTACTCCACTTCAGTCGAATGCACCCCTTGTACCCCTTAGTACTATAGCACTACGTGCTAAGCTGATAAAATGGGGAAATAAAGTCAATTTCGGTGTTTTTGGGTGGATTTTGGTGATTTGGAGAGATTGTCGGGTTGTTTGTGGTAATTAGATTTACTCTTCTACAAAGGAACATACCCTCAAAACATACCCCGTCTTATTGCAGAACAATTGGGTAACATAGCAATCACGTGCTACCATAGAAACCAAGATGGCGGCCTCCAGTATACAAAATGGACGACGGAAACACGTATCACCCTAACAACACGCGCTGCGCATGCGCACTAACACCACGTATCACTATGGGGATGACGTCACAACATGGCCGCTCACGCGGGTTACCATGACAACACAACATGGCACCACTACGTCACGTGACATGACGTCACTTCCGGGGTCCCCCAACGGGGTCCCCCAACCTTTCCCTCAAAACCACATTACATACTACTACTGTTGATTCAGATTATTAGAAGACTGTGATTCAGTTCAGTACAATACTGTCAATTCAGTTTACTAATTGGTTTATTGAATTAACACCCTTGAATTAAATTGAATTAACAAATTTCTAATTTGTAAACAACTTACTAATTTGTTAATTCAAATTATCATATGACTCGTCCGTTTTGTTCACTTTAAAACATTTGATATTTCGCTTTCATATTAGTCAGTGATAAATAAAGCAAATAAAGCCTTCCGTCGATTTCATTGGTCAATTTCAAAGCTAGACAATTTGATTGGCTGAACAAAATACAACTGGGCCATATTTTGCATAATTGGGGTTGAAAGATTTTATTGGTCAATTTCAAATATGGACAGTTTGATTGGCTGAACAATATACAACTGGGCCACATTTGCATAATTTGAGTAGGGAGAAATTACGTTATCTGTCCTATTTAGGTTGGGTTATATTGCATTAACCCCTTACCTAACATAACGACCAAAAACGGCCAGTGCTATATACCAAAAATTTTCATTTTTTGCTTCCAAAACATAGATTACGACCCCTCATTGGAACGAGCGCATTGCGCTCGTTCCAATGAGGGGTCATAACCCATGTTTTGGAAGCAAAAAATGAAAATTTTCAGTTATATGATGATGTTTTTTCCAAGTCACGACTGCAACACACGTTAGGTAAAGGGTTAAAAAATCATACTAAGTCGTTAATTTGTGCTGAGGGCTGGCCACGTCACCATTGTAACAGATCGAGAAAGAACAGAATATGAAATAAGTGTTTTTCTCATATGATATTTATGAAACTCGTCCGAATTTTCCGTTTGGGGCTCGCCAGAGGCTCGACTAAACGGAAAATTCTTAGACTCGTTTTATAAATATATTATGAGAAAAACACTCATTTCATATCATCTATTTATTAACTAAACGTCGCCTGATGCTTCCACGCTGCCGAGCGTTTTAACCTTTCTCTTGCATTCATAATTATAGTTTAACTTTCCCGAAAATAGCACGCCCCTAAATAAATAAATAAATAAATAAATAAGATCAAATTAAATGATTATCTGTAAAGTGTGACATGAATTCCCGAAAAGTAACGTCGACATATTGTCAGAATCAGGTGACCTTTTACTTTTTGAAACACTGACTGCACATGAGCCTTTTTGGGCCCAGCCGCCTCCGGTTGGTTTCATTGCAGATGTTCATGTCAACACGAAAGACGAGGCGCTCTTTGTTAAAGCCACAAGAGTGTGTCTGCAAGCAGAACAAGTGATTGTTCTTTTGGGAGTTTTTATGTAAGTCCCAGGAAAAGACGCTGGAAGCATCCGATGGAAAGGGAGACAGGGGAAACAAAATTGGCATGCACTCGACTTTGGGTATGAGTTAAGACTTTGTGTTTACAATGTATCAACGTTTGCTTTGCACCAAGTATATCCAACTACCTGTTTTACGTTTTAGTTGAAATATTGTAATGAAAAGTGTATATATATTTTATTAGCTCACCTCAAGAGGAGCTTTACTAATCACTTTCCGTCCGTCGGTCGTCCGTCCGTCCGGCGACCACCGTTAACTTTACATTATCGACTTCTTCTGACAAACTACTCAACCAAATTAAACCAAATCTAGTGTGCATGTTCCCTTTCAAATGACAATTCAAATTTGTTCAAATCAAGTTGACCCGCCCCCTGGTAGGGCCACGCCCAAAAAGTGAGCCTAAATCTTAAAAAATCATCTTCTCATGAACCAGGAGTAGCAGAGACTTGATATTAGGTGTGCAACTTCCTTTTGGGGTGTAGACTCAGATTTGTTCAAGAACTCAAGAAAAGTTCTAGGGGCTATATTTGCCATCGGTATGGGAGGGGCAAGAATTTTCGCCCCGCCCAAAATTTCTATTTTCCAAACCGAGAGGCAGATTCGAACCAGATTTGATAAGAGGGCTTGTTAGGTCATAAGTACTTAATTTATGCAGAAAAAAAAAAAAAAAAAATTCCCGTCGCCTCATGGGAACCGCAGGAACTAAAAATAGAAACAAATTAAAACGCCCATATCTCCAAAACTACACGACACTGAGAATTCTTATTTGGTGTGAAGCTTCCATAGGACCAACAGAATGGAATGATAAAAAAAATTGCTATCGGTTTCATCATGGGGTACTTTTTGGGACTTTGAAAAAGTGCTGAGTCAGCATTTTTTAACACTGTGGGTAATGGGAAAAACATTTAAGACTACTTTTCTCCCAAACCACTGCCCCAAAAGCTTTCAAATTTCACATATATCATCTTTGTAAGATTGTTTCACACGTTTATTGAAAGCAATTCCCTGGGTCCATATTTGGGCTCACTGTCGGAGCTCGAATTGTAACTTAGTTCAAAATGAGGAATTTTCTTAAAAAATCTTCTTCAGATCCAGCAGTCGGAATGTTTTGATATTTGGTGTGCAGCATCCTTTGGGAATTTTTAAAAAAAAATCTTCTTCTTCAGATTCAGCAGTCGGAATGTTTTGATATTTGGCATGCAGCATCCTTACAGGGGTGAGATTCAAGTTTGTTCAAGCCATGTCCCTAGGTTCATATTTTTGCTCACTGTGGGAGCTCGTATTGTAACTTAATTCAAAATGAGGAATTTTCTGTAAAAATCTTCTTCTTCAGATCCAGCAGTCGGAATATTTTGAAATTTGGTATGCAGCATCCCTAGGTTCATATTTGGACTCACTGTGGGAGCTCGTATTGTAACTTAGTTCAAAATGAGTAATTTTCTGTAAAAATCTTCTTCTTTAGATCCAGCAGTCGGAATATTTTGAAATTTGGTATGCAGCATCCTTAGGGGGTGAGATTCAAGTTTGTTGAAGCGAAGTCCCTGAGTTCATATTTGGGCTCCCTGTGGGGGCCCGAATTATAACTTAGTTCAATATGAGGAATTTTTCTTTAAAACTCTTCTTCAGATTCAGCGGTCGGAATGTTTTGATATTTCGCATGCAGCATCTTTAGGGGGTGAGATTCAAGTTTGTTCAAGCCAAGTCCCTGGGTTGATATTTGGGCTCCCTATGGGAGACTGAATTATAACTTAGTTCAATATGAGGAATATTTTTCAAAAATCTTCTTCTTCACATCCATCAGTCAGAATCTTTTGATATTTGAAAAACGGCATCCCACTGGAGGTGAGATTCAAGTTTGTTCAAGCCAAGTCCCTGGGTCCATATTTGGGCTTCCTATGGGAGCTCAAATTATAACTTAGTTCAATATGAGGAATATTCTTTAAAAATATTTTTTTTTAGATCCACTGATCTGAATCTTTGGATATTTGGTATAAGCTTTTCTAAGGAGGGGTAGATGCAGCTTGTTGAAATCAATTCTCTGGGTTTTGTATTTAGGCTACCATGTCAGGTGAGCGCCCTTAGACCCCCTGAGGCCTCTTGTTTAATTATATCTTTAATGATTTAAGTAAAGAAATTAGGATTTTAACTGTGTTTGACATTATTTGTTAGCTTTTGAATACGATAACCATGGAAAATGGATATTATTGGTAAAAGAGAAAATGTTTCAATTTGCCAAAACGTTGACGGAGTGAACTGGTATGGGTTCACTATCGAGTATGAGACCCATTACCGTTAATTACTGCTTGACAACGCCTTCTCATGCTCCCAATCAGGTTCCTGGTGGTCCTTTGTGGGATGTTGTTTCATTCTTGGACCAGCATGGCATCAAACTCCTGCACACTTCTTGGCTGGACTGGACGGGTTGCAAGCTGCAACTCATTCCAGACATATTCGATTGGATTGAGGTCAGGGGATCTTGCTGGCCAGTCCATACGCTCAATCCCTTCCCTCTGTCGGTACTCCCGACAGCATGGGAAACATGCGGACGGGCATTATCGTTCAGCAGAATGAATTTATCACCCACTGCTCCTGCATACAATTTGACGTGGACATCCTGGAACTCATCAATATACCGCTATGCAGTCAATGTACCACATTCAAGGGCACAGAGTTCTGTACGTCCATCCCTGCTGATGCCGTCCCAGACCATGATTGACCCTCCACCATAGCGGTCATGCTCAGCAATGTTGGCTACATGGAATCGCCCTCCTGGTCTTCTCCATACCCTAGAACGCATATCTGTGTGGTCTGGGCAGTACCTTGACTCATCTGTAAAACGGACAGGTCGCCAATTTTCTCTGGTCCATCCAACGTGGTCCATGGCCCATTCATATCGTGCCTGGTGGTGGTTCGGGGACAGCGGAATGCGAATACATGGTATTCCCGATCGGAGACCACCTCCGTGCAACCTTGCCCGGATAGTCTGCGTCGAAACATTTACCCCGGATGCATTCTCAAGGTCACTGCGAAGCTGGGTTGCAGTGGCAAAGCGGTTCCTACGGGCCTGAATGATCAAAAACCGGTCTCCAGCTGCAGATGTTGCTCTGTCTCTGCCACCACATGCCGTCTTACCGGTCTGCCATACTGCTGAAATCTTGCCCAGGTTCTGGGGATCACCGTATGGTGCATACCAAGGGTTTCACCAACCTGACGATTGGTAGCCCCTTACTCCACCATCCCTACAGCTCACCACATTTCTGCTTCAGACAAATGTCTTCTTACATTTGCATTTGCCATATTCAATCATTAAATCACAAGGGTCTGTGTTGAAATGAAGATTGAATACCCTACACATGTCATGTACATGTAGACAGTACACGAAAACATCATGAAAATCAGGGGGCACGTGCTTTTCATGACTGTCACGAAAAGTCTGCCAGGCAAGAGAGCTAATGTAAACACTGGGGACCATCTCAATACATTCCTCAATCATATCCACAAAGGATATCGCAAATATGTCACCTGCAAATTTCACAATGATGTGTCAAATATTTGGTGAGTAGCAAACTTTGAGTAATATATATTGTGATGTATCACTCAATAGTATTGACATATACTAATGTATTTCGTGTATACCAATGGCGGAGGTGGGGGGGGGGGGGGGGTGTCGAGGAATCAGATAGTACTGAAATGATTAACCGAATAACCGGTTTGAAACCGGTTACCTACCCAACCGATTTGAAAAAAAACGTCAACCGGTTAACCGAAATATCGATAGTGATCGCCATTCCACAGTTAAAACGTAGTAAATCTGCCGCTTCTCCTTTGGGATAGATTACACCTCGAAGCAGCGCTGTATATTTTGAGAAATAATCCACTTTGGCGTTCAAGACTGCGTTAATGATCGGCAATTTCCGTGAGTACTGAGTAACCGCAGAAACAATTCCTTAGTAAGTATGCAGACGAACGTTGTCGAGTACTCGACAACGTTCGTTTGTATACACACTACGGAATAGTTTCTGGGAATACTGCTTTCCAATTCCTATAGTTTGGATCCCAGATTCGGTGAAATAATGGCTACGGATAACCAGATATTATCCGGTTATAGCTTGCGATTAGTCGGTTGTGAAAACGAACCAACCGTTTCAGCCCTAGAATCAGGTATAATAACGGGGAGTGGTCGATAATTACCAAACAAAGAAGCTATACAATCGGCGGGGTGAGTTCTCATCACTGGCATGGTGATGCATGCCTCGATGATGTAGTTGGAATATTTTACGAGTCGACACTTCAAGACGCCTGTATTCAATTCGAGGGTTGATTCGATGCCCTGATGATGTTATCAGCCGATACTTTAAGACGCCTGTATTCGATTCGATGCCTTGATGATGTAATTGGAATATTTTATCAGACGGGACTTCAACACGCCTGTATTCGACTACAGGTCCGATTCGATGCCTTGATGATGTAATTGGAATATTTTATTAGACGGAACTTCAAGACGCCTGTATTCGATTCGATGCCTTGAATGATGTAGTTGGAATATTTTATCAGTCGGAACTTCAAGACGCCTGTATTCGATTCGAGGTTCGAATCAATTCCGAATAACAGACTCGATTCAATTCGAGATTCGATTAGAATCGAAAATATGTGATTCTCAGATCCCGAGATAAATGGTCTTTATAACTAGACCGAAACACAATTGCCATGTAGTAAATGAGACCTCAATGAGGGCTTTCTCATAACCCTCATGGCCTCATACGACAAAAAATGGATTCCATAGCCACAGGTGTTTTCCAATGAAAGTGTCAATGACACTGTAGCTCAACTTGACAAACTTGAACTTGGTAAATTTTAAATGAAATGGCAAAATTGAAGATCATTAGTACCAATGTTATTTGCTGAAATTTCAACATAACAGCATTGTGTGTGCACAACGTCAGAGTAATCCATGCATTTTTAAATGTAAACTGTAAGACTGGCTAAAGGAAGAATGTTGATACACAAATGCAGTATGTTCAGAGGTTATTGTAAATGGCAACTTTTTTCACAGAAATGAATGCTAATCAATAGCTCTTATCTAAAGGTCTTGCCTAATGAGCACACCAAGAGGTCAACCCGAACACATTTACCAAGTTTCAAACTGATCCGATCATAAATGTGCCCTGAAAGGTGTGTTAAAGGGAAATATTGAGGTCTAACTAAACTAATTTCAAAGGGCAGGGGCCACATTTTTGACAGAAATGGAAGAAAATCGACAGCTCCCATATAGATGTCACCCCACACAAGCACACCAAGTTTGCAAGCAATCCAATCATAAATGTGCCCTACAGGGTGTGCCAAAGAGAAATATTGATGCTTAACTGCACTAAGTTTTTACTAAGTTCATCGAAGGTCATTGCCAGTGACAACATTGTTTGACGGAAATCAAAGAAAATCGACAGCTCCCATCTAGAGGTAACCCCAAACAAGCATACAAAGTTTCAAAGCGATCTGATCATAAATGTGTCTGGTAGCGCATGCCAAAGGAATATATTGATGCCTGTCTAAACTAAGTTCAAAGATCGTTGCCAGCGGCAACATCTTTTGACGGATGGAAATGGAAGAAAATCGATAGCTCCCATCTAGAGGTCACCCCAAACAAACATGCCAGGTTTCAAAGCAATCCGATCATAAATGTGCCCTGTAGGGTGTGTCAAAGGGAAATATTGAGGTCTTCTGACTAAACTTAGTTCTATGAACGTTCGCCGCAGCAACATGTTTTAACGGAAATTGAAGAAAATCGATAGCTCCCATCTAGAGGTCTCCCCAATCACTCATACGAGGTTTCAAAGCAATCCGATCATAAATGCGCCCTGTAGGGTGTGCCTAAGGGAAATATTGAGGTCTGACTAAACTAAGTTCTAAGAACGTTGGCCGTGGCAACATTTTTTGACGGAAATTGAAGAAAATCGATAGCTCCCATCTAGAGGTCACCCCAAACAAGCATACCAAGTTTCAAAGCGACCTGACCATACATGCGACCTGTGAGGTGTGCCAAAGGAAATTGAGGACGTACGTACTAACGTACTAACATACTAACGTACTAACGTACGTACGTACGTACGTACGTACGCCGACGGACGAAAGTGATGGCAATAGCTCAGCTTGACTTTGTCAAGTTGAGCTAAAAATGGGATTCCGTGGGATATGGCCATTGGAGAAAGAGGTGATGATAATCGGATAGGACTTCGTTGTAATAAGGGGAGATAACTCATGCACAGAGATTACGGGAAATCAAGCAATCTGATTGGTTAGTTAGCACCAGTAGAGTGAACTGATTGGGTGATCTACATAAATGAAACAACAAGAGTACTCTGAATAGGGTCAGAACTAACAAGCATAGACCAGAAATTGCTAACTATAGTAACAATAAGCGAAGCTGTTCCAGTTGATGGGGCCTCTTCTACTCTACTGAAGTACACTCCAGGACAAAGGAACATGCCTAGGTAGACGAAAACTATTGCATATATAGACAGAAGCAGAGAATTTTGAAAGAATTCGAAACAGTAAAATTTGTCGGGTTGTTTGTGGTAATTCGTAATACTCCGATTAAATCGAACATACCCTCCGAGCATACCCCTATCCTATAAGAAGGTTTAGGGTCACATAGCAACCACGTGCTACCATAGTAACCAAGATGACGGGCCCCCCACTATACAAAATGGACGACGGAAAGACGTATCACCCTAACACCGCGCTGCGCATGCGCACTAGTACCACGTACCACTATGGGGTTGACGTCACAACATGGCCGCTCATGCGGGTTACCATGCCAGCACAACATGGCACCACTGGGTCACGTGACATGACGTCACTTCCGGGGTCATCCACCGGGGTCATCCAACCTTTATCTCAAACATACGAGACATACTACTCACGTTCTTTTGCGTTTAGTTCCCGGGGAATCGCACCTCTGATTCCACCGCAGGGCGATCGAAACATCATCAGTTCTTTATGGAGGGGCTGGTCGACGACACCAATGTAACAGATCGAGAGGGAAGTGTGGGAGCTGAGGCTCAACCCGTCAACATCTAGCACAGAAAGCGGCTGATTTACCACGAGACTAAAAGATGTGGACCAAACAGGTTGGTTGGTAAATGGCCATTATTTGTTAGATATGTTTCTCTTCTCCAGAATTATTGCCCATTATCGAACTCAGCTGAGACGGCTACAAACTCGGCTGATATGACGCCGACCTCGGTCAATATCGAATCAAGCTAGAGATCGCCCCCGATACATTACTAGGCACAGCCATTTTGTTTACTGCAAAGTTCGAAATCGTTCACAGTCATTCGTCGAAAGCAATCAGCCAGTAACAGTAAAATTGGCGTTACCATGCAAAGGGAACGTTTTTTTGTACGGTAAGAATTAATGATGATAATAAGTGAAGACGGGGGGGGGGGGGGGGGGGGTGGGGGGGGGGGGGGGGGGGGGGGGGCGAAGAGAAAAGAAGACAGTTATCCGCACAGTTTAAACTCAAACTAAGATTCTGAGTCGAAAGAAGAGATTCGTTGTAGTGAGAGAAGAGATAGTTCAGCTATTCGATCGACACGGCTTTCCCACTGGGGGCGCTACAGACGTTTGGATATCTGAACTAGGAGAAAAGAAAATCTCGGACTTGATGAAGAGAAATGAGAAACAATAACACTGTCAGGAAACTGTAACAGATCTGAGAACATTTTGTAATAATTTGATTTGGTTTAATAAATAAAGAGGTCATTACCTTGGTTAGTTTCATAACGGCCGAGATATCAGCCCGCGGTAACTTCATATCAGCCTTCGACCTTCGGTCTCAGGCTGATATGAAGTTACCATGGACTGGTATCTCGGCCAATATGAAACTAACCACGTAATAGCATGTAACTGTACCTAGACCGCTACAATAACAAGGCTGCCTGGAATGCTTCGTTTTTTTTAAGTTAGGTGACCGTAAGGGGTTAATCCTTATTACTCAAGTAAAAATACAGCGGTGTGACGTTCTAAGGTGTGTATAACATCTTAATGGAACACATGCCTTTATTGCCCATCAACCAATAGTTACTCAGTGTTACTCGGTGGTTCTACCAGCATACTGGCGGAGCCTTGGCTGATGAAAGTGTCATAATTCAGGGATGTGGCGACAGGGTGTGTGTGTGTGGGGGGGGGGGGGTACCCCCCCCCCCCCCAGCTAGGAGTATTTTTTTCAATAGTTGGAAATTTCGAGGTCAAAAATCAAATAGTTGGAAATTCAATAAATTAACATTGTTCATGAAAAATATTAAAATTCCAACTTAATGATGAGAAATTTGGATCTTTTGAAACTTGAGTTTCAAATTTCCTACTCTAAAATTGACATTGGCCTCAAAATTTCGACTCTGACATCAATACGGTAAATTTTCTGACCCAGACACATTATAAATGATGCTTTTTCCGTTTCAGGATTAGTGAAAATTTTCAGAAGGGTTCATAAGCATGTGTATATATATATATATAATCACTTTAACCCTTTACCCAAACGCAGACGATTTCAAAATTCATTATTTTAAATATCATTTTTTAAATTTTTAAAAAAAATTTCAACAAACCCATATCATGTGACCCCTCTTTGGAACGAGCACGACGAGCTCGTTCCAAAGAGGGCTCACATGATATGGTTTTGATGAAATTTTTCGAAAAATATTTTTACAGCAGATGTATTTGCATATTAGCGGTCGGATGCGGGCGATTCGTTGGTTAAAGGGTTAAAAGATATCACCCAGCGCTGCAGTGCACCCACCTATCGAAACTAGTCACAGTTGGAATTTACCCCCCCCCCCCCCCTCCCCCTCCGCCAGTTGAAACCCTCTAGCCACATCCCTGGTGTCATTCGGCCAAAACAAACAAACAAATATTCATAACTCTGCACTGATGGACAGCATGAAGTGGAAAAGCTTAACTTTAATTTGTAAGACAAATTCTTGAAAACTAAAATTGTTCATGTGTTGGCTGATTAACCAAAGCTGGTTGAGCTCATTCCGGGATGTGCCATAAATTATATTACTGAGGTAAAAAAGGGAGTTTGTTTTCAGTGATTCAATATTTATTTTTGAAAGTGTCGTCTCTGTCGGTGTTTAGTGAAGGGTTATCCGCCTCTTGCGAGTTTTCCCAGTCCGCTTTAGATAAATAGTTGGACAGCACCAAATAATTAATACACCAATTGCACCAGTTACGCTAAAATCTGTGACACACTTTTGACCTTCGTTATGCATCATTTTATCAAATAAAACATCAGATTTTCTTTAACAGGCAATGCATCATATATTGTACCTCTCACCTTCACGACGGTCACGATTAGCCACTGTGCATAAGTATGTGACCTTAAACACCAGTAAATAAATAAACAATCTTACCTTCACGAAGCCTTCAGCAGCTGTATTGTGGACGTGCATTGTTGTTAGTAGTGACCCGTCGATACGCCTACTTGCACAAGAGACACAACCTCTGATTTTGATTCCGCAAATAAACCAGACACTCGCTGTGAGGACGGTTGCATTCCAAGATCTGGTTACTTCCCCTGAAATTATTTGGCGCGATTTTCAAAACAAATGTCTCGTTTTGCATAAGAAACATGCAAAACTTTCCCGAGTCAATTGACAAGATCGGTGGTGCTGAGCCGTTAGGGCTATGTGCGTCGCCCATAAGATGAGGCGCCACTCTGGCTTCTTCCACTCCCAAACACTCCATATCAAAACTAAAATACTGGATGTCGTTGGGTAGCTTCCAGCAGTGGCGTAGAAAAGGGGGGGGGGGGGGGGGGAGTTTTGTCGGACCATTTTTTGGCGAATTTATGCCTAATAACATTAAAATAGTGGCTTTGGGGATAAAAACATGCCATTCTGGGTAAATGTTGGGTAAAAAAGACCAATTTTCAGTACATTTGCAGTAAACAACAGATTCTTTCTGTTTGTTTGGGTTTTTGTTGTTGTTACACTGTCGGAAAATTTTCGGTCTGACGGAAAATTTTGGGCTTGCCCCTTCGCCAGCGAAAAGCTATCTACGCCACTGGCTTCCAGCTACCAGCAAACACATGACACCCGTTGGCTACTGGTCGTCAATTAACATAACTCCCTCTCTCCAACACATAATTTTAACACATTACGTGTCCGACAAGATATGATGCTGGCCGTTGAAAGGGTTGTTGAACCCCAATAAACATTAACACTTGAACTGTGCCAATTAACTGGAAGCGTGCTGAATTATTTTTGACTATCCAAATTTGTTCAGTTGTCTTTGGCTTGTTACAATTGATGGGAGAGTGCCTGTGGGCCGTGCCTGTGGGCACTCTCCCATAAATTGTAACAAGGCAAATCCTAACAGACTAAACTGAATTCGAAGCGGTCAAGTTGCAGTACCTGCACTCAAGAATAGAGCCCAAATATGGGCTTCCAGCACTCTACCAATTAAGAGTGACTATATGTTTGTTTTATATAGCTGCGACCGGGATCGCGGTTGCTCAATGGTTACGGCATTGAACTTCAAACCGAAAGGTTCATGGTTCGATCCCCGCCAGGGTAACTGCCTTGTGTCCTTAGGCAAGTAGAGCTGTAGGTTAACCGAAACCGAACCGAGGTTTTTAGGTTTTTTTTAAAAACCGAAACCGTTGACATCCCGTAATCTAAGGTTTTTCGTTTTTTTATTAAATACTCTTGCTTGAGAAATTCACAGAATGTAACCATCCCAGAGTAGTGAGAGTACCCAGACACTGCCAGTGGCAGTGTCTGGGTACTCTCACTACTCTGGGAAGGCTACATTCTGTGAATTTCCGACATTTCAGTTTAGTTGTGTTTGCAGCTTTCCTCAAGTTGCGTGTAGATGTCAGACCTCGAAAAATGGCCAAGCACAATAAAAGTTCTGTATATTTAGGTAATTATTATATTGGCCTTCCTGATTATTCATGTATTATAGCTTATTTCGGGCATTCATCGAGTTTCACTCAATTTCATTGGCATTCAGTTATGACTCCGGACATAAGAATGAGTTTTATTGAATTTTATTTGGCCTCATGAACAAACCGAAAACCGAACCGAACCGAGGTTTTACTCCACCTGAAAAAACCGAAACCGAACAAGAAATTTAAAAACCTACAGCTCTATAGGCAAGGCACTTCATCCTGATTGCCCACGTCGGGGCACTTTGGCGTCGTGTACTAAGGCGTACTGTACTTCGATGGTGCTCTTGTCTTCAACAAACTCTAACATTCCATGCACAGAGGTTTGTTTAGACATTATGTTCGACAGTTTTACGGGTGGAGGAAGCCGGGGGTACCCAAAGAGAACCACCGACCATCAGCAAACAACTGTCAGACTCCCCAACTTACTAACCCCACACAAGCAGGATTTGCATTGATTGAGGGCAAGTGAACTATCGACATGTTGTACGCCATAGTACCCATCGTCGCCGTGCCCCACACACTAAAAACTAAAGTGTTAAAACTGACATTTTCAAGGTGTTAAACCCATTCTAACTCTTAGGGTTTGATTTTAACACTCAAAGTGCAATGCTCTTAGCACTTACAATCGTCAGACATCTGAAACTTGAATGGATGGCACTTCCCATGTGTCTAGCATTGGTGGTTCTTCCAGAATCGTCCATAATTTGATTTGCTCTTGGTGGGAACATAATTAAAAGGACACAACGCAGATGACGCGGATCTGGCTCGAGAGTTCGAGCCTGATCCGCGTTATCTGCGTTGGTTCCTTTTAAGTGTCGCGACATTACACTTGTCAAGTGGTATTATTGTAACGCCTGTCAACAAGTAGTAAGTGTTAAATACAGCACTTCAAGTGTAGTTTTTAACAGTTTAGTTTTTAGCGTGCACGTGGACATTTGGGGTTAAGTGCGTTTCCCAAGGACACAGCGCAGTCGCCCCTGGCGGGGATCGAACCGTAGGCCTTGCTGTTTGAAATCCTGTAACGTAAGTACTGAACCGATATCTGGGTGCATGGGGCAGACATTCCTCCAGCCTTACATACATACTGAGTTACGTATGTCCCTCTTATCTATCGAGGGACTAATGTCATCGGTGAGATGCCTGTACAGGACTGACGTTTATCCCATCGTCCACCAACTGAGATACTTAAGGTCCGGGGTAGATACCCGAGCAACACAGACATATCACCCACGTCCTACCTTCTGAGTGGGTCAGACATTTCTCTCAAGTCCTACCTTTCAATGTCTATATGGCCCTGGTGTCTGGCTAGATACCTGGGTGCGACAGGCGTGTCTACCACCTCCTACTTACTGACATATGTGTGTTCTCAGTGAGATACCTGAACGGAACAGACGTTTCTCTCACTCCCTACTTATCGTATGTCCTGAGTTTTATACATGGACGGGATAGACGTTTCTACATACCAGCAGGGGCGTCATGCCAGGGAAAATCGGGGGGAGGGGGCGGATTGGTAACACCATTTAAGCGGAGCGTCACCTTCGGTTGGCGCATAGCGTGCTCCAACATTTTGGCAAAAAATGCCTTCCGGATTGTTGGAAATGGCACTTCCCAGGCCTTCACCACCTCCCCCCCTCCCCCCCCCCCCTCCCGTGCACCGTTGGCATCACGCCACTGCCTACCAGCTATACCGCTTTAGACAAGACATCTGGGTGGGGTAGACGTTTCTCCAACCGCTTACCTATTGAAATACGTATGTCACAAGTGAGGTACCAGGCTGGAATGCATATTTCTCCCACGACCGTCCCATTGAGAGCTGTTGGATTAAATTGTTGCCGAGCCTCGCTTCAGATTGTTTGTTCTTTATATCGTCTGCTCGTCCTGAGGCTGTTGCATTAAATTGTTGCTGAGCCTCGCTTTAGATTATTTGCTCTTTATATCGTCTGCTCGTCCATTACCAATTTTTTCTTTGGCTGTTGCATTAAATTCTTACCGGGCCCAGCTTCAGATTGTTTGTACTTTATATCGTCTGCTCGTCCACTACCAATTTTTGTCTTTGGCAGTTGCATTAAATTGTTGCTTAGCCTCACTTCAGATTGTTTGATCTTTATATCGTCTGCTCGTTCACTCCCAATTTTTTCTTTGGCTGTTGCATCAAATTCTTACCAAGCCTCGCTTCAGATTGTTTGTTCTTTATACCGTCTGCTCGTCCACTACCAATGTTTTCTTTGGCTGTTGCAGTAAATTCTTACCAAGCCTCACTTCAGATTGTTTGATCTTTATATCGTCTGCTCGTTCACTCCCAATTTTTTCTTTGGCTGTTGCAGTAAATTCTTACCAAGCCTCGCTTCAGATTGTTTGATCTTTATATCGTCTGCTCGTTCACTCCCAATTTTTTCTTTTGCAGTTGCATTAAATTTTTACCAAGCCTCGCTTCAGATTGTTTGTTCTTTATATCGTCTGCTCGTCCACTACAATTTTTTCTTTGGCACTTGCATTAAATTGTTGCCTAGCCTCACTTCAGATTGTTTGATCTTTATATCGTCTGCTCGTTCACTCCCAATTTTTTCTTTGGCTGTTGCAGTAAATTCTTACGAAGCCTCACTTCAGACTGTTTGATCTTTATATCGTCTGCTCGTCCACTCCCATTTTTTTCTTTTGCAGTTGTATTAAATTCTTACCAAGCCTCACTTCAGATTGTTTGTTTTTTATATCGTCTGCTCGTCCACTACCAATTTTTTCTTCATGCAAAAGCAAAACTTTATGCATATCGAGTTGAAAGGATTAAAGTGTTCATTCCTGTCATTTTATCAAACCCTTCCAATTTTTCTATTGTTGTTATTTATTTATTTATTGATTTATTTATTGGTGTTTAAGGTCACATACTTGTGCAAACTGGCTAATCATGACCGTGACAGTTTTACGGATGGCGGAAGCCGGAGTACACGGAGAGAACCACCGAGCAACGACGAGCCGCTGCCAGCTCTCCAACATCGTAACTCCGCACTGCAGCACAGGCAGGGTTAGATTGGTTGAAGACATGCGCACCATCGACGTGCAGTACGCCTTAGTACACGTGCCCCCATGTAGGCAACCGGGGTAAAGTGCCTTGCCCAAGGACACAACGCGGTTCGTCCTGGACGGGGATCGAACTCGGGACCTCTAGCATAGACGTCCAACAGTCTACCACCGAGCCACCGCGCCCCCAATTTTTGTTAGTCATATGTTTTCACAATATAACTCATAGAATAACTACTATTAATAACAATCGCTATATTGCGAGACTTCGTGTAAAATGGCGCTTCAGTGTTCAGTCATAGCTGGAAGTATATATATATCTGGAACTTAATTAAGCACCCCCTGAAATGTTTCATAACAGTGAAGTTGCTGTTACTAATTATTATGTTTTAATGATTGCTATGTATTGCAATTCATTTCATCTAGTGAAACTTGATGTTTCTGGTTGATAGCGTACCTCAAACATATCCCTTCGTCCACGTGAAGCATGCTTCACACGAATATCACAAAAAAACACTATAATCCACATGCAATATCTGGGTATAAAACAAGACAATCTGCCACTTCTTTTATCAATAAATATTGACATGGCAAGGACGAAACTGTCAGAGGCACTAAGATGGCAAGTCGTTGGCATGCATGCAACAGGCATGTCATTCAAAGCTATTGGAAGGCAACTTGGCTATAGTCATTCTGTCATCAGCAGATTTGTCCGAAAACATCAACAAACCAAAGATGTTAAGGGCCGATCAAGGCTTGGACAACCCCACAAGACCTCTCATCGGGAAGATCAGAGTCTGCCGCGCCTCATTAGGCGTGTACACTTTGCTTCAAGTGGGGTTTTGAAACGCCTTTGGCTCCCCAACAGGCGTTTGTGCAACAGAACTGTCCCAAACCGTCTCAAAGTCCTGGATATAAGGTCCAGACGGGCCACGAAGCGTCCAGCTCTGTCCGATCAGCATCAAAAACGATCTTTGGAGTGGTGTATGGCACGACAACATTGGAATCTCGGGGAAGATAGTCGCATGAGAGTGTGGAGGAATAGAAATGCTGCTCACGTGCCCAGGAACGTCAGACCTTTTGTTTCTTATGGTGGAGGATCAGTAATGATCTGGGAATGCCTCTCTCGTGATTGTTAACTTGATATGGTGACTGTACGTGAGAGTCTAAATGATCATCAGTCCATCCGGGACATGCTCAATCCGGTTGTCGTGCCTCATTTTGATAACCACCCGTTGGCAACTCGCCCTGTATGCAAGGCCACATAGTCCCCATGCTGTGAGAGCATTCCTTCAAAACATCGCTATTACAACACAAGCTGCATTGCACGAGAAGTGTCATCAGTTGCCTCTGGACCGGATCAGAAGGCTCACTAGTAGCATTAGGAGGAGGGTTCGGGCTGTCATCGGGGCACGTGGTGGATACACTCGCTACTGACGTCAGACACTGCTATTGTGTTCAGGAGATCTCAAGTTACATTTTTTGTCGGTAAGTACCGGCATTGTTTCATCATGGACCGTTCAGCACCATACTTGTCTAGAGAACATTTTTCCATCAAATATGTGACAGATATGTGTAATTAGCGCCATTAAAATACTGCATATTTTCATCATTGTGTTGTTTTTCATTTGTCAATAGACCATTCTTTTCGCAAACTATCACTTTTGGCCATCTGAAAGATAGCCTGGAAGTAATGACAGTTTCTATTAACACCACTGCGAAAAAAAAACAGGGGAGCTTAATCAAGTGCCAGGTGTATAATTCAGTTCCCTGTTCGTATGGAAATGAAGATAAATCTGTGAGAATATAAGAATAATGACCTGACCTTAGGGGAATATTGTGGATTGTCGGCTTTCGCAGCGTTAGCCGAGGATAGATGACGAATGATTCCAAAGAGTGATAATCCTCCCCCTCCCCCCCCCCCCCCAGTTTGTTCATTGTACTGAACCCCCATGGGAGCCACCACGGGTAGTGGAGCAGTGTTTATTTACTGTGATAAACAAGCCCGGTTTTACCGATAAAATAGGAAAATAGGACCCAGTCACCAACCATGCTTGGTGACGTCCTCTAAAATGGGCAACATGGGTATAAACGATTGAGTAAACTTAACTTTTTTCTCCATGTTCAGGTCACGATTAGCTTTTGTGCAGAAACATGATGACTTTAAACACCAATAATTAAAAATTATATTGAATAACCATGTTTGTCCCCATAATGTTAACCTCAATCTCCACCCATAGGTGTGGTATATATTCTAAATCGAGCTATAATTTAATATTTAAAATATTTGGAATTCAATAAATAAACGATTTACTTCACGTAATACATGTACAATCACAGGCCAATCAGTACTTGTAATATCAACGGTTGTGGATCTATGGTACAAATACTCAACACGGACATATCATTTCCAATGCCCCGGAAGCATTGACATAGCACTATACACATTCATAATACTTGGTGCGTTTCCGTCAGTATTTTCAGGGCGACTCGGTCGAAACGAGAAACGCTGCGACAAAAATTTGGGTCCCGCAATGTCACACGACAGGGAAATATTGCAGACTGACGTTTGATAGATAAATATACTCAAATTAGTATCCTCAGATAAGTATCCTCAAAGGGTATCTTCAAAGGGTATCCTCAAAGGGTATCCTCAGCTAATACTATTAGTTATCCTTGTGTTTTCCAGGGCGTATGGGAATTTACACCTGGTTGGGAACTCACACACCCTGAGGCTTGCGTATGGGAATTTACACCTGGTTGGGAGCTCGTGTATGAGTTCCCAACCAGGTGTAAATTCCCATACGCCCTGGAAAACACAAGGATAACAGATTTATTTCCAAGAATTTTGGTGTACTTAATACTTTAACCTACATTGTGGGCAAAAACTGACAGAAAATTTGTACTTTGAAAGTTTCTTAAATAAAACCAGACAAATATGGATGTCATTGGAACTGGCTCAATGAGCCAGTTCCAATGACATCCATATCTGTAATATTTTATTGCACATAAATATTAAATTTCCTGTATTTTTGTTTTTGTTCTAACATAACCGAGCAGAAGGTATGAATTAGTAATTAAAAATGGGTACTCTTTCAACCATATAGCTTGCTCTTGTATATTCTTGTTTTTACACCGTGGTTAAACACAGTGTAAAAAACCACTGTGGATTGCAAGTTATATCTCTCAGTCAATCAAAATGCAGTATTTTGTTTGATTTGGAAATAAATAATGGTACATCATCATGTCAAAAGTATCTCAAATACACAGATGAGTCGTAGAGCAGTACGTGGAGTCACTCAATCGAGCAATTCCTCGATAGCGCATCGCTCGATGGGACTTTTAAGTAATTACTGGATAAGGTATTCCCTAAAGGTGTCCTCAAAGGAATGATACATTGCTATGTCATTGGTATCTTCGACTATCGAAATGAGTCGCAGAGCTGTATGTGGAGTTACTCGATCGAGCAATTGCTCCACAGCTCATTTGCTCGATGGTATTCGAGTCGTTAGCGCAATATGTGGAGTCACGCGATTGTCTTTTAGGTTTGAGAATCATATAGGTCTTCGCTGTGCACAGGGGAGGTAACTGTATGGTTAGATACAGGTTACGAGAAATGAAGAAATGGTGATTATAAGACTTGGACAAGGGCAAAACCAAATATAAATAGGTCTAGATGAACGTCTAGGGTTAAAGTAGCTAGAATAGCGTCTGTAATAGGCAGAAAATTGGTATTCTGGGAAAATGCAAGACAGTAAAGATACTCTAATTCAATAAATCAGTATATACAGTCATCATGGTGATATAAGAAGCCTTTCGGATCCAATAGCACTGCATATTACTTTTATAAGCCGATAATTGGGCCTTATCCGTGTCCGTTTCGGTGGTTTTGGGGGGATTGTCGGGTCTGTTTGGGTAATTAGATATACCATCCGAACATACCTCTGTTCTATTGTACAACTATTTCTCTCAACCTGGATGTGCATGCGCGAAAAACTAAATTATTTTCTGTTTCTAATTTACTATAACTGTCAATGGGAGAAAAGCGTAAAACTTCATTTTTCACCCCAAATTGTTTTTCCATCAAATGTGCGTTCCTACAGTCAAATAGTTTAAGATATACTTTTTAAAATAATGGTAAATTCTTACTGGTAGAGAAAATTATTCATATTTCCATTTTTGTTTTACGTCTCTAATTGTATCTGTGTGTATTTCCTTATAAATTACTGGAGTAGATTTAAATTTAAAAAAAAGATATTAACTTCTTATAGCATGATTTATGCGTTCATCATTCCGAAGAAAGCAATATTCAAATTATTTGATAGTTTAAGAAAGTTTTGGCTATGGGTTAGTTTTAATATTTCCATTTTACTTTGAAAAATAGTGATTTTTAACTTCGTGCGATTTCGACAGTCCTCTCTCCTCTACTAACTGTCTTCACCCACTTAAAAACGACGTCATTTCTAAGAGCTGGAAAATAGAGGTGTTTAGCTTTGCATTTTCAAAGCGATTTTAACAATTTGGAATTAATAACCTTTTGGGAGATAAAGATTTGAACAATTTGATGGATATGAAGTTGTGAGCTATAATTGAAAAACCTTTTGATGTTAGATGTTGTGTTTTTTGTTTAACAGTTACTCAGTGTCGTGTTCCAATGAGGGCTCAAAAGATATGTTTCTGATGTAAAAATGAACATTTTTAGTGTTACGAATTTCTTTAAGCAACTGTGGGTTGCTGCTAAGGTTAGGTAAAGAGCTTTAATAACAGAAGATCTAGTCACCTCACGGATCAAATAATCTCGAGTCTTTGCAACAGCAGGGATGTGGCGACAGGGGGTGGGGGTGTCTCACCCCCCCCCCTCCCCAGCTAGGAGTATTTTTTCAATAGTTGGAAATTCCGAGGTCAAAAATCAGATAGTTGGAAATTCAATAAATTAACATTGTTCTTGAAAAATATTAAAATTCCAACTTAATGATGAGAAATTTTGATCTTTTATTTCCAACTGGAAATTTCCTACTCTAAAATTGACATTGGCCTCAAAATTTCGACTCTGACATCAATCCGGTAAATTTTGAGACCCAGACACATTATAAATGATGCTGTTTCCGTTTCAGGACTAATGAACATTTTCGGAAGAGTTCATAAGCATGTGTATATATATATATAATCACTTTAACCCTTTACCCAATGCAGACGATTTCAAAATTCATTATTTTAAATATCATTTTTAAAATTTTTAAAAAAAAATTTCAACAAAACCATATAATGTGACCCCTCTTTGGAACGAGCTCGACGAGCTCGTTCCAAAGAGGGGTCACATGATATGGTTTTGTTGAAATTTTTCGAAAAATAATATTTTTTCAGCAGCTGTATTTGCATATTACGTGGGCAAATGCGGGTGATTCGTTGGTTAAAGTGTTAAAAGATATCATCCAGCGCTGCAGTGCAACCACCTATCGAAACTACTCACAGTTGGAATTTACTCCGGTCGCAAACCCCCCACCCCCCCCACCCCCCCCCCCCCAGCTGAAACCCTTTAGCCACATCCATGTGCAACAGCAACCCATACTTGACCTAAATAACCATTTTCTAACGTATACGACATAAGGCAACCCCCCACCCCCACCCCCACATACATATACTTTAAGATTTATGTTTCTCGGCGGGTGTTTTTTTCCTAAATATTTGTTCTATGTTTCATGTTAAAGGGTTTAAATTTTACCAATTAAAATATTTCACACCAATTGTAGTCATTATTGTTTTCTTTTTGGTTCAGGCGTAATCCCGAACATACAAGCATTCAGAATACGATGTTCTGGTGACAATAGGTCTCTAATTGTTGCCAACTGTTGGTATCCACATATCATTTTCATATTTGTATGTTCAGGACGACTGGAAATTAAGTACTTCATCGCTGTCCCACAGTGAGGTAATTAGACCGACAAAACAAGAAAGAATTTGTCCCCAGTCGAGTGTGCAGTCACAAGTGAATAAATAGGGTGGGGGGGGGGGGGGGGGGGGGGACTCCAATTTTTTTACTCGAAACAAATAGTTCAGTATGTTTTTAACAGGCCGAAAATTGGGATTCTGGGCAACTCCAAGCTGGTAAAGATACCCTAGTTCAACAGATCAACACCCACACAGTCCTCATGGTGATATAAGAAACCATTAGGGTCCTATTGCACTAGGTATTACTCTTATAAGTCCATGATTGGGCCTTATCCAAGTCCATTTCGGTAGTATTGGAGGGATTGTCGGGACTATTTGGGTAATTAGATATACCATCCGAACACACCTCTGTTCTGTTGTAGGCCTTTGGGTAACATAGCAACCACCACCGCATCGTCCAGTATACAACATGGACGACCGAAAGACTATCATCCTAATGATATGCGCTGCGCTGCGCTGCGCATGCGCACTGACGCAACGTATCACTATGGAAATGGCATCACAACATGGCCGCTCAAGAGGGTTTCCATGGTAAACCAACATGGCGCCAACATGGAGCCACTGGGTTAGGTGGCATTACGTCACTTCCGAGGTCATCCACCGAGGTCATCCAACTGAGCTCCCAAAAGCCCCGGCATACCACTTACAATTGTAAAAGTTTTATAGTTTTGGCTCCTAGCAATAACAACTGCAGCAATTTCATCGTACTGAAATCTGCGCGTATCACTCTTTCGTGTAGCTGGCGTATGGAAAGTGAACTAACTTTAAGTGAGTAATCCTGAGATTTTCAGCTGAAAATACCATTCCAGCGAGGGGCACGGTTGCTCAGTAGTTGTCAGAGGATTGGACTTCAAAACAACATGTCGACAATCCGGACCAGCGATAATATCTGCGATGTATCTTTTGACCAGACACTCAATCCCGATTGCCCACGTGGGAGAGTCCACGCGATGCACTTGCCGTCAAGAGCTGTTAACCTCACTGACAGTTTCCCGCCGCTACGTGGTGGTTTTCACCGGGTACTCGGAGTTCCTCTACCAGTAAAACTCTCCAACGTGAAGTGACCCGGGCTGTTGAAAGTGTCGTTAAGCTCAAACAAACAGACAGACAGACAAACAAACAAACAAACAAACAAACAAACAAACAAACTGGTTTCCAGTAATTGTTTTGACGATGTGCTGTCGTGTGTAATGGTCTAATGGATTTGGGTGCTGAACTCCAACACAATCATAATGTAATCTGCTTTATACAGATTACAGTTTTTTTTCAAAAACTGTCAACAAAACCATATCATGTGACCCCCCAATGGAACGAGCTCAATGAGCTCGTTCCAATGAGGGGTCACATGACAGGGTTTTGTTGAAATTTTCGGAAAAATATATATTTTTTTTATTGCTTAATTTGTAAATTACACGAACAGATACAGCCGATCCATTAGGGTAAAGGGTTATTTATTTATTTATTTATTTATTTATTTATTTATTTATTTATTTATTTATTTATTTATTGGGGATTATGGGCTCTCTCGACAGCCATGGTCACCTCATGTCGGACAGTCTTGTAGGTGAAGGAAGCCGAAGAGAACCATCAAGCAATTGCGAGTAATTGTCAGACACCCCAATGTACTAACTCCACACAACTATGGTTAGCACTGGTTGAAGACAAGTGCACCATGGACGTGCAGTACGCCTTAGTATACAACGCCACCGTGCCCCCCCCCCCCCCCCCCCGCCCTCCTCATGGACAATTGAGATTAAGTGCCTTTCCCAATGACACAACAACGCAGTTGATCCTGGTGGGGATCTAACGGTAAGTAAAGGTTTAAGCTGATGTTATTCCACAGAATAGAACACAAGAATGTCAGCTTTCAGTACACCACATGTACAGTCAGATCATGATTTAGTTTAAACAATATTTATTTTCAATTATCAGAGAAAAGACATACAACAATGAAATGTGTGTGGATTTGACAGTAAGCTGGAAGATTACAAAGGTCGTTTCCACTAAAGGAATCCTCGCAACTATGATGGCACGAGATGTTAATTAAATGACTTCTATAGGCCAAAGATTTACAAGATTGTCAAGTGAGTTCTTTTCAATATGGTATCAGAATGCAGTCATTTGGAAACAAATATTACTACACTGGTTTTCAAGTTGAAACTTAGTGAAGAAGTTAGAACTGGTGAAATAGATAGTACTGATGGGCTTCAATTTTAAGAGGCCTCAACAGTTCACAGAATCGAAGACGATCAAGTAGAGCCCAGGACAGATTCTGTGGATTTACATGGCTAGCGGGATGAGTTGTGGTAAGATAGTCGTCGATAACTGTTTATCGGTATCGGTCGGATACTTGTATGCATTTATAACGGCATTAGTAGTGGCCGTCAATCAAAGACCCCATTTTAAGTTCCAGAACCGTCGTGGTATGCAATTTATCATGCATATTAATTCTATAATCGACGGAAAAATACTACAAGTGTTATAGCCCCCATATTATATTGAGATTGATATATCCTTAGTAGATAATTATATGAGAAAGATATTTTTTTTATTGCTGCATTTTCTGACTGGTCTAACTCCTTTGCACTCAGTGACCTTGTTTACATCTGTGTTACACTGATATATTGTACATATAGCTGTTGATTGTTTAATTGTTTAAATAGGTCAATGACCTTGTTTACTTGAACTTTAACAGAATCCCCCAGAAACTAATAGAACATTGCAGAAACTTCCTCTTCTGGGACATTCTATCTTGTTACAATATAAAGGTTTGTCAACAGAATTCAAAAACTCATTCTTAGAAAGCCTTTCAAAAAGACTCACTTCAGTTATTTCCATTGGAGAATATTATTGTTTCAGAACAGTGCATTTATTATAGAAGCAGTGCTTCTTTGTGAATTTGGAGATTGATTCCAAAAGAGAATTTTGAAGAGAATCTATTCGTCTTGGGAAAGAGAATTTATACTTTCTGTGAAACAGAATAATATTATTTTGTGAAAAGCCAGGATTCTACTGGATTATTTTGAAATTACCTGTGGCACCAACACTTCTTGGATTTTTACTCCATTTGAATTTTGCGGAGAATTTTATTATATTTTATTGGAGACTGCTGAAATTTCTAAGTGAAAATTTTATTACAAATCTACGGGATACTGTTTCTGAAGAGACATTCTTGGATTTAATACTACATGTACCAGCTGGTAACTTTCTTCACAAGATTCTTCACCACTGCATTACTGGATTCTGTCAAACTGTACTTTGGACTAATTCAATAATTGATAAGTACCACTGTTTTTATTTTCTCTAAACCAATTAGTGTAAAAGATCTTTGTATCATTTTTTTTTATATTAATTTTTTTTAATTAAATTTCAGAACAGATAAATTCATAGTTTTGTTGCTGATTCTCAGATTTCTTTCTGTTACCAATATCATTAATAATTCCACACCGTAACAGAAATTGGAGGCTCGTTGCCGAGATTGAATATAAGATAACGAGAAAACTTTATTTGCATATTGCAATTATTATTTGGCTCACTTTTAAAACATTTAAATTTTCTTAGAAAATTTCAGTATTATTATTTATATTCTGAGAACCAGCAAACCTTTTCATCATGGTATTTATTGTGACAGAATTTATTTCTGAATCTGAAGGCTCTCCTAGTTTGGCCCTTTTAGAATCTCTTAAGAAGGAGGATTTATTCCAACTTGCTCATTATCTAAAATTACCTGCCACCCCTGGTCTGAACAAGCATAAACTTAAACAGCTCATTGTTAATCATTATATGGAAGAAGGTCTTTTGCCTCAGTCTGAAACTCCCCCCTCTGAACCACAACATACTGATGCCCTTGAACTCACAAAGTTAGAATTAGAATTAAAAAAGTTAGAAATGCAACAAAAAATGAGGGAAATTGAAATTCAGGCTCAAAAAGAAAGGGAACAAATTCAGGCTCAAAAAGAAAAAGAAGAAAGAGAAAATTAAATTAAATTAAAAGAATTAGAAGCACAAATTCAGGCTCAAAAAGAAAGGGAACAAATTCAGGCTCAAAAAGAGGAAAGGGAATTAAAATTAAGGGAAATAGAAGCTCAAAAAGAAATGCACTTAAAAGAATTAGAAATTCAGGCCCAAAAGGAAATAAAAATAAAAGAATTAGAATCTCAACATCAAGGCTCAAATGTAATTTCTCCAAGTAGATTTGATGCAACTAAACATGTTAGGCTAGTTCCCCCCTTTCAAGAAAAAGAAGTTGATAAATATTTTTCACATTTTGAAAAAGTGGCAACAAGTTTAGAATGGCCAAGGGATGTCTGGACTTTGCTACTGCAAAGTGTTTTGAAAGGGAAGGCCCAAGAAATCTATTCCGCTCTATCTTATGAGCAAAGCAACAATTATGACGCTGTTAAAGAGGCAATACTTATGGCATATGAACTTGTTCCAGAGGCCTATAGGCAGAAATTCAGAAATTATTATACAAATGAAAATCAAACTCATGTGGAATTTGCCAGAGTAAAGCAAAATTTATTTGACAGGTGGTGCCACTCAAAAGAAATAGGGAAAGATTTTACAAAATTAAAGGAAATGATGCTGATTGAGGAGTTTAAAGGAAATATACATTCAGATATAAAGGCCCACCTGGATGAACAAAAAGTTGACACATTAAATAGAGCAGCAGTACTGGCAGATGACTAGGCCTTAACTCATAAAATGAGTCGTAACGCCACAAATTTTTGGCCCCACAAGAATTCTTTCCAAAGTGGACCTAGACCAGCTTCAGATAAAACTCATCCTTCCAATCATCCTTCCCATCCTACAAACTTTTCACCACCTAAATTTAATCGGAAGCCTAATGAGAATAAGTCATCCAATGCCAGCCCTACACCATTACGACCCAACAGTTCAACTAAAACTTGTAATTATTGTAAGAAAGCAGGTCATTTATTATCTGATTGCTGGCTGTTAAAAAGGAAAAATGAGTCCTCTACTTCACAGAATGCACTAGCATGTGCTCCATGCCCTGAAAATTATATTATAAAGCAACACGCTTTAGAAAATTATAAGCCATTTATTTCTGAAGGCTTTGTTTCCCTTGATGGGGATAAGCACTGTTCCTTACCAATAAAAAAAATACTGAGAGACACATGGGCTACTCAGTCTTTAATGTTAGAAGGCATTTTGCCATTTTCTGAAGAAAGTGCTACAGGGGCACAAGTTCTAATATCAGGTATTGAGTCAAACTCTTTAAATGTCCCACTTCATAAAATAAATTTGAGAAGTGGTTTAGTAAATGGGACTGTGACAGTAGGAATCAGACCTACTCTACCTGTAAAATGTATTTCTTTATTATTGGGAAATGACTTAGCTGGTGACAAAGTCACTGTAGAACCTCAAGTGGTGGATAAGCCGAGCACAGATGAAAGTATTATTAATTTGAAGGAATGTTTTCCCTTTGCTTTTCCAGCATGTGCTGTGACTCGGTCCATGGCAAAGAAAGCTGAGGTTGATAACAACCTCAATTGTGTTGATTTAAACAGCAAAGCTGTGGATAAGAACAGTCACAGAATTACGGATTCTGAAGACATTGATTTGTCTCAGACATTTCTGAGTCAGTGTGATGACTCCTCCAGAAATTGTAAAGAGGCCACTACACCTGAGAGTGATAGGGGGACCTCCTTGAATGTCATTTCCCGGACTTCTTTAATTCAGGAACAGGAAAGTGATCCTGGCCTTGCAGAGCCACGTGAAAAGGCTCTAACACAGGCTGAAGCCCAAAACTCTCCTGTCTGTTATTTCAGAAAATCTGGTGTACTTATGAGGAAATGGCGACCACCAGAAGTACCCTCCAATAGTGATTGGGAGGTTATTTATCAAATAGTTGTCCCCACTAAATATCGGAATGAAATAATAAGCCTGGCTCATGAAAATCCAATGGCTGGACATTTGGGAATTAGGAAGACCTACTCTCGTATTCAGCAATGTTTTTACTGGCCCAAGCTTCGACAGGATGTTGTCGAATTTTGTAAAACCTGCCACATCTGTCAAATTGTAGGAAAACCCAACCAGAAGATTCCTCCTGCTCCCCTTCAACCAATCCCTGCTTTTGAGGAGCCATTCAGTAGAATTATTATTGATTGTGTTGGCCCATTGCCTAGAACAAGATCTGGAAATGAATATCTTCTTACCATCATGTGTGCTTCTACACGATTTCCTGAAGCTATACCTCTAAGAAATATTAAAACTAAGACAATAGTTAAGGCCTTGATAAAATTTTTTACAACTTTCGGTCTACCCAGGTCAGTGCAATCGGACCAAGGCTCAAATTTTATGTCAAACCTTTTTCAGCAGGTGATGTATGAGCTCAAAATTAAGCAGTACACATCAAGTGCCTACCATCCCGAAAGTCAAGGAGATCTAGAACGCTTTCATCAAACACTGAAGACCATGATAAAGGCCTATGGGGAGGATAATGAGAAGGATTGGGATGAAGGAGTACATCTCCTCTTATTTGCAGTCCATGAGACTGTACAGGAATCTCTGGGGTTCAGCCCTTTTGAATTAGTGTTTGGACACTCAGTGAGGGGTCCACTCACCGCTTTGAAGGAGAAATGGCTCGAGGAAGAGCCACCTGAAATTTCTCTCCTGGACTATGTGTCCACACTTAAGGAAAAATTGCACCAGGCCAGAGAAATGGCAAATAAACATTTACAGAAAGCCCAGAGTCATATGAAGACCTGGTATGATAAAAAGGCGAAATTTCGCTCCTTTAAACCTGGTGACAAGGTGCTAGTATTATTCCCTGTAAGGGGCAATGCTTTACAAGCAAGATATTCAGGCCCTTATATTGTTAAGCACAAGATCAGTGATACTGATTATGTTGTTGAGACTCCCGATAGACTCAAAAATACTCAGCTGTGCCATATAAATATGTTGAAAACTTATTATGAGAGAGAACCAAACTCTCTACCAGTCTCAACAGTCACCCACATGGATGAGCTGGAAAATCCTGTAGAGGATATATATGAAGGCGGCGAAAATGTACCTCTGAAGTTACAGAACTCAGATGTTCTGAGAGATCTACAAAATAAAACAGATTATTTACTGCCTCACCAAAGAAAAGATTTAGTTGATTTAATTTTCAAATATCAACACTTATTTCCCGATGTGCCTAGTAGGACATCTGTTATTTTTCATGATGTTGATGTAGGAGAGGCAAATCCCATCAAACAGCATCCATATAGATTGAACCCTTTCAAAGCTGAGATCATGTGAAAGGAAATACAGTATATGCTGGACAATGATATCATAGAACCTAGCCATAGCAACTGGAGTTTGCCCTGTATACTCGTCCCAAAACCTGATGGCAGTTACAGATTTTGTATGGATTACCGAAAAGTGAACAGCCTCACCAAAACAGACAATTATCCAATTCCAAGAATTGATGACTGCATTGACAAACTTGGCCATGCTAAATTTGTGACAAAATTTGACTTGTTAAAGGGTTATTGGCAAGTCCCTTTAACAGAAAAAGCAAAAGAAATATCTGCTTTTGTTACCCCATTTGGGTTGTATCAATATAAAGTAACCCCTTTTGGCATGAAAAATTCTCCGGCAACGTTCCAGCGCATGGTTAACCACTTAATTGCAGACCTAGATCACAGTGAAGCTTATATTGATGATGTTATTATACACACAGATACAAATTGGGCTGATCATCTAAAGCATATTCAAGAATTTTTTGACGAAGTGACCCAAGCCAACCTAACTATTAACTTGGTAAAATCAGAATTTGGCAAAGCAACTGTAAATTATTTAGGTCATGTTGTGGGGCAGGGGCAGGTGAGGCCGATTGCGGCTAAAGTTGATGCCATTGTAAATTTTCCAGTACCAAACTCTAAAAAAGAGCTCATGAGATTCTTAGGCATGGCTGGATATTATAGAAAATTTTGTTTAAATTTTTCAGATGTTGTCTCCCCTTTGACCAGTTTATTGAGCAAAAGGGTTAAGTCTGTTTGGACTGAGGAATGTCAGAAATCCTTTAACAGAATAAAAACTTTATTAAATAATTCCCCTGTCCTGGCCAGTCCCAATTATGAAAAGCCCTTCAAATTATTCATAGATGCAAGTGACAATGGAGCAGGTGGGTATATTGCCCAGGAAGATTCCCAAGGTATTGATCACCCTGTATGTTATTTTTCCAGAAAATTTCTCAAACATCAAAAGAATTACTCTACAGTAGAAAAAGAAACTTTGGCTCTAATTTTGGCATTAACCCATTTTGATGTGTATCTAGGAACCGCCCAATGTCCAATTACAGTTTACACCGATCATAACCCCTTAACATTTATCAATAAAATGAAAAACAAGAATCAAAGATTATTGCGGTGGAGTTTAGCCCTTCAAGAATATAATTTGGAGATTAGGCATATTTCGGGAAGAGATAATGTTGTAGCTGATGCTCTTTCCAGAATATCCTAATTTAAAATGATATGATCGGTCCCTATTCACTTCAAGTGTATATATGTTTATTAAAAAAAAAAATTGTGAAGATTATGGTGTGTGTGTGTTGTAAACCAGTCAGAGTCTGCTAAAATTATGTAAAAAGTTTTCAGTTCCTTCAAACTTTTTCTTTTAAGGTGGGGTGTGTTATAGCCCCCATATTATATTGAGATTGATATATCCTTAGTAGATAATTATATGAGAAAGATATTTTTTTTATTGCTGCATTTTCTGACTGGTCTAACTCTTTTGCACTCAGTGACCTTGTTTACATCTTTGTTACACTGATATATTATACATATAGCTGTTGATTGTTTAATTGTTTAAATAGGTCAATGACCTTGTTTACTTGAACTTTAACAGAATCCCCCAGAAACTAATAGAACATTGCAGAAACTTCCTCTTCTGGGACATTCTATCTTGTTACAATATAAAGGTTTGTCAACAGAATTCAAAAACTCATTCTTAGAAAGCCTTTCAAAAAGACTCACTTCAGTTATTTCCATTGGAGAATATTATTGTTTCAGAACAGTGCATTTATTATAGAAGCAGTGCTTCTTTGTGAATTTGGAGATTGATTCCAAAAGAGAATTTTGAAGAGAATCTATTCGTCTTGGAAAAGAGAATTTATACTTTCTGTGAAACAGAATAATATTATTTTGTGAAAAGCCAGGATTCTACTGGATTATTTGGAAATTACCTGTGGCACCAACACTTCTTGGATTTTTACTCCATTTGAATTTTGTGGAGAATTTTATTATATTTTATTGGAGACTGCTGAAATTTCTAAGTGAAAATGTTATTACAAATCTACGGGATACTGTTTCTGAAGAGACATTCTTGGATTTAATACTACATGTACCAGCTGGTAACTTTCTTCACAAGATTCTTCTCCACTGGATTACTGGATTCTGTCAAACTGTACTTTGGACTAATTCAATAATTGATAAGTACCACTGTTTTTATTTTCTCTAAACCAATTAGTGTAAAAGATCTTTGTATCATTTTTTTATATTAATTTTTTTTAATTAAATTTCAGAACAGATAAATTCATAGTTTTGTTGCTGATTCTCAGATTTCTTTCTGTTACCAATATCATTAATAATTCCACACCGTAACAACAAGTTATTGTATTGTTGAATTGAGTCTTGTCAGCATGACAGTGTCAACTGCAATATTAGGGTATTGCAGCTGGGACTGACATGTCCCCAAGGATGGGAACGGTCAAGTCGCCCCGGGTCAAATTGCCACTGGGTCAAGTTGCCTCTATACATCGGGTCAAATCGCCACTGGGTCAAGTCGCCTCTATACATCGGGTCAAGTCGCCACCGGGTCAAGTCGCCTCTATACATCGGGTCAAGTCGCCCCTCAAAAAATGTTGGACTGGGAAGACTTAATAATAACCTAAGACTGGTCTGATTAAATATGTTTTTTTTGTTTATTTATTAAGCCTAGAACAAAATAACAAAATATATAACAAGTATATACAACTTTTTATTTAATAAAACTAGAACATAATAAAATATATACAACTATTCATTTAATAATTTACATCAATATCTGTCTGTGGTTTATATAATTTTGTTTGTTATAAATATTATATAAATATAAGAAATTAACAATAGTGTTAAAATTTTAGATTGGGATTTTTTTTTTGGAACTTTTGTGTTAAATTTAATATTCTTGGAAAAGAATATTTATTCTTTCATGCGTGCTTTGTGTAATGAATCCAAAATTTGTATAAAGGATTTTATTATATTTCTACAGCTTTTTCCTTTGTAAATAAAAAAACATATTTTACTCCCACGACCTCGAAAGTGTTATTCAACTCCCACGGCGATATCCTACTCCCAGTCATGACAGACTACTTTTACCATTGCAGTTGTTCCGGCGATAACACCCAATCCACTTCGACAAATATTCTTCCTGATATTATAACTGACAGCGAACAATAACTATATACACATCCACACAAAGTTATAAGAAGTTGGACATGACTACTCATTCATTGAATTATTTCTTTAAAATGTGTTGGTTTCCTTCATAAGTTCATATCTCCCGTCACTTGAATTTCCATTTGAAAATGAGCGTCATTGCATTCCTTTCTGATGACGTCATATTATCAGTTCATTCATTCATTCATGTTTTTGTGTTCATGCGCCAATTTTTGTAACCTTCAAAACAAATTGAGCGACCTTGGGAAACTGCTCTTGGATGACGCAAGAGGGGTATTTGTGTTGCAGATATTATCAGGGAAATATAATAAACACAATAGTTCACTGCTTGGAGTAACGTACGATGTTTATTCTCTCATGGGATGCGGGGATTATTTTCACTCGGCTAGCGCCTCGTGAAAATAACCTTTCGCATCCCACTCGAGAAAAAACATCGTACGTTACTCCAAGCAGAAAACTATTTCTATTTATTTATTTTGAACAGGATTTTCTTATTATTAAAGGTAAGTACATAAATTAATATTACATAATTGTCTGCTTTTTCAATAAAAAATATACAAATGTTAAAAATAAAGTTAGCAAAAACTTTTTTTTTGAGTGGGTCAACTCGCCCCAAAGCAGAGGCAACTTGACCCGGAAATATATGTGGGGGCGACTTGACCCGGAGCACCGGGGCCCCAAAGGATCATGGAAGTGCTGTTGCTTGGGGGTTCAATAAGGATAAGAACTTATACCGAGTCACAGCTGCTCGGTATTTATCTTTAACTGTCGGCACTAACATCAAGGTATTGCAAGGTATATGTGAAGACTTTATGCTAAACGCCATAGTTGCCTGCCAGGACAGAGGCGAGTCAGATTAACACATCAATTAGAGGTCGGACGTACAACAGCCCTGTCCGGGAAATTAGTTTGTCAGTTGTAGAGCGAGCTTAGCTGCAACCCGCTTCAGGTACTAGGATATGCTGGGGTCAGCAGGGTGCTGTAAATGACAGAGTCGGGATTAGCACAGAAGTTTACACTGATTTTATGGAATCTACACTTGGCTATTATATCAAAGTTATCAATGATAGCAATTTCTAACAGGTTACCAATTACAAAAAAAAAAAATAGAAAACAAAATATCTACAGAAATGAGAGTTGTAATAGCGGCAATTGATCCAGTGTACTTAAAAATTAAATGTGCTTCACTATATAACTTAATCATTCCCAAGGACCGCGCTCTAGCACAGGTAAGTGGTTTTGCCCGACGGGCGTCACCAATCACCGTGCCTGAAAGCGGTTCGAATCTTAATTGACTAATTCATGACATTATACATGATTTCACAACACTGTGCGGGGAATGGTTAACTAAAAACAATCGAATAACTTGTAAATGGATCACTTAATTCAACTGATTTACGCCTAGAAGCGCGAGCTGATGGCATGTAAAAAACATACTAATTCCTTAGGTGAAAATATTAGTTTAAATTAATTTTGTGTTTATGACTTGCTTTGTTGCAATTTGTTGGAGAGTGTCATTAAACACTCTACAACCATTTGCAACAAAACAAGGATAAATAACTTATTTACAAGATGTATAAATCACGCATTTTAACTGAGAAATTAATGTAATGCTGTAAGAATGAAGAACAGAAATGTTTCGACACGAATTCTTATAGCATTGAACGTTATAATATATATAAATAAACAAAATACATATTTACCTGTAAATGACAGAGTCGGGATTAGTACAGAAGTTTACACTGATTTTATTGAATCAACACTTGGCGAAGAAACAGTAAAATCAGAAACTTATATACTAAGTCCGCCCTGCCCATGTCAGAGTTTGAAATAGTAATACGTCCATATTACTGGACAGAGTTCCGGGTATAAATGACCGTCTTATGCAAGAACTGTTTTTAACTTATGTAAGATACGTATTTACTTAATATTTGGTGACCACTTTATTTGTGTTTATTTCCTGAGGGCAAAAATCAATTATGATATGATGAAGACACATTCGTCTCTTCGGACATTTTGTGACCAACCTAACTGGAAATGAGAGTTTTGGTAAATTATCTATAAGGAAGTTGTTTAACCTTTTCAATCCTTAACGAAACATATTGTTAACCACGAAGCTGTCACAGAAGATAAGGAAGTTGTTTAACCTTTTCATTCCTTAACGAAACATATTGTTAACCACGAAGCTGTCACAGAAGATAATGAAGTTGTTTAACCTTTTCAATCCTTAACAAAACATATTGTTAACCACGAAGCTGTCACAGAAGATAAGGAAGTTGTTTAACCTTTTCAATCCTTAACGAAACATATTGTTAACCACGAAACTGTCACAGAAGTTTTGATTTTTCAGATTCGGTTTCGGTTTCACGAAAAAGCCTCGGTTTCGGTTCACTTTTTCTATGTGTTAAGAACGTAAGAATATATAGTAAATAACAGTTGAGGCTCCTTAACTTGGAAAGAATCCCCATTAGTTTGAACGACACCCACCAATACAAAAAGCCATGTCTGAAATTATCTCCGTTGGGTTCAGTCGAACTTGGAAAGAATCCGCATTAGTTTGTACGACACCCACCACTACAAAAAGCCCTGTCTGAAAGTATCTCCATTGGGTTCAGTCTAACTTGGAAAGAATCCCCATTAGTTTGTACGACACCCACCACTACAAAAAGCCCTGTCTGAAAGTATCTCCATCGGGTTCAGTCTAACTTGGAAAGAATTCCCATTAGTTTGTACGGCACCCACCACTACAAAAAGCCCTGTCTGAAAGTATCTCCATTGGGTTCAGTCTAACTTGGAAAGAATCTCCATTAGTTTGTACGACACCCACCGCTCCAAAAAGCCCTGTCTGAAAGTGTCTCCATTGGGTTCAGTCTAACTTGGAAAGAATCCCCATTAGTTTGTACGACACCCACCACTACAAAAAACCCTGTCTGAAAGTATCTCCATTGGGTCCTGTCTAACTTCCCTTTGAGCATTCTTTGTGGTTCTTGGGGATCAATTGCTAAGCCTGTTCAGTCAGAAAAATCCATATATAGAGGAAATGGAATGAGTGTTTTTCTCATATAATATTTATGAAACTCGTCCGAATTTTCCGTTTGGGCTCGCCTCTCTGGCGAGCCCAAACGGAAAATTCGGACGAGTTTCATAACTATTATATGAGAAAAACACTCATTTCATATTCTATTTATCATATGACACACACAGGCACAAATCAGCCACTTAATATGACTTTTTACCCCATCACCTAACTTGAGTTGCAGACGGCACTTGGAAAAAACATCCTCGTATAACTAAAAATTTTCATTTTTTGATTCCAAAACATAGGTTATGACCCCTCATTGGAACGAGCGCGACACGCTAGTTCCAATGAGGGGTCATAACCTATGTTTTGGAAGCAAAAAGTGAAAATATTAGAAAATGAATGGCGTTTTTCTAGTATTGCGCGAGACGGTTTTTGCCGTTACGTTAGGTAAAAGATTAATACAATATAACCCACCCTAAATAGGACAGATAACGTAAATTCTCCCTACTGAAATTATGCAAATGTGACCCAGTTGTATTTTGTTTAGCCAATCAAATTGTCCGGTTTTCAAATTGGCCAATGAAAGCTCCCAACTCTAATTATGCAAATTATGAAAATGTGGCCCAGTTGTATTTTGTTCAGCCAATCAAATTGTCTAGTTTTGAAATTGACCAATGAAATTGACTGAAGGCTTTATTTATCGCTGATTAATATGAAAACAAAATATCAAATGTTTTAAAGTGAATAAAACGGACGAGTCATATGATAAATTACGGTAACAAATGAATATAGTTCATCAAGTCCATGTTGTGTTCTAACGTCCAGCCCTAACACAAACATAAGTGGGTTAGGTTGAGATTTCTTAAATTAAATGTTGTGAAATGAAAAACGCATAAAGAGCGGACAGAGAGCTTTGACCGGATTAGATAGATAGTTTAATGACAATAACGTCCACATGAGACAGATGCCAGTAAATAATAACAATAAACAATAAACAATGTAAAGATAACCATACATTTCAGTATATATTAGTATATAATCAACATTTATTTGGTGAATCATTCTTTTTCAAAGACATGATCTAACTATGTTGCAGATGGCGTTGCATGTATCACTTCTCTTGTTGCTCATTCATTATACATATGAATTTTTGTTTGTCGCTCATGTTTGTAAAGTTTTGATTTAGTTTCCCAATTACCGCGAAATATTGTTTTCTATGTTCAGCATATATTGGACATCTCATGATGAAATACTCTTCTGTTTTGATTTCTGAATTACATATTTTGCAAATCCTTTCATTAAGAGGTACTTTGGGTTGCTTGTGTCGCCCTTTCTCAATTTCCAATAAATGGCTACTAATTCGTAATTCACAGAAAAGTTTTCTCAAGTCAATATCTTTAACATTTTTCAAATATGATTCTAATTCATCATCAGATCACTTCACCCCCATTGCCCACGTGGGGGTACGGTGGCGCTGTGTACTAAGGCGTACTGCACGTCGATGGTGCACTTGTCTTCAACCAATGCTAACCCTGCTTGTGTGGAATTAGTACGTTGGGGGGGGGAGGGCTGACAGTTGCTCGCCGCTGCTCGGTGGTTCTCTCCAGGTACTCCGGCTTCCTCCACCCGTAAAACTGTCATGGTCATGATTAGCCATTGTGCATAAATATGTGACCTTAAACACCAATAAATAAATAAACAAATAAATAAATAAATAAATAAATAAATAAATAAATAACATGAAAAGAGAGACGACACTTGCAAACAAAATTCATGAATAACTAATTTTTTTCATTTTTTGTCTCAAAAACATGGGTTATGACCCCTCTTTGGAACGAGCTCGACGAGCTCGTTCCAAAGAGGGGTCATAACCTATGTTTTTGAGACAAGAAATGAAAAAAATAATGAAAATTAATAGGCGATTTTTGCGAATAGCTCTCTGTCCGGGTTAATAGAAAACAAGACGGAAAACTATTTTATCCAGTTTATGGTATATGAGGTGGGAAATAAACACATCAACAATATTGTCTGAGATGTTCAGACGGTGTATGGTATGTGAGGTGGGAAATAAACCCACCAAGAATATTGTCTGAGATGTTCTGTCGGTTTATGGTATGTGAGGTGGGAAATAAACCCATCAGCAATATTGTCTGAGATGGGGCGCGGTGGCTCAGTAGGTAGAGGTGCAGGCTGCAAGCCGAGAGCTCCTCGGTTCTCGAATCCCACCTGCGACAACCGCGTTGTGTCCTCGGGCAAGACACTTCACCCCTATTGCCCACGTGGGGGCACGGTGGCGCTGTGTACTAAGGCGTACTGCACGTTGATGGTGCACTTGTTTTCAACCAATGCTAACCCTGCTTGTGTGGATTTAGTATGTTGGGGAGCTGCTCGGTGGTTCAATCCGGGTACTCCGGCTTCCTCCACCCGTAAAAGTGTCATGGTCATGATTAGCCATTGTGCAGAAATATGTGACCTTAAAAACACCAATAAATAAAATAAATTCATAATCAGATTAAAATCCTCTGTGTGTTCTTAATTTGTTCTTTCCACTTTGCTTATCGTCATCAAATATGTCTGCTATGAAATTAGAAATATAGTTATTCTTATTCTCTAGTTTACTGATGATTTTATCTACCATAAAAGAATGTGAATTGTCGTTATTCATTAACTCACTTATCATTATTATTATTATTTATTGGTGTTTAAGGTCACATATTTCTGCACAATGGCTAACCATGACCGTGACAGTTTTACGGGTGGAGGAAGCCGGAGTACCCGGAGAGAACCACCGAGCAACGACGAGCAACTGTCAGCTCTCCAACACACCAACTCCACACAAGCAGGGTTAGCATTGGTTGAAGACAGGAGCACGATCGACGTGCAGTACGCCTTAGTACACAACGTCACCGCGCCCCCACGTGGGCAATGGGGTGAAGTGTCTTGCCCAAGGACACAACGCGGTTGCAGCAGGTGGGATTCGAACCTAGGACCTCTCTTGCAGCCTGCACCTCTACCAACTGAGCCACCGCGCCCCCCCCACTTATCATTTGTACATCGAATTTATTTGACAATTTCTCCGGAATGGTTAAATCACTGCATACACACTAAAAACTAAAGTGTTAAAACTGACACTTTCAAGGTGTCAAACCCATTCTAACTCTTAAGGTTTGATTTTAACACTCAAAGTGCAATGCTTTAAGAACTTAGACATTACAGTCGTCAGACATCTGAAACTTGAATGAATGGCACTTCCCATGTATCTAGCATTGGTGGTTCTTCCAGAATCGTCCATAATTTGATTTGCGCTTGGTGGGTACATAATTAAAAGGACACAACGCAGATGACGCGGATCAGGCTCGAAAGTTCGAGCCTGATCCGCGTCATCTTCGTTGTTTCCTTTTAAGTGTCGCGACATTACACTTGTCAAGTGGTTTTATTGTAACACCTGTCAAGTTCTGGGATATGTACACTTGAACAAAGTGCTAATTCAGCACATAGTAAGTGTTAAATACAGCACTTCAAGTGTAGTTTTGAACACTTTACTTTTTAGCGTGTAATGCCGCAGCCTTGGATGTTAGCGAATCTTTATCAGTTACATGAAGTTTTGAGGTGTGTTAAACAACGCGAGTCAGTGTTTCAATTATAACTGGATATCTACAGAGTTCCGCGCTCACTGCATGATTCGACGACTTTCTACTCACATCTAATGCATATTTACAAAATGTAAGGTGTACCATTTCACATGGCACGCTATCAATTCTGTTAACGTTCATCGACGAAGCCCATATTTCGCTACCATACAACACGATAGGTTTGATTAGTTTATCAAATAATTTTATCAAGGTTTCAATCGATGATATATAATGTTCCCCTAAAGATTTTACAACGGAAAATAATGCTTTCATGCCTTTACTGGCAATTCCATTTTTTTGGGCCTTCTTGAACGACCCATTTATACCCAAGTAAGGATATTCATTGACGACACCAACACCAGTACCGCCTATTGTGAATGACGGTGTTGCTTTGGGACATCCTTTGCCGAAAGCCATACATTTAGTTTTATCTGTATTTCATTACACTGTACACTGCATTAAAGACCCCGTTTCATCACCCCGATTTTCAAGTGATAAAGTCGGGGTGATCGACCTGGATTTCATTACTATTAATATCCACTGGAGAATCCCATGCAAAGACAATTAACTGCGATATCGTTACGACCTAGCATGAAGTCACACCACGAGAGTTAATTCTGAATCTGAATCTGAATTTGAATACTGTGTATACCGCGTTTTCGCGTATTTTAACACGGGGGGGGGGGGGGGGGGGAGGGGGGGGGGGGGGGGGGTTGATGTTTATATGCGCACGGTGGGGTTGCCGCAAACTGCATCGATGGCGGCCTGACTGCTGGCATTCCAATCCACAATAATAGTACGTGGGAAAAGGGAATTTTTAAATTCTGTTGTTATTGTTATGTAAACTGCCAGCTTGGTGTTGTTATTGCTTCTTGTGCATGTCTGGCCCATTTGGATGTACTGTGCCTTAGGGATCGCATCGCATTCAGAGATGATATTGTGTAGTGTTTTACGGCTTCCTGTAGTGTTGGCCAATTTAGGGTACTGAGCATTTCACTAACGCTGCTTGTTCTGCGGTAGTCGTTGTATATGAAACGCGCAGCTCGCCTTTGTGTCATCTCAAGTTCCTCGATATCTCTTTTGATGTGGTGGTCCCAGACAACGCAACCATATTCTAATTTTGACCGGACTAAGGATTTGTATGCTGTTTCTTTCAGGGCTCTTGGTGCGTATTTTAAATTTCGCTTGATGAAACCTAGCGTCGAATTTGCTTTTGCATTCATTTTGTTTATGGGAATGTCCCATTTTAATTTATTGGAGAACGTCAGCCCGAGATATGGATTAGTTTCTACTTCCTCCAAAATGTGGTTGTTAATTTCATAAAAATGTGTTAATGGTGTACTACTTTTAGAAGATCTTAATATGTAGCATTTTTTAGAGTTGAATTTCATTCCCCACTTGTCTGCCCAGCTCTGGAGATTATTGAGGTCTTGTTGTAGGATATGTTGTTCCTTGATAGAGGTGATAGGTCTGTAGAGGAGACAGTCGTCAGCAAATAGACGGACTTTGGATTTGACTTCATTGGGTAAGTCGTTTAGGTGAAGGAGGAATAAATCGAGGACCTAGTACGCTTCCTTGTGGGACTCCTGAATCTACCGGAACACAGAGTGTTCTCCCTCGACGACTCTTATTGGATTCGATGGCAGAGGAATTGTTTTATCCAGGTGCGAATGTTATCTCCTTTGCCATAGTGGTGTAATTGTCTCAGCAGTCTTTGGTGGGGTACTATGTCTAAGGCTTTACTAAAGTCCAGGATGGCAATATCCATCTGCTTTTTATTGTCATGAAGTTGTAGGAGGTCGTGGGTGGTTGTTAGGAGCTGTGACTCGCACGCGTAACCCTTTATGAAGCCGTATTGAGAATTTGTCAAGATGTTATGCACTTCTAGGTGGTTGAGTATGTGGCGGCATATAACATGTTCCACAAGTTTGCAACGGACACAGGTCAGCGATACGGGTCTATAATTCTCGCCGGCGTGTCTGTCTCTCTTTTTAAAGACCGGTGTGATGAAGGTTTGAGTCCAGTCATCTGGGATTTCTCCAGAGTCCAGTGACTGTTGGAAAATGCTAGTCAAGACCGGAGCAATCTCATGAGCCAGTTCTTTCAGGATACGATTTGGAATGCCATCAGGACCACAAGCTTTGTTTGGGTTTAATTTGGCTAGGAGGGCCTTCACTCCATCGACTGTGATGTGGAGGTTATTTATCGGTGGCATTGGGTTACCTGGTGGAACTGGTAGAGCATCCTCTTGATTTCTTGTGTTAACACCGATTTAAATTGCTGGTTTAGTAATTGTGCTTTTGTTTTTGGTTCAGCGTGTAGTTGACCTTGTTGTCTGATTGAAGAAACGCCTGTGTTGTCCCTTTTTTCGATTTGACGTAACGCCAGAACGCCTTTGGGTTGTTATCTTCCAGACTAGATGTTATCACTTGTTTGACATAATTCCTGTGAGCTTTGTTGATCATTTTCCTAACAAGTGCTTTTTGTGTTTTGTATTTCGATATGCGTTCTTCAGATCCATTCTGCTTCATTTTGTAAAACAAGCGGTGTTTTTTGTTGATGGCTTTTTTACGACGTCGTTCACCCAGGGTATGTTTGACGTCCCCTTAGATGTTTTATGTGGGATGGGCGTGCGAGTTATATGCAACAGACCTTCCTTTAGGCTGTTCCAGTTTTCATTAACGGATCGATTCTGGAAGTCTTTTTTTATGAGCAGGTTATTTTTTAGTATCGTTGCTTCTTCTCTCAGAGTTTGCCAGTCTGCTTTTTTAAACTGTGGCATTTGCCGTGGTTTGAATTTCGTTTGTGAGGGTTTTATATCACAATCAACAATGACCATATGGATGATCCCCTACCCATGGTGCAGTTTGTACTTTTTTGACAAGAGATGCATTGGTTGTAAAAAAGAGGTCCAAGTTGTTTACTCCTCTAGTTGGTTCTAATTGCATTTGTGTCAGGGAAAAATGGTTTTGTATGTCCAGGAGTTTTTGACATACCCCTGCTGTGCGTGCTTTTGGTTAAACTGAGTTTGTTTTCCAGTCGATGTCTGCCGCGTTGAAGTCCCCGTCTAGGTGGATTGTCTTGTCGTGAGCTCTGATGGGAAGTTTTTCAATTTGACTGTTGTAGGCTCTCTAGTTTTTCAGCGTTTCCATCTGGTGGTCTGTAGAAGCTTCCAGTTATTAGTGATTTTGATCCATGGAGGTGGACTTTGACCCAAATAATTTCAGCTGGTGTGTTGGCATCTGACAGTTCTTCACTGATATAGCAGTTTTTATGGCTATAAATACACCTCCTCCGTGTATTGTTCTGTCCTATCTATATACTTAGTAATCGGATGGGAATTTCTCTGCTGTATGTATTGTGCTGTCTAATTTAGATTCACATCCTAGGATGACGTCTGGCTTGATATAATTAGCCGCCGGTACGAATTGGGCAGCTTTGCTTTTTATTCCTTCGCAGTTGACAATCATCGTTCGCCAGTTGTACTCATGTATATTGATGTTCTGTTTTGTTGTGTCCCTGCCTAGTTTGTGTGTTGAGTTCGATCTCGATACATTATGATGTGAGTTCTTTCGTTGAGGCCGTGGCGAGCTGAACACTTTTGGTGTAGAATCAGAGTCAACTGAAGCTACCGACGTATAGGCATTTGAGGAAAAGCTCAGTGTACTATATCTATTTTCAGTCCGGATTTCGTAGTTATGGAATGTAAAAGATGCTATGTTTGGCATGTCACATTTCGCACAAATCCAAGATACATCGCTTTTTCAAAGCTGCGTAGGTGGGATAAGCAATATTCAAGACACGGGTTGTGGTACCAGACATCACAGTCGTCGCAACAAATTGCTTTTTGTGACCAGTTTGCCGTTCTCTCGCAGTAGCCACAAGGGAAAATTGATGCGTTTCTTGGGCCTGGGTTGGTCTCGATATCTCCTCCAAGGAGCAGCAATATCATGATAGTTGCTAGTTGTTTGTTCTGGTTTTTAGTACACTTGTCCCTGTTCCTCGATATTGGTAGGCTTTTCATGGTTATACATATTGATATGAGGCTGTTTGTATGGGTCTTTATGTGCATACAATTCACCACTTGTTGTGTCTTTGCTTGGTGCTGGTGTTTTGGATTGCCAGCAAGCCAGATTGCCATTAGCAGGATTGTGAGCGGGTTAATTATCATGCTCAGTGTTAGAAAGTGTGACTGATGAAGGTGCTTCACCTAGTCTATCAGGAAAGTTTAGTTCGCCGGTGAGGGTGCCTCACCTAGACTGTCAGGGGATTGTAGGTAATGTTAGCTGGTGAGGGTGCCTCACCTAGATTGTCAGGGGATTGTATGTTATGTTAGCTGGTGAGGGTGCCTCACCTAGAATGTCAGAGGGTTGTATGTAATGTTAGCTGGTGAGGGTGCCTCACCTAGAATGTCAGGGGATCGTATGTTATGTTAGCTGGTGGAGGTACCTCACCTAGGCTGTCAGGGGGTTGTATGTAATGTTAGCTGGTGAGGGTGCCTCACCTAGAATGTCAGGGGATTGTATGTAATGTTAGCTGGTGAGGGTGCCTCACCTAGACTGTCAGGGGATTGTATGTAATGTTAGCTGGTGAGGGTGCCTCACCTAGAATGTCAGGGGATTGTATGTAATGTTAGCTGGTGGAGGTACCTCACCTAGGCTGTCAGGGGGTTGTATGTAATGTTAGCTGGTGAGGGTGGCTCACCTAGACTGTCAGGGGATTGTATGTAATGTTAGCTGGTGAGGGTGCCTCACCTAGACTGTCAGGGGATTGTATGTAATGTTAGTTGGTTAGGGTGCCTCACCTAGACTGTCAGGGGGTTGTATGTAATGTTAGCTGGTGAGGGTGCCTCACCTAGAATGTCAGGGGATTGTATGTAATGTTAGCTGGTGGAGGTACCTCACCTAGGCTGTCAGGGGGTTGTATGTAATGTTAGCTGGTGAGGGTGGCTCACCTAGACTGTCAGGGGATTGTATGTAATGTTAGCTGGTGAGGGTGCCTCACCTAGACTGTCAGGGGATTGTATGTAATGTTAGTTGGTTAGGGTGCCTCACCTAGACTGTCAGGGGGTTGTATGTAATGTTAGCTGGTGAGGGTGCCTCACCTAGGCTGTCAGGGGGTTGTATGTAATGTTAGCTGGTGAGGGTGCCTCACCTAGAATGTCAGAGGGTTGTATGTAATGTTAGCTGGTGAGGGTGCCTCACCTAGGCTGTCAGGGGGTTGTATGTAATGTTAGCTGGTGAGGGTGCCTCACCTAGGCTGTCAGGGGGTTGTATGTAATGTTAGCTGGTGAGGGTGCCTCACCTAGACTGTCAGGGGGTTGTATGTAACGTTAGCTGGTGGAGGTACCTCACCTAGGCTGTCAGGGGGTTGTATGTAATGTTAGCTGGTTAGGGTGCCTCACCTAGACTGTCAGGGCGTTGTATGTAATGTTAGCTGGTGAGGGTGCCTCACCTAGACTGTCAAGGGGTTGTATGTAATGTTAGCTGGTGAGGGTGCCTCACCTAGAATGTCAGAGGGTTGTATGTAATGTTAGCTGGTGAGGGTGCCTCACCTAGGCTGTCAGGGGGTTGTATGTAATGTTAGCTGGTGAGGGTGCCTCACCTAGGCTGTCAGGGGGTTGTATGTAATGTTAGCTGGTGAGGGTGCCTCACCTAGACTGTCAGGGGGTTGTATGTAATGTTAGCTGGTGAGGGTGCCTCACCTAGAATGTCAGAGGGTTGTATGTAATGTTAGCTGGTGAGGGTGCCTCACCTAGGCTGCCAGGGGGTTGTATGTAATGTTAGCTGGTGAGGGTGTCTCACCTAGAATGTCAGAGGGTTGTATGTAATGTTAGCTGGTGAGGGTGCCTCACCTAGACTGTCAGGGGTTGTATGTAATGTTAGCTGGTGAAGGTACTCCACCTACGTAAGACAAAATATTTTAGTTGGGAGGGTGCTTATTTCGAGTAGTTGTTTGGCTGGTGAAGATGCTCCACCTAGACCTGCTCCTCTCACGATTCGCGTGGGATAGGTTTTTGTTTGATAAATAGTGGGTTGGTGGGTGTTCTCTTCACAGACGGTGAAGGTATGGGGTTTTAGTTTCGTAGTAAAATTTTTGCCTGGAAAAATGTCTAAAAACTATATACCTGTTGTGCAGCATTTTACCTTCATTCAATCGACTTGAGGTCTTCTGCAGTGACTGTGATGTCCAGGAGGTCCACTTGTGTATTGGCGTCAGGTTGGTCTGTAAAACACTCTTTTTGTATGTCGTTTTTTTAGGTATCTGCACCAGCACTTGCTCAGAAATTCACCGGGGTGGACACCGTCACGTAGAAGATGCAGTTGTAGGGAATAACGACCTTTTTTACCTGCAGCCTTACGTTGTATGACAAAGGAATTGACTGAATTTCAAGGTGTTGTGGCCTAATCGGGTGTTAATATTGGAAATTTCTTTGTTGAGGCTTTCTATCTGATTCGTGATGGTTTTGTCGTCGAGTTTTTGAGTTGCCCTATCTGCTGGTGATTGTGGGCTTTTTTGAGAGTTCCAAATTTCAATGAAGATGGTGGAAAGATCAATGAATTTAATTTTTGCCCCGTTTACGTTTTGGATGATGGTTATTGCCCTCTCCTACTCATTTACAATATCATGTACAGTCTGGTGTGGATGCTTTGAGCGTATGGTTATGCATTTATTTGTTTTTGGGGTGATATCACAAGTCCCTGTCCATACATAGATTAAAATTTTATTATTACGTTTGATAGCTTTATGAAACCGTTCATTTCGTTGGTCTACTAAAGTTGTAGTTCTTGCCCCAGGGATACACCACAGTTCCAGGGGAAATTTTGGATACTGACAGAAGTTTCTAAGAGTAAAACCCTTGCTATCAATTCTCAAACAGGTGCAAGTGAATTCAAAACTAAAGGACACTTTTTTGTTCAACAAGTTCAAAATGTTATAAAACTATTAATTTGACAGATGTGTATGAAGAACACCTGTCAATAATATGACGTTTTAATCCGGGGATTGTTTTTCAGATTACCAAACAAGGACACAATTCTAATCCCACCTACAAAACTCGGTCGTCCAATGAGACGCCGGCACAGATATGAGAGACACCCCTGCATTTTGAACTGAAACACGTTGTGAAGCTGGTCACACTATTTGAAGACAGTTTGAGACGAAGAATAGTTGTTGGAAAGTGGAAACTTACTATGAATATATTAAAGATATACACATTTATTTAATATAATAGGAATAAACAGTTTTGATGATAAAACAATCCACCAGTTTATATCCGTGATGGAAATGTGAAATAATTTCAAATAAATCCTGCAAGTTCGTTTTATTTTTGGTCTTTAAACTTAACTGTTTTAAAATATTTACCAAAATCATTAAATGTCATTTGTCGATGAAACACTGACCGGAAAAATCTTGGTAATTTTTAGTAAATTGAGAAAAATTCTGATTTACGATTTTATAAGGTAAGTTGAGAGTGGAATTGTATTTTTGGTGAAATCTTTGAAAGTTGCAGTTTATGAAATCTTTGAAAGTTGCAGTTTACATAAATAATTAAATTACATGAATAAAGAAGGAATGCTTCTGTGTGATGGTTCTTGGACTTTTCACCCCTGGGATGTTTCAGACCTGGTTCGCGGCCTGAGACGTTTCGGCGTCCATATATTGAAATATCAGGGCGGCTTTCACTAGCAAGGAAAAATGGTCGAGCGGGTGTGTGTGTGGGGTGGGGAATACGGAATTACTCATATACTTGTGTGATTTGGCCTACTGGGGGGGGGGGGGGGGGGGGGTCGGTGCTTCGATACCATGAGAAGGTAGGAAGATATTATTTATTTCACCAGTCAGCAATGGTCTGGATGACTGGATCCGTCGCTCGACTCTGGAAAGACATCGGAATAATTATTGACGTGCTGGCCAAAATATCGAAGAGTGGTGCAATGTAGGAAAGAGTTGGGCTGCTGCACACCTCACGGTGAGGCCTGAATTAGTTACCCGACACAGGTTTTGATATAAGCATCATCTTCCAAGAGGTGAACAAAACCTTTCTGCCCTTCACAGTGTAGTGCAGCTGGGCAGCTGCCCAATTCTCTTGCCAGGAAAGTCCATAACCAGCCATCAGTTAACTCCAGAATCACTCGCAGAGAATTGAAAAATTACACAATTTCCCGCGAGGAATGTCCCCTGTCCCCCCTATTAGAGAGGGGACACCCCTCTCGCGTTCCACCCAACGAATTAGCTCACAAAAGTCGACAGGCAAATGACTATAGTCTCTTTAGGTTCTGGTACAGCCAAAATCGATTCACCGATCCAAATGCCTTACGAAAGTCAACAAATGCCACATGCAGGTGTTTATTCTGGAGCCTGTATCTGTTAACCAATGTTTTCATGATGAAAACACTATGAATGGTACAGTTAAAACTAGAAGTCCTGTCACGAATAGTGCGCTTATTTAGGCTTAATTGCGCGTTGGAATTGCGCGTAATTGCCATATCGAATGACATCCAAAGCACGGCAGGTTCTCCTGGTTATTCATAGCAAACACATGCAATGTTTCTGCCAATGGACCTCCGGGTTACCCGGAGGTCCATTGACTGAAACATTGCTTGTGCACAGGCCATATGTACAGAATATGATAGCTTTACTTGGGCCATAACGCGCACATTAACGCGCATATCAACGTGCTATTTGTGAGCATTTCATGACAGGACTTCTAGTTTTAACTGTACTACGATGTTTTGAAAACCCAAATTGATTATCACTTTCTATCCCATTTTCTTTTAAGAAACATATAAGTCTTTTATTGAGTATTTTATAGAATAGAATAAAGACCAAATATGGACCTCCAGCACCCTCCCGGTTAGATAATTTGGAATTTGAGAGTAGTGTTAAACTCTTTGTACATATTCTATTACAAAAACAAACCTCGTATTTCTATTTTTACTAGAGTTTAATCCTTAAGGATCTTGTTGCATTTTTGTTGAGTTTCTTGTCCTATATGTACACGGAGAACATTTGTTCCAACACACAGGCTTTGGTTGGCCTTGCTGGTGGTAGTCACAGCACCACTGGAGTGGTTTCTAGTGAAGTCTTGGCTGCCTGTGTAAGACTTCACTGGACACCATTCACACCAATGCTAATTCAAAGTGTAACCTCATTGTGAGGGAGTAGAATTCCCCAGGCCTTCCACACGCTAACAACTAAAGTATTAAAAACTACACTTGAAGTGCTGTATTTAACACTTACCAAGTGCTGAACTAGCTCTTTGTTCAAGTGTAGATATCCCAGAACTTGACAGGTGTTACAATAATACCACTTGACAAGAGTAATGTCGCGACACTTAAAAGGAAACAACGCTGATGACGCGGATCAGGCTCGAACTCTCGAGCCTGATCCGCGTCATCTGCGTTGTGTCCTTTTAATTACCCACCAAGCGCAAATCAAATTATGGACGATTCTGGAAGAACCACCAATGCTAGACACATGGGAAGTGCCATCCATTCAAGTTTCAGATGTCTGACGATTGTAATGTCTAAGTGCTTAAAGCATTGCACTTTTAGTGTTAAAATCAAACCCTAAGAGTTAGAATGGGTTTAACACCTTGAAAATGTCAGTTTTAACACTTTAGTTTTTAGTGTGTTGAGTATTTTATAGAATAGTTTTTAAAAGGAGCTGCTCGGTGCAATAGCCTTGTAGATATTTGGAACATGACGATCCCACTTTTTGTGACTGACTCAGGACTGACTCACTCCATACCGTAGAATAATATGAGGACTTATATACAATATTTAAAGTTCCTATTACTTCCTCAACTATAAACGGTACAACTGCCTTAAGAAGTTCGTTTCTTATTCTTTCTTTGCCTGGAGACTTATTATTTTTCACCTCTTTTAATGAACAAAGAACTTCGCCAGGTGTAATGTCACTGTCACTGATATCATATTTTATTGTTGAAGCCTTGTCATTTCCCAATAAACGTGCCTCGTTTTTTGTGACCGTCATTGCAGTATAAATTATTGAAAAAATCCACCGATGCGTCAGAATCGAGGTCATCGTAATGCGACATTTTACAAGTTCTCATGTCTTTAATCATATTCCAATATTCACGTGGGTCTGATGTTTCTAAAGAGTTTTTTTTCTTATTCAAAATCCTTATAAAATCTTTTTGGTTTAAATTTTAATTCTCTTTTATCTTCCTTCTTGGCTTTAAAAAACTTAACAGCAAGAGATCTATCAACAAAAAGGCGAGCGTTATCTTCCAGACAGCATTTATTTCATCCAAACTCTAACAAGCATTTACGTGAAGTAAAGTGCTAGTTGAGGATGGACGTATATATTACTTTCTGGTCAAACCCAAGCCAACTTGCTCTGCAGGTCAAGCCTCTAGGAGAACAATAGCTGAACAATAGCTGCCATTAATTGTTAAGCTACTGAGCGTATTTAAACATGTTCAGTCTGGAGGTGTTATTCACAGCTTTTCAAAATGGCACAGCACTGAACTGTATTACCTTTTCACATATGATTAGCACAGTTTATAAGTTATTATCCTCTTTCAGAGTAAACTAAAATTATTGTTCCTCGGGACAGAACTAATAAGCTACATATAATGTCGCTGATTTCACCTTTAAGTCTTAAAACTAAATGAGAAAAAATTATCACAAAGGGCTTTCAGAGCAATTCGGTTTGTAACAAAAATACATGTGCATTTTGCCTCTGTGACAGAAGTTTCGTATTTCTATTGCTATCTTATCAAATTGTTTCTTTAGTACCTTCCATTTATCATCAAACCACTGCCGTTTTCTTCTTGTTATTTTGTTATTACATTTCATTCGTTTTGTATACCCAACATAACGGCCAAAACCGGCCAGCGCTGTTCTCAAAAATCGCCAATTAATTTTCATTATTTTTTTCATTTTAACCTCAAAAACATTGGTTATGACCCCTCATTGGAACGAGCTCGTCGAGCTCATTCCTATGAGGGGTTATAACCTATATTTTTTAAACCAAAAATGAAAAAAAAATAGTTATTTAAGAATTTTGCTTGCAAGTGTCGTCTGCTTTACATGTTAGGTAAAGGGTTAAATGACCAAACACAATCAGTTTATGTTAGTTTACTAATTAATTCTGTGTAATAAACAGGGTTAGTCACTCTGTTCTTTCTGGTTATAGATAAAATCATGTCTATTATCCCTTTACCTAACACGAAAAGCAGACGACACTTGCAAATAAAATTCTTGAAGCACTAATTTGTTTGATTTTTTGCATCAAAAACATAGCTTATGACCCCGCGTTGGAACGAGCTCATCGAGCTCGTTCCAATGAAGGGGCATAACCCATGTTTTTGAGACAAAAAATAATGAAAATTAATTGGCGTTTTGAGAATAGCGCTGGCCGGTTTTGCCCGTTACGTTGGGTAAACGGCATACCATGTGATTCACTGCCGTTATACCAGATGATAGTTCACTTTCCTTATCATCATTCTGAAAAAGACTCCATGTTGAATTGTTTTATTTCCTTCTGAATATCATTGCTTTTAATTCCAGTTGTCGCTTTAACCCTTTACCTAACATGAAAAGCAGACGACACTTGCAAAACAAATTCTTGAATGACTGACTGCTTTCATTTTTTGTCTCAAAAACATAGGTTATGACCCCTCATTGGAACGAGCTCGACGAGCTCGTTCCAAAGAGGGGTCATAACCTATGTTTTTGAGACAAAAAACGAAAAAATAATGAAAATTATTTGGCGATTTTTGAGAATAGCGCTGGTCGGTTTTGGCCGTTATGTTGGGTCGCTTTGTCAAAACTTTCGGCTGTCCATTTTAGTGTATATAGCGGTTTATGATATTTGTATTTTGATTTGTAAATAGAAACTTCCGGTGATTCCTATACTAAGTGCAGTGCTAATTGACAATGGTCTGAGAACTCATTTGGTGACTTTACACATAAATATGTAATATCTGATAAATATCAATTTGATATGATAATATAGTCAACAAAGCTATTATCATTATACTGATGACTAGTAAAATTCCCCAAACCATCCCTGGTTGTCCTATCGTTAACGATACAGAATGACGTTGTTTTGCACATAGAAATCAATCGCCTACCAAACGAATTCACATGAACATCCAGATTCGCACGGGGCATTACATCGTCAATTTTATAAATTTGTGGTAATGGAGAATGATCATCACCGTCATCTGCAACAAAATCAACTAATTCTCCAGTTCATGCATTGAAATCACCACCAAGAATAATCATTACATTATTTCCTAGACGAGATACCAGCAATTCTATTTCAGTAAAAATATTTTCTTTTCTGTCATTATCTCTCCAAAATGTTGAATTCGTCGGGGGAATGTACACGGGTAGGAAAATGGCATTTTCTTTCACATTAAAGATTTCACCTTTAAATTCAACCCCTGATGCCAAATCATTAATTTTATGCATCTTATGTAATCATTTACAGTACTTCATACAACAACAGAAGGTCACCCCTCTCTTCGAATTCCTAAGGAGGCCACGAATCAATCCAACACACTGATAACCAGGAGTCTGATGTCTGATTCCTTGTTATGCCATATTTCGGTTATCGTTATGAAATCATTTTTTTCGATATGTTTCAAACATTCCGCATTGCTAACTTTATTAATGAATCCTTGCGCATTCCACGATGTGTATGCAGTCTTCCGTCGAGAAAGTGTATTCCTTATTGTTGAAACAAGATTGTTTTCGTTCATATCTAACAATTGCAGTAAAAGATTGGACAATCGGTTAAACGAAGAAATTCAATTGAGACAAAATGCAGCTATCCATAGGATACTATAGCATACACATATACTCATTTACCCTTATATCATCATATTCTAAGTATTTTACACAATCGATACCATATTAAAAGCTATACAGGGATGTGGCTAGAGGGTTTCAGCTGGGGGGGGGGGGGGGGGGGAGCACTGGTGTAAATTCCAACTATGAGTAGTTTCGATAGGTGGTTGCACTGCAGCACTGAGTGATATCTTTTAACCCTTTCTCCAACGAATCGCCCGTATCCGCCCGCGTAATATGCAAATACAGCTGCTGAAAAAATATTATTTTTCGAAAAATCTCAACAAAACTATATCATTTGACCCCTCTTTGGAACGAGCTCATCGAGCTCGTTCCAAAGAGGGGTCACATGATATGGTTTTGTTGAATTCTTTTTTAAAAATTTAAAAAATGATATTTAAAATAATGAATTTTGAAATCGTCTGCGTTTGGGTAAAGGGTTAAAGTGATTATATATATATATATACACACATGCTTATGAACCCTTCTGAAAATTTTCACTAGTCCTGAAACAGAAAAAGCATCATTTATAATGTGTCTGGATCAGAAAATTTACCGGATTGATGTCAGAGTCGAAATTTTGAGGCCAATGTCAATTTTAGAGTAGGAAATTTGAAACTCAAGTTTCCAGTTGGAAATAAAAGATCAAAATTTCTCATCATGAAGTTGGAATTTTAATAGTTTTCATGAACAATGTTAATTTATTGAATTTCCAACTATATGGTTTTTGACCTCCGAATTTCCAACTATTGAAAAAATACTCAATACACAATACACTCAAATACATTTTCAGGTAATGCACATGCAAATATTCAGTTTCCCACACATAAAATATCCACTATTGTACAGAACTAAGAATATATGGAATCCCCCCACCCACTGTATGTGTAAGATACGTGTGTCTCGGGTGAGATAGCAGGGAGAGAATTCCACCCCACCCACGTGACGTTATACATTTATAACGTTATTATGACGTTATGCATATCGTATCAGTTTCTTGCTACCAACTAATTCATAGTGACGTCATCGGAATGCAGTGTGATCAAAATTCGATGCTCTAAAACTCTTCAACCCTCAAGCTGCCACCGTTCCTAATCGATTTCGTGGTATATACCTTTGGTATATACATAACTTGTGCATGCTCTTTCCTACGGTGTCAACAGTTTCTCAAAACAACGAATACAAAATGAGTTGATTGAATCAGCACGAGACTCCCGATTACCTCTGGCTAATGTAATCGCAGCATGGTGTGGGGAGAAAAATCATCCTTGATGAGTCTGAAGGTGGGAATGGGGAAATCTCACTCTCGGGACAAGATATTTGAACCAGACCCTCGGCAAGCCTCGGGTCTGGTTCAAATATCTTGCCCCTCGGGTTAGATTTCCCCATCCCACCTCCAGACTCATCGGGGATCATAATAGTCTCACCCAAACAAACTGAACTAAGCAATCATCTAAATATTCAGTTGATATTTCAGGCAATCACGTTGAAGTGGACATGAATAACACTGAGTTGATCTAATCATATTAGAACCTTAGCTCCAGTAGTGCTCAAAGGACTAGTGAATTCCAAAGTCGACTAGTCAATACCCAAAAGTCAAGTCGACTTCGACTAGTCACTGGTGATAACTTGTCTCCTTATAACAGTGTCGGGTCGGTGTTCCAGTAGAGTGCTGAAGGTCCAAATTTGGGTTCACTTGGGCATTCATATATAGCAAGTTACTGGAACATTATTCTGTTAATGTGCTTCTAATTATGCTAAGAGTGAAATTATATAGTCTTATTTAATTTGCCTTGTTGCGATTTATGGGAGAGTGCCTTTCCCATAAATCCTGATAGCTCAAAACAATTCCCATTAATCCTGATAGCCCAAAACAATTCAGCACTCTACTAGTACCAGTTAAAACAAACTACTGCCACTACTATTAGATGGCAATAGATGTATACATTGATTGCCCAATATTGGTGTTCAAACTGTCTGACAGTGGCACAGAAGGGATACTATTTACCTAAAAGCTTGAACTCCTCCGACTAGTCGGTTGCACAATTGAGACTACTGGTTTGCCCAAAGTCGACATCGACTAGTCGACTAATCGTTTGAGTACTAAGCTTCAATAATATTATTCTGTTTAGATTTCGGTGGTCCCAAACCTCCACCAGGAAAAGTTATCAGTACATACAACAATTATCTCTAATCCAAGGAAAACATATTATCTTCAGAGTTAATTAACTTTATTACAATGATATATTTCTGTAATAAAAGGGTAGGTTATCTCTTCTTGATCCTTTGTGCTTGGGTCATTATTCAACACATCCATTATTCTGGTCAAGGCAATGTGTCTTTCTTCATCATCAAGTCTAGATAGAACACTGATGGTAGAGTAGTGATCTTTAATTGTATCTTTGGTGCCCTGTGGAAATGAAATATCGTCAATAAGTTACCCTGCAGCAATAATTACAACAATAGAAAATCTAAAATTTTAAGAAAGATGTGGGGGTGAAGTAAGCAGCGGAAATCCTATCTCGTTTTGAGGGGAGTTGGAGTATGATGGTTGTAATTTGGGGGAAGAGAGTTTTGATTTTGCTTAAAAAAGCTAAGAGATACCAGTCAGACACCAGTCTAAAGCAGACATGTTTCACCTTACTTTTCATCATTGAATAAGATTGAAAATTAGGAATTTTAACCCTTTACCTAACGAATCGCCCGCATCCGCCCGCGTAATATGCAAATTCAGCATTTGAAAAAATATTATTTTTCAAACAATTTCAACAAAACCATATCATGTGACCCCTCGTTGGAACGAGCTCGTCGAGCTCGTTCCAACGAGGGGTCACATGATATGGTTTTGTTGACATTTTTTGAAAAATTTGAAAAAAATGATATTTAAAATAATAAATTTTGATATCGTCTGCGTTGGGTAAAGGGTTAACAGAATCTCATTATTCAAATCAGAAGAACTGTGGATCATTCGTTACAAGGTTCTTATGGAGCCTTGAATTCAAGGAATGGCCTTGAATTTGACTAAGAGCCATTCAAAGAAAAATGGAATATGGGCCTAGGAGGCATTGGAAAGCCTTGACTATTCAAAAAAATAAAAATCCCAACGAAGTATGTTACAATAAGTTTTAACTGGTTTAGTGCTAGAAGCCACTATCAGGGTTTTACAAAAAATAAGGGTACTAGAGAAAAATCCAGCATTTTCATTGCTCATGTTTCATCTTCATTCAAATGCAAATAATATTTTGTTTATATAAATTTGTTTTATCACAAATTATTGCCCATGGGCACTCTTCAATAATTTGTAATAAAACAAGTTTTGATGAACATATTCAGACCACCAAAAATAATTTAACCCACAGCCAGTCAAAAAAAGTTAAAAATCTGTTTCTTAGGCCCTCCCACATGGTCCTTTTGGCTGCCGCGTGCTCTCCTTTTATAACCAAAGCAAATTTTTAAAAAAAGATTAAAATTAAATGGTTGATGTCTGATATTTGAGGCAAGTTAATAAAATTGATACATTTGTCCTTTGAGTGCAAAAAGGCTTTGCAATGCTTTAAATTTACCAAGATTAGAATTCAGTTTTAACAGAATATAACATAAACTGAAGTAGATTCAGCAGTAAACTTGGAGCTTATTCAACGCAGTCGCCAAACATTTTGAAACAAAGGGGATATGAACAGTTGGCATATCGAACCAGTTTCCGATATGCCAACTGTTCATATCTCCTTTGCTTAATAATAATTTGAGACAACCTCGTATAAGCTCTAACATTACGGCTGAAACCCCCTCAATTTATGTTTAATTTTGTTAATATTTAATGTTAATCTTTATAAATTTATTTGATTTGAAATAAATACTGTTTAAACAGAACTGGTTCCATCTCAGGGACAAGATTAGAACCAGTTTAAAATTGGCAACGTAATCAGCATCAGATTGATTATACAGTTTAACCCTTTACCAAACATGAAAAGCAGACGACACTTGCAAAAATAATTCTTGAATAACTAATTTTTTTCATTTTTTGTCTCAAAAACATAGGTTATGACCCCTCGTTGGAACGAGCTCGTTGAGCTCGTTCCAACGAGGGGTCATAACCTACGTTTTTGAGACAAAAAATGAAAAAATAATGAAAATTAATTGGCAATTTTTGAGAATAGCGCTGGCCGGTTTTGGCCGTTACGTTGGGTAAAGGGTTATACTAGAAGTCCTGTCATGAAATGCGCACAAATAGCACGTTGATATGCGCGTCAATGTGCGCGTTATGGCCCAATTAAAACTATCATATTCTGTACATATGGTCTGTGCACAAGCAATGTTTTTCAAGGGTAACCCGGAGGTCCATTGGCAGAAACATTGCATGTGTTTGCTATGAGTAACCAGGAGAACCTGCCGTGCTTTGGATGCCATTCGATATGGTAATTACGTGCAATTCCAACGCGCAATGAAGCCTAGATAAGTGCACTATTCATGACAGGACTTCTAGTTTTAACTGTATATTTTTTATTTATTGGTGTTTATATTTTTGGGAAATTTTTGAAAATAAAAATTAAATGGTTCAAGTCTGATATTTTACCAAAGTTAATAAAATTGATAAATTTGTCCCTTGAGTGCAACAAGGCTTTGCAATGCTTTAGCTAAAGCATTGCAGAGCCTTCTTGCACTCAAGGAATGAAATACACATCCACCCATGCTACTCTGTAGATTACGGGACCTAAAACCTAAAACAAACCAAGAACATAAACTTTTGATGGCAAAGAAATAATAATAAAACAAAATAAAAAAGGCCCAAGCGTGCCCACCCGCATGCAATTCTACAACAAATGGTATTAGAAACAGAAGATCTACTTTGTGGGGTCTAATAAGAGAATACTTTTCATTGGAAACGTTGCAATTCAGTTAATAGGAAGCCACTGTATGGCAAACCTCTGACTATACCAACACTGGCTATATCTTACCGTCAGTTTTATTCCTGGAGAAAATAGTTGTTGTCCATCAGTAAATAGTGAAGACTTCTCTATGAACTTCTTCCATTCATATGTTTTAAATATTGGTAATCCAGGGGGCGAATACTTTCCAATGATGTTAGTATCTATGTTCTCTACCCATTTAACAGATAAGTCTTTGTTATTCCATATGAAAACTGGAACGAGAATTTAAAAAATGATATTTAAAATAATTAATTTATTTTGAAATCGTCTGCGTTGGGTAAAGGGTTAAAGTGATTATATATATATATATATATATATATATATATATATATATATATATATATATATATATATATATATATATATATATACATGCTTATCAACCTTTCCGAAAATTTTCACTAGTCCTAGAATGGAAAAAGCATCATTTATAATGTGTCTGTGTCAGAAAATTTACCGGATTGATGTCAGAGTCGAAATTTTGAGGCCATGTCAATTTTAGAGTTGGAAATTTGAAACTCAAGTTTCCAGTTGGAAATAAAAGATCCAAATTTCTCATCATTAAGTTGGAATTTTAATATTTTTCATGAACAATGTTAATTTATTGAATTTCCAACTATTTGATTTTTGACCTCGGAATTTCCAACTATTGACGAAAATACTCCTAGCTGGGGGTGGGGTTGGTGGGGGGAGACACACACACCCACATACCCCCCGTCGCCACATCCCTGGTCATTGCATATAACTCCATAGAATCATAATTTAACTAATTGAGAATCTTTCAGTCTAGACAGCTCTTGAAACAACTTATGTTTGTACTCAAACTGGAGTATTGATTTAAATGAGCATTCATTTCAACTGGATATTTAATATGTGATGAATTTCCCTATTCCTTCAAACGTTCTCACCCATGAATATTTCTTTATTTTAATTTTCATCTCCCTTAGAAGCAGCTACCAATAAAGAATTCTGAGGTTTGAATCCAGATTTTAAAAGTTCTGAGTCTATTGAGATATTTGAACTCAAACTGTAGACTTTCAATGACATGGGATTTAAACCCAGTTCATTGTACACTGCTTCATTTCGCCGCCTGAGTGCTAGAAGGTCTATGTCCCCTATGGGACAGAGAACATTCTAGCACTCAGCCGACGATTTGTTGCCTTGCTATGAACACTCAGAATATCCCTGTGTATGGAAGAGTATATCTTTTCACAGGGTCGGCAAAAAATAGTGTGGAAAGAGTTCATGTTTAATACTGAGCAGTTGGCAAACCACATTTCTACTGCATATGTGGGGGCGCGGTGGCTCAGTTGGTAGAGGTGCAGGCTGCAAGCCGAGAGGTCCTTGGTTCGAATCCCACCTGCGGCAACCGCGTTGTGTTCTCGGGCAAGTCAATTCACCCCATTGCCCACGTGGGGGCACGGTGACGCTATGTACTAAGGCGTACTGCACATCGATCGCACACCTGTCTTCAACCAATGCTAACCCTGCTTGTGTGGAGTTGGTATGTTGGGGAGCTGACAGTTGCTCGCCGTTGCTCGGTGGTTCTCTCCAGGTACTCTGGCTTCCTCCACCCGTAAAACTGTCATGGTCATGGTTAGCCATTGTGCAGAAATATGTGATCTTAAACACCAATAAATAAATAAATAAATATACTGCATATGTAATTATTTGGATCACCAATGAGTCAACATGTTTCAACCACGTTTTAATAGATAGATAAAGGAGGTCTTTAAGTTGAGTTTTTATTGCATAATAAGCCTTTCGTGCTTTGTCAGCTAAATTTTTGCCTCCTATGGACAAGTCTCCACTTTTATGGAAAAGGATACCCAGATATTCGTATTCTGTCACATTCTCAATTTGAAGTGGGCCATAATAGAAATTCAGATTACTATCTCCATATGTTTCATTCGAAATTATCATGGTTTTTGTCTTAGCAATGTTCACATTGAGATTCCAGTGAAAGCAGAAGTTTTGATGGAAGTTGAAACCATTCTGTATACGCCCAACTGTTTCAGATTCTAGTACCAGATCATCAGCACAAAGAAGATGGTTTAATTTGATTGTGTTTAAAGTAGCTGGGGAATATGAGTCGTTAGGTAGATAATTTTCTAATTCGTCAATATACAGTAAGTACAATCGCCGTGGATTGGTCGTAATCCACGCATGGGCAGTTAAGTCCACACATCTTTTTACCAGGTAGTAAAAATCATCATTAGCAAAATTTTAATTAATGAGCACCGGGTTGTACCCGGTGCTTCATTAATTAAATTTGTGATGATTATTCCTGTAATTAGTGTTTGGAATCTAATATTATTGCGTCCATGGGAATATGGCCCACACGTGGAAAGTGATCAGTCCACGTTGACTGTACTGTAATATCAAGCAAATTTACAGAGTAACAAATCGCATTTATTTTCATTAAAATAACCATATTTTATTGGCCATCTGCTCTCTCAAGGTAGAAGAATTTTGTTTTCCTAAGAGAAGTGTGAAAAACCTAACCCCGCTTCAAACTCGTCTTCATTTTCAGAATCACTAGGATCATCACCACTACCTCCTCCAAACTCAACTCCCTCTTCACTGCAATGACCAGTCTCTCCTAAAGCAAGACTGGTGACGGCAGTGAAGTATTTATTTATTTATTTATTGGAGCTTTACGCCACATTAGAAGCAAAGGCTATATCGTGGCGATGAAAGGGTATGAAATCTAAAATAGATCGCCATGAGGTATTTAAAAATCAATCAACGAAATATGAAGAAGTATGAGAAATAAAATTAACCAATGAACACAGTAATGTGAAAATAAGATCAAGTGTACAGAAAATGCTGCGTAAATCAACCCTGAATGAATCCATTCTGGAGTTTATATGAGTAGTAAGTCTTGGAATACATATTATATAGAAGAACATAGAATTTCCGGTTAATACCTATTGTTTTTAGTTTTTGAAACAAAGAAGGTCTTCTTATACTATCGAAACTTTTCTCAAGTCTACAAAACAAGTTTTTTTGACATACTTATTAAAGGTTGAATTGAACTTACCTATTGATTTGATTCTTGATGATTGACAGATGAATGTTAAAGCTAGAAGGCCTGTCATGAAATGTGCACAAATACATGTAGCACGTCGATCTGCGCGTTATGACCACAGTAAGGCTATCAAATTCTGTACACATGGCCTGTGCACAAGCAATGTTTCAGCCAATGGACCTCCGGATAACCTGGAGGTCCATTGGCTGAAACATTGCCTGCATTTACTATGAGTAACCAAGAGAACCTGCCATGCTTTGGATGCCATTCGATGCGGCAATTGCGCGAAATTCCAACGCGCAATTAAGCCTAGATAAGCGCATTATTCATGACAGGACTTCTAGTTTTAACTGTAGGCCCGGAACTGACTATTATTCCAAATACGACATTAACCCTTTAAACCCTTGCTGCCACTTTTCCGTCCAGGAACACGATACGTTATAATGTAATTAAATAGGAAGGATGCTAATTGCATGTGTGTGGTAGACCAATCAATATTTTCAAGGCTGCACGTTGAAAATATTAACTGGTCTACCCCTAAATAATGAACATGGACTCATCCAGTTGCTGCCATTGAACTAATCCGGAAGATACCACCAGGGTTCAAAGGGTTAAGTTATATGTGAGATGGTTATCCTGAAATGAGAGAGAAATTTTGTGATGATGTATCAATACTATTGTAGCGTGTTACGCCAAGCGGTCTGCGCTGTTGCGAGACTTTACAGTAAGTGGATTCCCTCTCTCCCTCTTGTATCTCAAGAGGTATGCTGAGCACAGCTCTCCGCCACTCCGTCAATAGAACCACAAGATTCGGTTAATGTTCCGCCATCTGGCATATATTCTGGGTATAAATACAGCTCCTTGTACAATCAGGGAAGGCTATGACCTGGGCTTCCGATGGCCTATCTCCGGCGCCAATTGGGCGCCTCTTGCTCACCGCTGTGAGCAAGATCCGCTATAACCTCAGTCGGACTTGCGCCGCCAGGGATTCTCAGAGGTGCACAGCACGCCGCCCTTTCTGGACTTTCCCCAATATTAGGCTGGACTATGGCAGTATTTCCTTGGACTTCCTCCCTCCAGGTTCTGTCATCCAGGTCAGACCAGGCAAGTAAGACCCCGAGATGTGCTGTTCACTGCCCTAAATACCCTTCAGCGCAAGTCAAAGTGAGGCCAATCAATCATAACGACGGATTTTAGGCCAACTTCTGCCCGTACAGGAAAGATAACTTGGGTAGAGGCTCCATCGGCGGCGCCCCGTATAGCTCGGCCGCTACACAACCCACGCCTCCGATAAAACCTTGACCCGAGGTGGTCATAGCCTTCATTAAAACATTTATCAATTTTCTATATTTTACATTTTTTTTTTATGAAACAATTTATTAAAAATACAATAATGATAAAATATCTCTGTTCTCTCTCACTCCACCCAACTCGTTACTCTTCTTGTTATTGTCTTTTCTTCTCCAGTAGCCGTACTCTTCACTACAATGTTGGTCCAGACTTCTTTAATCGTTTTTATGGGGGGAACATCTGCCGGAGTTTCTGTCTGGATATCAACATCACACTTCTCTATTCTCTCTGTCTGCATTTCCCAATTTCCAGTGCGACTGGTACCGCAGGACTCATACCCTGTTCCCCTCATACCCTGACAAAGGACTCAAGGGTACTTGTGAAATACTGGCCACTGCCTCAACCATTTCTTCAATTCCTTCCTCTACATATATGGATCTAACCATACCAATCATTGGACTGGGCGGCGTCTTCTCCCTCTTCTTGGGTGCCTCGAACAAATTGTCATGTTTCTCTCACCTGTGGAGCAAAAAATCCTTATTATACAGGTATGAACTGGGGCATAAACTGCAATTATAGACCACCCCAGTGCAATGTAGCTTGTGCCGGTCCAACTGTTCTCTCTGTCGCATCTTTCACACCTCAATAATCTTGCTTTAGTTTTTGTATTGACCATCTTATCTGTTCTCTCTCTGGATATCCATTGACTGTTTTTCTGTGGTTTCCTTGCCGTCTCTTTTATAGTGTTGGCTACGCCCATGCATAATATTTGGCGCTTCGGCGCCGCTTTCTTCACAATCGATGATTCTGGCGCTGATATCTTCTGGACATCAAGGGAGGTAACTGCCTGCTCCACTCGTAGCACATAATCATCAAGCTTGGTTGGGTGCCGCCTTCTGCGCTTCCCTGTGGTCTCTAAACTCTCTTCACTGGATTTGTCGCCATTTCCAGGTATTGACAATCTTTCTGCTCTCCCCTCATCTCTCGAAGTCTCAAACTCCATGACTGTATAAGGATAGATCTCTCCTGGATCGCTGGCATCACTGTCAATGTTGAGTTCTTCAGTCGCAGATGTACTGGATGTCTCACAAGGTTTTAAGCAATCATGGTGTACTATCTTTGGCTTCTTTTCTCCACTCCATATTCTATAAGTGACATCACTCAGGACCTCCTCAATTTTGTAGGGCCCATCTCAGAATGATAAAAGCTTCGGCGACTTCCCTCTTTTCTGTGCCGGAGTATATAACCATACCATATCACCTTCCTTGTAGCGGCGCTCTTGCTTTCTCAAATCATAATTCTTCTTCTGTTTTTGTTTATACTACCACTGAGATGTTCCCTCGCAAGTTCATGTATCTTCATCAATCATTGCCTCAAATCTTCTGCCCATTGATGGTACATCTTGGCGCCTCATTCTTGGGGTACTCCTACCACAAACTCTACTGGCAAGGTAATCTCCCTCCCTAACATCATGGTGTTGGGACTATACCCTGTCGCTTCATGATCCGCCACCCTGTACACCATCATAACCAGTGGGAGATGAACATCCCAGTCTGTCTGATCTTCGTTCACAAAGGTGCTTAACATCACCGCCAAAGTTTTGTTGAATTGCTCTATCATTCCATTCGACTGGGGATGATTGGCTGTGGTCCGTGTTTTCTTAATACCGAGTAGGTTGCACATTTCCTGGAACACGCCGCTCTCAAACTGACTGCCTTGATCTGAGTGCTGGACCTGGGGAACTCCAAAACGGGACACATAAAAATCGATTATTGCCCTGGCCACAGTGATAGCTTCCATATTTTGGAGTGGCGCTGCTTCCATCCACTCTGTGAAATGATCTCCTATCACCAACACGTATCAGTTTCCTTGTTCTGTGGTGGGTAGGGGGACCCATAATGTTGACTGCTATTCTTTGACCTTCACCACCAGCGACTGCTTTCTTCAATTGCACCTTGGGCTTCCTTACTGGAGCTTTCCGTCTGGTGCATTTCTCACACTGTCTACACCATTGGTGCACATCCCACTGAAATCCTGGCCAATAGTAGCACTGTCTTATCTTCCCCAACGTCTTCCTCACTCCCAGGTGTCCACCTGTCCTTCTGCCATGGCATTCGTCCATCACTGCTTCTCTCTGTGCCTTCGGAACCACTGCGATGTGCCGTGTCAATCATCCCCCGGCATCAACCCATCATCTGGTTATTACGCCGTCGCGTAGTTCCAAAGCACTGAACTGACCCCATAATGCTTTCTCTTCTGGGCTTCTTGACATAATCTCATCCCAAACCGGATGACTCTTCCACTTCAACCACCCATAAACTCTCTTTAACAGTGGGTCTGCTTTCTGGTTTACCCTCATCTCGTCCATTGGTCTAACCAATTCTAGGGCGCTGATCTCCACTTGACGCTGATCCTGGCTTCTTTCTTCTACACTATCTTGAATTACTTCTTCATGGCTATTTCGACCACACTGCTTACATGGTACTCGGGACAATGCATCAGCATTCCTGTGGCTCCTTCCGGGTCTGAACTGTATATCGAAATCATACTTGGATAAGACATCAATCCAGTGTGCAAGCTGTCCCTCTGGTTCCTTAAAATTCTGCAGCCAGCACAAGGATCCATGGTCGGTTCTTACCGTAAATCTTCCTCCCAGTAGGTAAATCTTGAAATGCTTTATGAAGTGTACCACTACCAGTAATTCCCTTCGAGTAACACAATACCGTCACTCTGCTTTCATTAAACAACGGCTAGCATAGGCAATTGCTTGTTCTTGGCCTTCATATTTCTGAGATAACACTGCTCCTATTCCATTGGCACTAGCGTCTGTATCCAAGATAAACTCTCAGTTAGGGTCAGGTAACTTCAAGACGGGCGCAGTTATCAGTTTCCTCTTTAAACTTTCAAACACCGTCTGACACTCTTCAGTCCATAAGAACTCCTGGCCCTTCTCTGTCGATCAGTGTAACAGTGCTGCTATACTTGCAAAATCTGCCATGAAGTGCCTGTAGTACTCACAGAGCCCCAAAAATGAGCGTAACTCTGCGAGATCAGGATTGGCCACTCTTTTACCACCATCACTTTGTCTCCTTCCAGAGACCTTTCTGGCAAATAATTTACATTTGATAGGCTTCAGCTTCAATCCAGCATCCTGCAAGCATTGAAATACTTGGCACTGCCACATCAATAACTCATCAAACTGCTTCACAAAGATGATAACATCATCTAGGTAAATGAGGCACGTTTCATACTGGAGACCAGCTAACAGCGTTTCCATCAACCTCTGAAAAGTTGGCACCGCTCCTACCAAACCAAAAGGTAGCACCTTAAAATGATACAAGCCAGATCTCAGTGCAAAGGCTGTCTTGGGCTGGTCTTCTTCTGCCATTTCTACTTGCCAATACCCCGCCATCAAATCTACTGTTGAAAACCACGCAGCAGAGGATAAAACATCCAATGTGTCATCTATCTGCAGGAGAGGCTCCGCATCCTTCTCCGTCATGGCATTCAGGTCCCTGTAATCGATGCTAAACCTTAGTTTACCATCTGGCTTCTTGACAAGCACAACGCCGGCTGCCCATGGACCCGAAGAATGCTCTATTATGCCTCTCTTCAGCATCGTTTCAACTTGCTCCTCTACCTTCCCTCTTGCATGTATGGGCTCCCATCTTGGCATATGCTTCACCGGCCTGGAATCGTTGGTCCTGATTCGGTGCTTGATCAAGTCTGTTCTTCCCAAATCGCCATCACTCTCCGCAAATAACACTGCAAACTCTTTAAGCATCACTTTGGCCTTCTGTTTCATTCCCGCTGTAAGTACGCCATCTTCCTCCGGTAGCAAACATTCAAGGTGCTGGGGCAAACTTTCAACTCTTTTCACCTCTTCTACTTTATCTTGTAATTCGGCCTCCTCCAACCATGCTACTGCTGTTCTGTCATGGATTCTCTGGCGGTCCTCTGGGTTTAACAGTCTTACTGGTATGCACCCCGTTGGTCCCACTGTTACAACTGCTCGCACCAGAAATGTGGAGTTCTTTTCGACGAAAGATGCATTTGGCTTGACCACTGCTTGGATGGCGTCTGTGTGTTGGAATTGGATCTGTACTTTCCCTTCCACTATCACCTCACTTGAAGGCGGTATCATTACTGTTTCGGCCAGCATCACGCTACACCAACCAACCTTGCTGCTCATATGACACGGAGTCTGCTCTCTTCCAATCTTTAGGGATAGTTCCACTATATCCATGGTACATGCATGATCTACCAGGAAATCCAACCCAAGTATTCCATCGACTTGAATATCCGCAACAACTAGTGGATGCTTCCGCCTGATGCCTCCTATCAGTACCACAAAATCTGCTAAGCCTCTGATATTCATGGCAGTACCACTCACTGTTGTTATTCTTGAATGAACTTTCTTGAGTCTTGCTTTCCTGTATTTGTCCATTGCATCATATAAGACGCTTCTCAATAGAGAAATTGTTGCCCCGCTGTCCACCAACAGATTTACTTCTAAACCATCTCTCCCATTTACCAAACTACCTTCCACAAAAATGCCTGACTCTCTGGTAACTATCTGCGTCGATCCACCAACGGCTCCCTTTGGTGACATTTTGCTTGGTGACGCCACCCCTCGGGTATCACACCACTTTCAACCCTGGTCTTCATCTCTAGCATTCGGACAGTTTCTCTTGAAATGACCCTATTTTCGCATCCATAACAACGGATTCGTCTCGGGCGCCGTTTCGTTCTGCCCTTTGTTTCTCTATTTCTAGCAGTTCTTCTAGGCCTCTTTTTACTTTGTGCCTCCAGTACTCTTCATCTTCTTCATCTACTTCTTCCGCTGGATGTCCATTTTCTTCCATCTCTGTGCTACGCACTAGAGAACCCTTCTTCTCTGTTGCTTTAAATGCCTCCAACTCAACGGCTGCTTGGACTGCCTCTTCAAGCGTCATTGGTTTTTGTCTGCCAGACTGGCTAAAGTACAGCACACTTGGATATGCCAGCTGTGAGAGCCGCTGCAGAGCTTGGCCCAACTCTGGCAATGTTTCATCTCTTTTTCTTGATCTGGCCTTGAACTGTGACTTGTATAAATCAACCTGGTTCGGGGGTGCAAATCTTCTTTTGAGCACCGCCTTCAGTTGTCTATAAGACACCATTCCTGGATCATCAGCCATATTCGCCAATACCTGTTGAGCTGCCCCATGGAAGCTGACTGCTAAATAGGATCCTTTCTGTCTCTTGCCCCAGCCATTCAATTCTGCACAGTACTTGAAACGAACTACATATTCTTTCCAAGGACCTGATCCATCAAACGTATCTGGTTTGTAGTTACCCATCTGATCTCTGATGCCTTGATACTGATTATCGCCACCCACAGGAGGACCGCCGCCTGGTCTATGTTCGCAGCTTCCTGGATACTGGTTTTCACCGCCCTTAGTCTGGTCACCGCCTGGTCTCTGCACTATGGATCGTCTCTGTATAATATCTTCAATACATACTTCTGCTTCCGAAATCAATGATCGCCTCAGATCTCTAACTAAATCTGCATCTTCTAGGGTGGACGTCTTTGCTTCTGATGAGCCGCCATCCCATCCAGTTCTTTGACTCTTCTTACTTCTTCCATTTTGTATAGATAGAGCTGTTTTCTCTTGACATCAAACTTGAAACATGATTCAAGCGGTACAGTAGACCAATCAATATTTTCAAGGCTGCACATTGAAAATATTAATTGGTCTACCCCTAAATAATGAACATGGACTCATCCAGTTGCTGCCATTGAACTAATATGGAAGATACCACCATGGTTCAAAGGGTTAAGTTATATGTGAGATGGTTATCCTGAAATGAGAGAGAAATTTTGTGATGATGTATCAATACTATTGTAGCGTGTTACGCCAAGTGGTCTGCGCTGTTGCGAGACTTTACAGTAAGTGGATTCCCTCTCTCCCTCTTGTATCTCAAGAGATATGCTGAGCACAGCTCTCCGTCACTCCGTCAATAGATCCACAAGACTTGGTTAATGTTCTGCCATCTGGCATATATTCTAGGTATAAATACAGCTCCTTGTACAATCAGGGAAGGCTACGACCTGGGCTTCCACTGGCCTATCTCCGGTGCCAATTGGGCGCCTCTTGCTCACCACGGTGAGCACGATCTGCTTCCACTATAACCTCAGTCGGACTTGCGCTGCCAGAGATTCTCGGAGGTGAACAGCATGCCGCCCTTTCTGGACTTTCCCCAATATTAGGCTGGACTATGGCAGTTTTCCCTTGGACATCCTCCCTCCAGGTTCTGCCATCCAGGTCAGACATGGCAAGTAAGACCCCGAGATGTGCTGTTCACCACCCTAAATACCCTTCAGTGCAAGTCAAAGCAAGGCCAACCAATCATAACGTCGGATCTTAGGCCACCTTCCACCCATACAGGAAAGATAACCCGGGCAGAAGCTCCATCAGTGGCGCCCCGTATAGCTCGCCCACTACACTACGACGGCACCTAGTCGGGACGACGAGAAGCATCACATCACCTTCTTTCCTATTCATTTCAGTGAATGGGTTTAACAACATTTTGACATCCAGGGTCACTCGTGTCGGAGAGTTTTACGGGTGAGGGAAGCTGGAGTATCTGGAGAAAACCACTGAACAGTGGCGAGCAACTGTCAGACTCCCTGACGTACTAACTCCATGCAAACAGGGTTAGCATTGGTTGAAGACAAGTGTACCATCAATGTGCAGGACGCCTGCACTACGCCGTAGTACAAACCGTAGTACAAAGCACCACCATGGACATAGGAAATCGGAATTAAGAGACTTGCTCAAGGACACAACGCAGTTACCCCTGGTGAAGATTGAACCATGGACATTTCGGTTTGAAGGCCAATGCTGTAACCACTGAGTCACTGTGTGCCCCTTTTTTTTCTATGGGTTATCACCATGCTAAGTCATAACCTGTCAACGGGTTACAATATTAGCCCTTTATTTCTAGACCTGTACAAAGGTGCTATTCCTATGATTACTGACATCTTCGTTCGTTATCTCCACAATCTTAATGTGATTTAACAGTGCAAGATTTGTATGAGAGTAAAATAGTGTCACTGTCCTTGGCTGTCTTATAATCCCAAAACCACATATATAGAGAATATGAAATGAGTGTTTTTCTCATATAATATTTATGAAACGAGTCTAAGAATTTTCCGTTTTGGCGAGCCTCTGGCGAGCCCAAAAAGATAATTCTTACGAGTTTCATAAATATTATATGAGAAAAGCACTCATTTCATATTCTATTTATCATATGACACACACATGCACAAATTAGCCACTTAGTAGGACTTTTTAACCCATCACCTAACTGGAGTTGCAAACGGCACTTGGGAAAAACATCCCTGTTTTACTAAACATTTTCATTTTTTGCTTCAAAAATATAGGTTATGACCCCTCATTGGAACAAGCTCGTCGAGCTCGTTCCAATGAGGGGTCATAACCTATGTTTTGGAAGCAAAATGTGAAAATATAAAAAAATATGAATGGCGTTTTTCTTGTAGGTAAAAGATTAATACAAGATAACCCACCCTAAATCGGACAGGTAACGTAAATTCCCCCTACTGAAATTATGCAAATGTCACCTAGTTGTATTTTGTTTCGCCAATCAAATTGTCCAGTTTTGAGATTGACCAATGAAACTCTAATTACGCAAATTATGAAAATGTGACCCTGTTTTATTTTGTTCAGCCAATCAAATTGTCTAGTTTTGAAATTGGCCAATCAAATTGATGGAAGGCTTTATTTATCACTAATTAATATGAAAACAAAATATCAAATGTTTTAAAGTGAACAAAACGGACGAGTCATATGATAAAACAAGCTATTAATCAGCATTTTAAGAAAAACTTCAACAATCTGGTAGTTCCATTAGTTACTTGAGTCCTGCACCCTAGGTAACATGTGACCACTAACCCTGTGCATTTTTACAGCCCCATGCAGCCAGAATATATACACCTGGAACTTAATTAAGCAACACTTGTTTTTTTTCGCGGTATTGTTAATAGAAACTGTCATTACTTTCATGCTATCTTTAAGATGGCCAAAAGTGAATGTTTGCAGAAAGAATGGTCTATTGACGAAGGAAAGACAAAACAATGATGAAAATACGCAGTATTTTAATTGCGGTAGTTACACATATCTGTCACTAATGTTTTTGATGGAAAATGTTCTTTCGACAAGTACGGTGCTGGAATGGTCCATGATGAAACAATGCTGGTAATGACTGACAAAAATGTAACTTCTGATCTCCTTAACACAATAGCAGTGTCTGATGTCAGTAGCGAGTGTATCCACCACGTGCCCGGATGACAGCCTCATCCCTCCTCCTAATGCTACCAGTGAGCTTTCTGATAATAATGGTTCCTTCTTCAAATGATAGTGGAATAAAAGGAACACAAATCATATTTCTTGTGACTTTGATAACTATTATTGAAGTAAGTCGTGATGTATGAATCACTTTTATTGGTAACTCACTCACTCAATGTTTTCACAATAACTCTTCTAATTTCGACTATAGAGGTTCGTTTTGGACTTTGATTTTGCCCAAACATTGAAATTGAGCGAAGTGAGCATTGCCAAGTTGAAGATATTGCCAACATCGACGTAGCTAGAGGCCTTTTAATGGGGGGGGGGGGAGGGGGTGAGACCCTTTGAAATTCTAGCTGGGAATTGACACACGAGCGCTGTAGGATGGTAGGCGCAAAACTGCAAGGCCAATTTTCAGTTCCAAATTCAGTGATTTTTTTGGAAGGAAACATTTTTAATTCAAGTTGGATACAAATTTTCAATATCTTCTTGCTTTGCCCGAATTTTCCCTAGTAGCTCATACGCCTCCTGTCTGACAGAAAAATTTGAAACATCACCTTTGGGAAAGTGGGAGTTTTGTGTTTCTAGACCATTTCACAGGCACTTGACTTGACAACAAGTACTTTTTTATTAACCCTTTGAAACATAAGGCTGCTTTTCCGGTCCAGAATCATGACACACCATACATTTAAAAAGTAGAATGGCTGCTCATTGAATTTGTAGGGTAAACCAATCGATATTTTCAACGTGCAGCCCAAAGGCTGCACGTTGAGAATATGGATTGGTCTATCCCAAATGATGATTATGGACTCTTCTAATTGCTGTCATTCAACTGACATGGAAGGAACCATCAGGGTTCAAAGGCTTAACATGCAGTTACATGCATTGTAGCACCAATCGCACCATGTTATATATAACATCAACCTGAAAGGTTCGGTACATAGACCATGAACCTAACCTTTCAGTTTGATGTGATATATAAATGAAGTATTTGTCAATTGTTTAGAATTCTGTGAAATGCGCCTAAATTCTCCATGTCGCTTTTCATTGTGTGCTTTTCTATAGTATTGATCAAAAATCGCTCCACACACCCCCACATTCCAACTTTAACTTTTTTTTGGGGTGGGGGGGGGGAGGGGGGGGGCATCACTCCAACTAGTCAAAGTTACACTGAATCTGTATCAATGAAATTGATTTCCAGACGACGAAAATGGGGCACTTTGATTTACAAATTACCTCCCTCAGACTATCAGCGGCTGCTAACAAAACGGGTAATGCAAAGCGGATATGTGCAGTTGATACGACATCAGTCTGCAGACCATGTGGAGTCGGAATTCTTTGACCCGATTTTTACCCGAATGTCTCGGTAGTCAGAATATTTCCTTATTATGGTCCTCCAGTCAGAAAAATAGGTTTGTTAGTGAATTATACCGTATATTCAGTAGTTTTTAAATTTCTAACTGTTGATATTTTTGCCCTCCGAATTTCCAACTACTGAGGTTTTGACAAATATTGAATATTGGGGGGGGGGGGGGTAAGACACCCCTCACCCCCACCCACCTCCTGTCACGACGTCCCTGATTGCCAAATTCACTTTGCCCTCTAGGCTGATCCCTGCGTTGATTTCATCTCAGTCAAGACAGTCAATTGATGTTTTTGAAGGGTGATGGCTGCATAATGGATTTGAAAGTCTGCAATATTGCATATTGGTATTCGTTGTGGAAACAAACTACACGTGGCAAAACATTGTTGAGTATAAGAACTGCGTATTGTGAATGTGGCGTTATCTTGACACTTGACAGTTTATACATGGACCTGGGGTACTGGGCGATTCCTTAAAGTAAGTTCAAATAGTATACAAACAATTCGCAAAAAAGTTTTTGAAAACTTTCAATAGTTACCTGCCATCCATTTAACAGGATACGTTCTATTTTAATTTAACCATTTCATTGCTGACAAAAAAAAACAGAACTGCCAATGCGCAGTGTTATCTCTGAGATTGTGACTTCAGATAACGAGCCAGAAGTCGGTTAATTAACATAAAGTACCCGTCATTTTTCCCATGTGAACTCTGAGGTTTTAAAACTCTACAAATTTTATGTTTACCCCCAATCTAATTTACTACGTGCCGTACGCAGATGATTTTGGGTCAAAGATAATTTATATTACTTTTACACCATACATTGTCAGGTAACTTTCAATGCCAAGTTGGTCGAATATAAGTGAGCCTGAGGCTGTGCCCAGTTCATTAAATTTACTTAACGATTCTTGAATTGCATGTGTAGATTCTTACGTAAGACTTTTTAATTTTTCATATTCCCTTTAGTGGTGGTTCTGTAGATATCATTTAAAAAAGAGAAATTTGCTACCACTGTTTTGGGTTGGATTTGTTGTCAATCATCTCGAAGTAAGCATAAATGGCAAAGCATTTACCTTTGCCCGGCATTTTAGCCTTTGACGTACGGAATGCAGGTGATTGAGAGGTCATAAACGTACCAATTCTGGGAGATTTGTTGGAACCAAAAGTCTCGTTTTTTTGTTAAGGCAGCAGTTCGGTTTCGGTTTTGAAAAAAAAAACGAACCGAAAAACCGATAAACCGCCCAGCGCTAATTAGTTGGTTTCGGATGCTGCTTCGACCGTTTGAAGTAACAACTTGTACAAAGAGCATCCACATTTGTAAACGAATTAAAATTAAAATTTGAACTACTGTCTTATGCTGTCATGTGCCACATACACAACCCTGTAATTGGTTTCAGATAACGTCGTCCCGATTCTTTATGCAAGCTAGTATTGAAGCATCCAACCTCGATACTTCAACTACAACACTGTTTTGAGACCCTAAATAATGATTTTTCCCAAAATTTTGGAATTGTTGGAGGCCCCTTAAAACGTGCAATTGATGGGGCCCTTAGGGGATGCCCTAATCTTGTTGTGTGGGCATTATGCCGCTACTATCAACGTACAGTACACCTTAGTACACTGTGTGCCATCACATGGGCAACAAGGTTGAACTCTTAATCCGTTTGGTAATTTAAAGATATTTTCATCAAATCTAGTCATGGCTGCTAAACAGCAGCCATGACTAGATTTGATAAAAAAAATTCATCAAAGTTTATCTCAAGATATCATTGTTGAAAAAAGCCACCCAATTTACAGGGGGAAATTTGATTACATTGATTAAATGTGCAAAGATTATAGTTGATTCAGTTTCTAGAGAAATCCTTTCCTGGGTTGGAATATCTGTCAGCAGTATGCAAGTAGTTAAAGTGTCTTGCACAAGGACAGTACGTAGTTACCGCTGGTCACAATTGAGCCACTGACCTTTTGATTTACAGTTCATGACCAGTGAGGGGCAACACACTGGGGTAAAGTGTAAAAACAGTAAGTTTGTTTAATCGTTTGTTATTTATTATTATTATTATTATCATTATTGGTGTTTAAGGTCATATACTTATGCACAATGGCTAATCATGACCGTGACAGTTTTACGGGTAGAGGAAGCCGGAGTACCCAGAGAGAACCATCGAGCAATGACGAGCAGCTGTCAGCTCTACAACATCATAACTCTGAACTCTGCACCACGTCACAGGCAGGGTTAGATTGGTTGAAGACATGCGCACCATCAATGTGCAGTATGCCTTAGTACACAGCGTCATCATGCCCCCATGTAGGCAATTGGGGTTAAGTGCCTTGCCCAAGGACACAACGCGGGAGTGCGAATCAGTCGCTGAAGTTTAACCGTTTGAACTCTGTTCACGTGGCAATGCACATCGCGATTATTTGCTCATGATGCGATGCGGATCATGATGTGTGTACAACATGGAAAAGCTCTGATCTTGTAAGATCTGTATGTTTAGTAGAATAGTAATTGCCATCAGTACATTATTTTACACCTCAGGTTTGCTCAAAATAAGAAAGAATTTATGTTAACATTACTTTTAGTCAAATATGAATACAAATTATACTCTATCAAAATGGTACATTGTTTTAATAATGTTTTCAACCATTTCAAGGTTCTACCATTAATAATCCCTATGACCTGTGTCTCATGGGGCATCACTTGCCATGATGCAATGCATCGCAGACTGAAAGAATCGAGATACATTTAAACTGAGATGCATCATTGCAGGCTTAGTATATTCCATGCCAGTTCAATGGCGGCAATTAGAAGTGTCCATATTCATCAGTTGGGGTAGACCAATCAACATTTAAGTTGAAAATATTGCTTGGTCTACCCCACACATTTACTGAACAGCCATCCTATTTAATGAGGGTATGACGTATCATGTTCCTGGCTGAAAAGACGGACACTCCTGTTCAAAGGGTAAAGGTTGTATGGTAGTACAATGGTATATTTACTATTCTTACCCATCTTGCCACCTGGGGTCAATACTCTGTGCATTTCCTTCAAGCTGGCTTCATTCGCAAACCAATGGAAGCATTGTGCTCCAATTAGAACCTTTGAATTCAAATTTATAAAAAATAAATTAAACACCTGCTTAGTTCCAGAAATGTCATACGCTAACTCAATAGGTTGAGTGCTAGAAACCACTATCATGGCTCTATTGAAAAGTGCTGGAAGCCACTTTAGTAGCTTTGCACTGTATGCATTAACTAGAGGCTTGATCAGCAGCAGAAGAAAAAAATTATATAAAACTGTTTGGTTGCAATTTATTGACACTCATTTGATCAAAATTTTCAGTTTCCAACATCAAATGTTCAATACAATAACTCTTCCTCATATAGGTTTGGAAATGCAATAGATCAAAACATTTTGTTGCACGAGAGACCACCTTATGGGACTCTGAAAGCTAGTTTATGGAAGCTGTGAGTGGGGTTGATTATGGGAAGTCCCCAGTTGAACCCAAACCCTTTCTGCCTAATTACAAAAAGCTGTCAGCTCCCAAATATGGCGTCCATTTTCAGGATGTTTCATTCAGTGATTAACAGAGATTTCCCTTTTCATCCCAGGAAGTGAATGAGCCCTCTCGCCCTTTGGTTAGCAGAGGAGAGCAATTGGGGGATCCAATTAGAGGGTTAAAGTCAAATAGGATCAGTAGTAGAGACTGGCAGTTTTTTTCACTTTGGTTTCGTTTTTTTGGGGGAGTGAAGACCCGGGTTTAGGTTTCAGTTATTTTCTACTTTATGCATTCTCAACTAATTTTGGGAATTTGGAAGTGGAGAACCAGTGAACTCATGTCCAAATATGAAGTGATAGTCTAAGAATGTTTTTACCAGGTGAACTTGAATTCGTTCAGGTTGTTCATAATTCAAAATTGTTATTGCAGGGTATCAGAAAATCAAATTTAAGCACCTTTCGGCCTCTGACCATGCTTTTCAAGGACTGTTATAAGCTTGATGAGATTCGGAGACAGGAACATTTTAACGCTGTCACCAATGCAAATCATTTACAGTACTGTAACCATTACTTCATAGGTGTCTATCAGGGGCCAGCCTGGTAGCTGATTTTAGCGGGAAGTGACTTTTCCCTCCAGAGACTTTAGGGAGAAGTCAGGGGCCAGGAGGGAGAAGTCAGTGGACATGAGGGAGAAGACAGAAATAAAGATAAAATGTATATGACACTGTGACAAAATAAATCTACATAGAGGACACAATTGTAGAGAAAAAAATAAATAAAAGTTATACATACATGCACACACAAAACTAAGTCTTGTATGTTAAAATCCTCCCCCCCCCCCCTACAAAAAATTGCATCATTCAATCTTTCTGAATACCCTAACTCTCTCCCTAACAGTGATGACAAGGGTTACTTACCATGCAGTTGATTTTGTATTTGCCTCAATGCAGTGGATTTGAAATTTAGCATCACTAACGTCATTAACAATTTTAGTTAATTTATTTCTAAGGTAAATAACAAAATATTTCAGTTGTCTCCCTTACCTGCTGCACTGCGTGATAATGCACTGTTCAGAAAAATGACAATTTCTGCCAATCATCTAACATTGACACGTGCGATTGGTGTTATGAGGCCTGCCATTCTTATCCATCCTAATATGTGTGATTTCTATCGTAGGCTTATCACATTTAACCCCTTTCCAAGACAAGTTTTCAAAGAAAAACTTTCAATGCAAATTGCGGGGCAAATTTCAATAAAAAACATAACGTCGGTTGAATGATTGCAATTTCAGTGCAACTCTTGTTTTGTTTTTCCAAACTGAAACCGAGTTGTGGACTCGGTTAACCACCAGTCTCTAATCAGTAGGGAACCTGGCTGAGCACCTTTAGATCCTACCTCAAGTCATGATGTATTGGCACCATCACATTTTACTAGTGGGAACTTGAGAGAAGGCCCAAATGTTTCTTGTCAAACAAACTCAAATGTATTGGGAAGCATTCCAACTCCAAATTATCACTCCACATCTTGTACCAGACATTTGGCTATGGGTTCATATGAAGGAAATATTGTGAACGGACCCAGCACAGAAGAGTTTAGAGGGATATCAGAACAAAGGTGCTTGACACCTGATGATACGTTTAGATGTACTCTACTGCATTGTGTGAATAAAAGTGACTCCCATGGTTTATCTGTAAAACAGCCTCATATACCACAGAGTTATAATGCAAATTATACCACAAAGTTATAATGCAAATTTAACCCCATTTCCAGTCGAAACTTCAAATCTTCAGGGTCCTTATTTAAGGTATTCTGGTCCAGCATATTTGCCCCTTATTTTAGTGGGCCAAGCAGGAATAAGAGTACATACTGGGTAGCCAAAAACCACAATATTATGATGGTACCACAGATTTCCAAGACAACCTAATTCACTTCGAACAAGTGGCTGCTTGGAATGAATGGGATGACTCTGAAAAGGCTCAAAAATTGTTGATGTACTTGTGAAGGCCTGCACAGAAAATAATGCGTGACCTCACCCTTAGTCAGGTTGGGAGTTATGTTGAAATAAGGAAAGCATTTTTTCAAAGATTTAAACTGCCTGGGAGAGAATCTGCCTATAGGATGGAGTTTAGGAATCGGAGATGTAGTGCTATGGAATCTTCTGATGAATTTGGATACTCATTAACTGGTAGAGTGCTAAGTTAATTTTGATTAACCAAATTTGTCCACGTCCCTTTGCCTTGTGGCACTCTCCCATGAATTGTAACAAGGCAAATCCCCACAGACTAAATACTTTCAATTCAAAACTAATATGAAGCATATCCACAGAATATGAAGCCATTTAGTTGTGGCACCTGCACTTCAGAATAAAGCCCAAATATGGGCTTCCAGCACTCTACCAGTTAAGGAGGTTGGTTAATTTAGACTTCCCTGAGTTACTTGTTTCAGCAAAGGAATCCTATGCAATAGATCAATTTATTCATGGATTAGGCTCATATGAAATATGTAAGCATGTCCAGTTCAATCATCTCCAAACCCTGGATGAGGCAATCACCTTTGCAGCAGAGTTTGAAGCCTTTGTTGGGGCACAAATCAGTTACAAAAAGAACGAGGAACAAGAAGCTGGTGTATCAACTGTTTTGGGTAAAAAGCCAAAGGATACTGAAAAGAAGGACATTTCTGAATAAGACATTCTTGAATTTCGTGAGTTAAGGAAATGGTTGGTGGAAAAAGTTATACAAAAACCAAAAAAATGTTACAAATGTGAAGGGAACTGGCATCCCAAACATAAATGTGAGCATAAAACTAAACTGGACCAAGAGCCCAAGCCTAAAAATGAACAGGAAGCAAAACAGGGGAAATACGAAAGGTCAAGTTTGGGCCTGAAAACGTGGCCTTGGAAAATAAACAAAATAAATCCAGGCAAGTGCAAATTGTTAATTTGACTGCTATTCACTCAAATTGCCTTTTTGTAGATATTATTATTGAAGGGAAACCCACAATTTTTTTAGTTGATACTGGGTCAGCCGTTACAATTGTTTCCAAAAGCAGTTTTACAGAAAGAAAAGACATTTTTCAGTCTAGTTTAGAAAGCATTTCCATTATGCTAGTATCTGCATCTGGAAATAATTTACCAGTTTGGGGTGAAACTTCATTAAACTTAAAAATAGGTCATACAAATTATAAGCATAGAGTGGTGATAGCAGAAATTGATGATAATTTATCAGGGATTTTAAGAATGGATTTTCTTTTGAAATTTAATGGAGATATTTATTTGAATAAAATGATGCTTAAATTAAATAATCAGAATGTTAGTCTATATTCTGGGAATGGGAAGCAGTGTGCTCATGTACGATTAGAGAAGTCACCTATTATAGCTCCGGATTCTGCATGCATTATTGGAGGGGTCATTGATGGGTTAACTGATTTTCTGAAGAACTGATAGAACCTAATTCATTAATAAAGCAAAAAGAGTTCCTTATGGCCCATGCTGTTATGGAAACACAAACAAAAAATGTTCTTATGTCAGTTCTTAACCTTTCGGATAGAAAAGTTACAATTAATGGCAACTCAATAGTAGCAAATATTCTCCAATCAGGAAAATTTTAGATGATGGTGAAAATATCTCGGGTGAAAATTTTGAAGAATTGCATGCCAATTTAATATAACTAGTAGAAGGTATGTCCGAAAAATTGAGTGTATCTCAAGAAGAACAGGTCAGAAACATGTTACTATTCTATCAAGATATTTTTGTTGGTCAAGATAAAAAATTTGGAAAAACAGTTTTAGTACAACATAAAATAGATAATGGTTCAGAAAAACCTTTTAAAATACCTCCTAGGAGAGCCTCATTTGCCCGAAGGGAAGTAATTGAACACGAAATTAATGACATGTTAGAAAAGGATATCACTGAATTAAGTAACAGTCCTTGATCTTCACCTATAGTGTTGGTATCTCACAGAGATGGATCAGTTCGCTTTTGTGTTGACTATAAGAAGTTGAATTCAGTGACTAGGAGGGATCCTTTCCCATTAAAGCACATTGATGACGTGCTGGATACATTGGGAAATTCTGAATGGTTTAGTACCCTTGACTTAGCCAGTAGTTATGGGCAGGTGGGTATGGATGATGTTGATGTGTGATAAGCCCAAAACTGCTTTTGTGACCCACCAGGGATTGTATCAGTTAAACGTCATGCCTTTCGAACTTTCAACGGCTCCTACAACTTTTTCATGTTAATGGAAATGTTTTTTTTTTTTTTTTTTGGGGGGGGGGGGGAGGTGGGGGCCTCTAGTGCTTGTATTATTTGGACGATGTTATTGTATATGGGAATCCTTTGACATAGCCCTGGCAAATCTGAGGGCCATTTTTGAGTGTTTGTGAAATGCAAATTCAAAACTGAAGCCATCCAAACAGATACAAAATGGGGAGGCGAAGGTGATAGCCTTTGCTAGTCACACCCTCAACAAGTCTCAAAGAAATTATTGCATTACATACAGAGAACTGTTGGCAGTGGTTACTTTTCTACAAAAAAGTCAAGCATTATTTGTTGGGACAAAAATTTAAAAATCAGACCTGATCATGCTTCTCTAGTCTGGCTTAAGCATTAGAGCCTGAGGGTATGTTAGCCAGATGGATTTCTGTAATTGATACTTATAACTTTGACATTCAGTATTGGAAGGGAAGTCATCACCTTAATGCAGATGGGCTTTCTAGAGGTACACATAACTGTCATGCATGTAATCAGAATGGTTGTCCCTCTTGTGTAAAGATAGCAATATCTGACAATCAATCTCCTTAAATTAAAACATCAGGTAAAAAATGTCTAACAGAAGTATTGGGTATAATGTGATGCCAATACAAGACAAAGACCTCTCACATGAAAATTTGTCTAATTGGGTCACTTTTTGGTCTCCCAATTTATTAAAACAATGGGAGACTTTAGATCCAGTTATCAGTCAAATTATTTCTTTGAAAAATAAGCATGATTTTCAGCCAACCAAAACCATTTAAAAAAAATTCAAGTCAGAGTTTGATGTCAAATGTGGGCAGTTCTATTCATCGAAAATGATCTCCTTTATAGAATTTGTGAAAGAGATCTGCAAGGAAATCTCTGTAAACAAATTGTGGCTCTTTTTGAGTTGAGAGAAAAAAATTATGAACTGCATGCATAATACCAGGACTTCTGGCCATTTAGGAAGAGACAAGACTCTTGAGGCAATCAGAAAACGATTTTATTCGGTCGGAATGAGTACAGATGTAAAAAGATGGTGCATCTGCTGTGATTTATGTGCTAAGCGAAAGCCTGGTCTAGGGAAAGGAAAATCCCCTCTTCAGCAGGACATAGTTTCTAAACCAATGAAGCACATTGCAATTGATATTTTAGGAGGGCTCCCTCTTTCACAGAATGGGAATGGATATATCATGGTGGTTGGGGATTATTTCTCCAAATGGTCAGAAGCATTTGCAATACCCAATCATACAGCTTACACTGTGGCAGACAAATTGATCACAGAGGTGTTTGTTTGATTTGGAATCCCTATCCAAATTCATACTGACCAGGGGAGAGAATTCGAATCTGAACTTTTCTAAATTATTTGTGAAAACATGGGCCTTGAGGAAACTAGGACAACACTGTATAGACCACAATCTGACGGGTTGGTTTAGAGATTTAACAGAACATTGGTGCAAATGTTAGCATCATTTGTAAACGAAAATCTTGATGATTGGAATGATCATTTGCCCTATGTAATGATGGTTATTTATTTATTTATTGATGTTTAAGGTCACATATTTATGCACAATGGCTAATCATGACCGCAACAGTTTTACGGGTGGAGGAAGCCGGAGTACCCGGAGAGAACCACCGAGCAACGACGAGCAGCTGCCAGCTCCCCAACATCGTAACTCCGCACTGCATCACAGGCAGGGTTAGATTGGTTGAAGACATGTGCACCATCGATGTGCAGTACGCCTTAGTACACGGCGTCATCGTGCCCCCACGTGGGCAATGGAGATGAAGTGTCTTGCCCAAGGACACAATGCGGTGGCCGCAGGTGGGATTCGAACCGAGGACCTTTCGGCTTGCAGCCTGCACCTCTACCTACTGAGCCACCGCGCTCCCATGTAATGATGGTTACCACTCAATTAATCACAACAGTACCAAATGTAGCCCTAATATGGTCATGCTGGAGAGAGTTCTGTCAGGTTGATTATGTTCATTGGGTCCAGAATGCCATCAGGAATACTTATGAGTTTGTGTTAAAAAATTTAAATGACTCAGCAGTGCACCAGAAGAAATATTATTATCGTGGACTGAGACCTCATGGGTTTGAGCGAGGAGATTGGGTATGGAGATGGTACCCCCCCCCCCCCCCCCAAAAAAAAAAATATCTAATAAGTTACCGGAGGGATGGGCGGCAGCATATTTAATTCTTCAAAAGTTGATCTCAATTAACTACGAAATTCAAAAATCCAGTAACCAGGTGTCATTGGTTGTCCATGTTGATCATCTGAAACCATACACAAGCAATGTGGTTCCCCAGAACTGGTTGGGGTAAACTGATGAGAGTTCTGATCAATCTCAAATTGTCAAATCAGACACTTATGACATAACTGAAAGTGTTCCTGGGGCTTCTGGGTCCAATGATAATGAACAGAGTAAATTGGTAGATAGTAGTCCAAACAGGACTAGGCTATGTCGAGTTGTAAAATCCAGGGATATCTATTCCCCTTAACCCTTTACCCAACGTAACGGCCAAAACCGGCCAGCGCTATTCTCAAAAATCGCCAATTAATTTTCAAAATATTTTCATTTTTTGTCTCAAAAACATAGGTTATGACCCCTCGTTGGAACGAGCTCGTCGAGCTCGTTCCAACGAGGGGTCATAACCTATGTTTTTGAGACAAAAAATAAAAAAAATTAGTTATTCAAGAATTTTTTTTGCAAGTGTTGTCTGCTTTTCATGTTAGGTAAAGGGTTAAAAAAACGTAAAGCAAACTGAAAAGCATGTTTCTTGTTGTTAAATGCTGTGTACATTGATAATATACTGTTTGAAACAGTATATGTTCCCTTTGTTAACTGATGTAGGTAGAATAAATATGAGGGAAATTTTGAAAATAAAATATGCATATCCACTGGGCTGAAATAAGCAAGGCAATAATTGTACTTGGGGACCTCTTTGAATTTTATTTGTTTAAAAAAGCAAGATAAAGCATTAATGTTGCTGTAAGTTTCTGCTTTCAGAAATTGGTAATTAATTAATTAATTAATTAATTAATTAATTAATTAATTAATAATTGATTTTCTAGAGCATAAAACCACAAATAGTGCTCTAAAACGCTTGACAGAAATAAATACACTTTTGTGAAATGTAGAGTCACATCTGTTTTGGTTGCCTCTTAGAGAGGTTTAGGAGAATGCTTCAGTAAATAGGAAAGTTTTAAGATTTCTTTTGAAGACATCGAGAGTTTCTGAAGTTCTGACACTAATTGGCATGGAATTCCACAATCTGGGACCCACGATGGAGAACACACGATCATGAGCCTGATTAGATCTGCTAAAAGGCACAACTAGTTGAATTTGGTTTTTAGATCCGAGACTGTGCGTTGGTTTATATACAGTGAGGAGCTCTTGCAGGTAAACTGGAGCCAGTTTGTGGATACATTTGAATACTAAGATCAATATTTTGAAATCAATCCTCTGTTTAACTGGAAGCCAATGTAATTGTCTTAAAACAGGAGTTATGTGTTCAGAGCGTTTGGTCCCAGTAATTATCCTAGCAGCAGTATTCTGAACTTTTTGAAGCTTCTGAATCAGGCACTGGGACAGCCCCACTAACACTGAATTACAATAGCCTAGTTGTGAGGTGATGAAGGAGTGTACAAGTTTTTCAAGTGCTGACTGGTTAAGATAAGTTCGCAGTCTTCCAACATTACGAAGCTGCCAGTAGCATTTTTGACATATTTTATTGATATGGATGTCTAGTTTTAAATTTGAGTCCATAATCAGTCCAATATTCCTGGCCGATTCACTTTTCATAGTGATGTTGTTTCCAACCAGAATTGATGTAACAGAGGGTGTAGGCAATCGGGCCGCGGGTATCACTAAGAATTCAGTTTTAGAGTTACTTATTTTCAGTTTAAAGTCTATCATCCATTCCCGCACAAGATTTATGCAAGTTTCCATGTTTTTGACTGCAGTGAAGGAGTCACATGGAACAGATGGGTTGAATGTGATGTACAGTTGGGTGTTATCTGCATACAGATGATATGATATGCCATGCTTTTTAAGAAGGCGACCGAGAGAAGAAGTGCACAGAGTAAACAGTGGTCCGAGAACTGTGCCCTGAGGAACACCACACTTTAATGTCCTGCTTTCTGAACCGATCTTATTGATGTATATTTGTTGACTGTGACCTTCTAGATATGATGCAAACCACGATACGACAGTTCCACAAATGCCATGCTGTGTCAATGCCTGCATGAGAATACCATGGTCGATAATGTCGAATGCTGCTGACAAATCCAAGAGAACAAGCAGTACAGCCTTACCCTCAGACACTGATTTAACAATGTCATGGTTGACTCGTAGTAAGGCTGTTTCTGTACTGTGGTTGGCTTTATATGCAGGCTGGAAGGGCTCTGAAAGAGCATTTTCATGCAGATGATTTTTGAGTTGTAAAGCAACAACCCTTACCAACAATTTAGACAGGAAAGAGAGGTTCGATACTGGTCAATAATTCTTCAAGTTGTCAGGATCAAGAGATGGTTTCTTCATGAGCGGAGTGACAAGTGCTTTTTTCAATGCATTTGGAACAAACCCCTCATGTAGGGATGCAGATATAATAGATGTTATGGCTGGCAGAAGGTAATCAATTGTCTCTTTTAAAGGAATGTTGGAATTTGATCTAGATCATTGGGTTTATTGGATGGTGATAAAATCATTTTTCGAATGTCGTCTTCTGAGACAGAGAGAAAATTAGAAAAATCACTTTTTATGTCAAGATGATCAAACTCTGGTGGTTCACGTGATGGTATACTATCCTGAATTACTTGAATTTTAGTTATGAAATAGCCGCTGAAGTTTTCCAGATTTTCTTCAGTATTTAGATGATCTGGAAGAATGACTTTTGTTCTTTACCAAGGAGACTATTGGTTAGCGAGAACAGCACCCGTATATTAGATGACTCCTCCATAAGAGAATTGTAGTACTCCCTCATCGCCTTTTTGATGATCTTATTAGTTGTATTTCTTTGGTACCAGAACATTTGCCAGTGAACCTCAAGATTTGTTTTATTGTAAAGACGCTCAAGTCTGCGGCGCTGTTGTTTAGCAGCTCTAACATCTTCTGAAAACCACTCCACTTTTTCCTATTAGTTATAATTTTTGACTTGGGTGGTGCATGTTCAGCCATGATGCCCTTAAGAGTTTCTTCAAATAAAGATAGCAATTGCTCAGATGATTTATGACTACAACAAAAATAGCACGAACACAGAATTGATGAACTGATATCCATTTTCAAGGCATCATTGTTTATGGATTTATATTTTCGATAAGTAATTTTCTTGGGAGGGATTTTTGAAGTTGCTAGTGTCAATTCGGCCAAGACCGCATAGTGATCAGGCAATGCTGGACCTGTGACATGAACATTTTGTACTGACGTGCTGTTACTTTGACGAACAAGAATTAGATCCAAGGTGTGTCCTCTCTTGTGGGTAGGTTTTGAGACCTGTTGTGAATAGCAAAATGATTCAAACAAATTTGTGAATTGCTTGGCAAAAGTGTCATGTAAATTGTCAACATGGATGTTGAAATCACCGGCAATAACTATTAGGTCTGTCGCAACTATCATTTTTTGTAATCAACTAATCGTGACCAGTAATCGATGGTTAGTCGATTAATAGTCGCTTTCCATGATTTTTTTAGCAAATCATTCTTCTGTTCGTAAAACTCTGAAAATGACAATGGCACCAGTGTGTTCAGAAGAAGTGGGGTTGTGGGAACAACAAATCGGTCCCGACTGAAGCTACATGTAGTCCAATCTTGGACCCACAGTCCGTAATATAATTTTGGGGGTTGGTACGTCCTGTAGGACGTACCAACCCCAAAAATAATATTGCTGACTGCGGGTCCAATTTTGAACTAGATTGAAGCCGATGAATTAAAATGAATTTACCAAAGAACGTTCCTGCATATGTTTCCTTTCTGCAGTAAGTTTCTCGAAATTTTGAACATGAGAACTATGCATTCCCTCGTCAGTTGTTAAAATTGGATCTTAGTCTGAAGTTCCGAACTTTGAGAAGTGATCTGACGTTCTGACTTTCGTCATAATTTTGTCACTTCCGCGCTTTGGGTTTCCCAATGGGTGCATTCGTGTGTACAAGGCTGGAGAAATTCAGAAGAATCTATTCTTCTCGAGTAACTGTGAGTGTTCTTTCTTACACAGTCAGTGACAGTCGTACAGTCTTCCGGATATGAATGTTAACTATGGTTAGATATTTAAAGTTATTCACCTTCATTGATCATTCACCTCACAAAACAATGCAATTTAGCCCCGACGTGTAGTAGACGTGTACCACCTTGAAAATGAACGACGATCGACTAAAAATAAAAAACGTCGACTACTTCAATAGTCGACGGTTAGTCGACTAATCGAATAATCGCGACAGCCCTAATAACTATATCACATCCACACAAGGCATAGAAGGACAGACATTCAGAAAAGTCATTTAGAAACTGTGCTGATGTAAGTTTGTTCCTTTTTGATGGTGGCGGTCGGTAAACTACGAGTAATCAAAGTGAACGATTGCTCGACAGAAGGCAGTCAATCATTTCAAAAGATGGCAGAGATTTGTATAAATCAGGATGCTGTTTTATGTTTAAGGCATCACTGTGGATGACAGCTACACCACCACCTCGACTTCCCCGTGAGTTGTTTAAGATGGAGAAACCCAATGGTAATAGTTGTCCAATGGAAAAACTGTCACTATCATTTTCTTTCAACCACATTTCAGTTAGAGCCAAAACACTGAGATTGTTATCTAGTATCAAGTCCTTTAGATCATGTTCCTTCCCAGAAACAGAACTTATATTAAGTAATCCAAAGTTCAAATCAGGTACTTTGTTCCTCACAGATCTGTTAATGACCGTTAAAAATATTATATTGGAGGTAGTTTTGTAATGAGCTGTATCTTTGTGGATTACTGAAATTCACACCAGAATTAGAGTGTCTTTTGACAGCCTGTCTGTGTTGTAATTTGACAGTTTCTGTTTGGTATACTTTGTGTGATCTGTTGATGGGATGGAATGAGAATTTATGGAGACTGATTTTCAGGAGTAAAATGTTTTTAAGGAAAACAGAAAAAAGGTTTTCGTAAACAGCATTTCAAGGTTTTCATGCAGGAATCAGATACAAAAAAATTCAAGAAAAAGGAAATAGCATCTGGGCACAGTATTCAACATGTTCTATAAAGGAATCAGAAATGGATATTTTGACTCTGACCACTGCTTTGAGTGAAGAAATACTTGTATGAACTTTAGAAATACATTACGGGTTGTAATATGTAATTTCCAGTAATTCTGAAAACTGCACTTAATGAGACCTGACTGAACCGAGTGACCAGAACTTAAATTTTTAACTTCTGAGAGTTTCGACTCTTTTTGTGTTGACCCCAAGTCAAACGGTCACACCATGCTTAAGGTATGAGTGTGACCAACTTTCAAAATGCTTCGATCTGCCGCGTTTTCTGAGTGCTGAAATACATGTATGAACTTCCTAAGTGCATTAGGAGGGCAAATAGTGGGTGTGGGGGGGGGGGGGCTGTGGGGCTATTTGCAGTAGAAAATTTGCAGATGTCATGTCCCATGTTTCGGTTTAGCCCTTTTTACACCCACCCACCACCTTATGCAATTTTTCTACTGCCATTTTCAGACACCCACCCTGCATTTCCATTGAAATGACGAATTGCTTTGACAAACATCATAATAGGAAAGAAATATAGTTCGCTGATTAGTTTGATTCCACCAGTGATTCTAGGTGCTTGTTACAATTTTTTAACCAGAAAGAGTAGTTTCACTTCCAGTTTGCAAAATGAGGCTCCAGAAATCTAACAAAATCTCATCCAGAACAGCTCAATGTCCATGAAAGTATGAATGATGGCCTAAGATATACCCAACCCCATTCCCCCGATTTGACGGAAATAAAATATGTTTAAATTATTCCCCTGAGTGTACCATAGGATTAAGCTAAAAATGACAAAAAAATTCAATCCAATCTGATCCATTCATTTATTTTTTACTTGATTCTGGCAGGAGTCTGCATGATTGATTCCATAAGTGACTCCAAGTACTAACCTTGTTGTTTATTTATTTTTTGTTCATTTTGCCTAATTCTCAATTAAAAATCAGTCGAAAATGATATTTGTCAATCTTCCAAAATCTCAAGTTACCAACGACACCTGTGGTAGAGTCTTAATACACAATAACAGCAAGTTAAACTATATTGAATATTATATTGTGACTAGGTCATGCAACAATATTTGAAATTTGAAGGCGTGTTGGAACTGTTAACCAAGTTGAAACAGAGCAGTTGCCACAATCAGTTCACTAACACTCCTTCTCCGTCGTAATACTAAAGCAATGACAATGAGTAAACAACAGAACATATTCTCAAATATCCTTTTAATATTTGAAGGCACACCTGAAGACCTTGACGTGAATAGAATATTAGTTGATACTAGCACACTTTTACATTAATGCATGTTGTATCTGGTGCATTATAAAGCATGTTTCCCAAAAAATTGTCCGGCATATTTTCTACACTGAGAGCCAGACACCCATCCCTCAACCAGCCTTCATTATTTGTGACATTTGCAGATTTATTTCACCTCATATTAACACTTCTAAAGGCTCATTGTGTTCCAGTTAGCCTATGAGGGTTGATTTACAGCATTATGTTAGCGGTTTGGAACACAATGATGTACTGCAGAAAATTATCAAAAATTGTATGATCTGAGTGTGCACGTTTTTAGCACACCCATGAGACCCACCCACCCCACACATAACATCTCGTAAATTTTTGGTGCCCCCCCCCCTCCCCCCTGCAAAGAATTTGCTCCCACCTACTTTTCGGAGTGTAAAAATACATGTATGAACTTGGGGAATATATTAGGGAGTCATAAAAAGTGATTTGCAGCGATTCTAAAAAGGCACTCAATGACCTCTTGGTGACAATGACCTTACCCCATATTTTGAACTTCCATTGAGTTCTGTCTTATTTGGCGTTGGTCCCAGGTCTTGATATATGAGTGTGACCCACTTTTAATATTTTAGGCTCCGTCTACTTTTTTTAGTGTAAAAGTGCACGTATGAACGTCGGGAATGCATTAGGGGGTCATAAAATGCAATTTCCAGTGATTCTGAAAAATGCACTCAATGACCTCTGGGCGACCGCAGTGACATTGACCATATTTTGTACCTCCATTGAGTTTTAACCCATTTGGCATTGGTTCCAGATCCATATGTCATACCATGCTTGAGATATGAGCATGACCCACTTTCAATATTTTTGACCACACCCACATTTTCTGAGTGTTAAAATACATTTAGGATTTAATGAAGTTCAGAAATGCATTGGCGGGGGGGGGGGGGGGGGGGTAAAAATGTGACTTTCAACAATTTTGAAAGATGCACCAAATGACACTTGGGTGACCTCAGTAACCTTGACTCATATCTGGAACCTACATGGAGTTTCGACTCATGTGGTGATAGTCTCAGGTTCACAGGCCATACCGTGCCTGAGATGTGAGCATGCCCCATTTTCGAAAACACCCCTGGGGACACCCGTAATACCCCATGAATAAAAAAAAGAACAAGAAACGATATGAAAACAATAGTCTGTGTGGTTCACACAGACTAATCAATATGAATACGCAATGAAGCGAGAAAAGATGTTATAATACCCAGCTTTGTTTTTCTTTTCATGGTGTCACTGATTAGGCTTTTCCCTCTGGAAAAGACTATTGTTTTTCTACGGATTATTATTATTTTTTTTCCCCACACATTTTGTCTGTACGATTCAGAAGCCATTTTTGAACCGATTTTCATAAAATTTTGCACACGCATAGAGGGGCACAAAATCTAAAAATGTACCGAAGCGGAATTTTCGATTTAACCCTTATTTTGTCAGAATTGGCAAAAAACTGTCAAAATTGGGGTTTATCGGCACTTTCTCGAAACACGTCTTGTAGATTTTTTTTATACATTCGTCATTGCTAGACCTGTCCATGACACGCCCTTTGATACACACGACATATCAGGCGATGCATATGGTAACCCTCCACAGGCTGCCAAACATCGAAATTTTGATGAAATAGGCCGGTTTCAGGCCCCCACTGCACCCAAACAATACATGAGAGATAAACATAACTTCCTTTATTGGGAGTGGAATTCACCTAGGATCATTTTTGTCAGTAATAAGGGTGTTCAAAAAACCAAGCGTTAACCCGTTTTGGGCTGGTTAAACAGCAATACCCCCATAAAGCTCAAAACTTCGTATTTTCCGTGGATTTCTCTAAACGAGTCTTGCAGATTTTCAAGAAAAATTTGTCACTCCCAGGCCTTGGTGTGGCAATAGAAGTTGCATGGACAAAATACTGCGGTGAGCATTTGTTAACCCTCCACGGGCTACTAAAAGTCAAAATTGTGATAAAATGGGCTGTGTTTGGACGCCAACAGCACCCAATGGGTACGCCACAAAGAAAAGTGCCTTCCTTTATCGAGCGCACAATCTATACACAAACATTTTTGTAAGTAGTAAGGGTATTGAAAAGTCGAAGTCTTAACCCATTTTGGACAGGCTAAAGAGAGAGACCTCTTAAAATCTTAAAATTCCCATTTTCTGTGGATTTCTCTAAAAACATCCTGTAGGTTTTCAAGAAAAATTGTCTACTCGCAGGTCTTTGTGTGATATTACAAGCTGCATGGACAAAATATTCCGGTGAGCGTTTATTAACCCTCTAGAGGCTGCCAAGCATCGTAATTTTGTTGAAATGGGCTGTTTTCGGACACACACAGCACCCAATGTGTACCTGAGAAATAAACATAATCTCCTTTATTGGAAGTGGAATTCACCGAGGACCATTTTTGTAAGTAATAAGAGTATTCAAAAAACCAAGCGTTAACCCCTTTTGTGGTTGTCAATAGTGATACCCATCAAAAGCTTAAAAATTTATGTTTTCCCTGGATTTCGTTACAAACATCTGGTAGAGTTTTCAAGAGAAAATGGCCACTGATAGGTCTTGGTGTCACATTACCAGTTGATAGGATAAATTATTCTGGGAAGCATTTGTCAACCCTCCATGGGCTGCTAAATAAGAAAATTTTGAAAAATAGTCTGTTTGTGGACACCAACAACATCAAATGGGAATGCAACAGCGATGCATAACGTCTTTTACCAGACGCAAAACTGACAGGGAAACATTTGTGCAAGTAGTAAGTGTATTCAAAAATCGAGGTCTTAACCCTTTTTTGACTAGTTAAAGAGATATACCCCTTAAAAGCTTAAAATTCCAGTTTTCTGTGGATTTCTCAAAACTAAATTTCAAGAAAAATTGACATTTCGCAGGTCTTAGAGTGACAGTTCAAGTTGCATGGACAAAATATTTCGGTAAGCAATAGTTAACCCTCCAGAGGCTGCCAAGAATAGACATTTGGAGAAAATGGGCTGTTCTTGGGCAACCATAACACCAAATGTGTACCTGCGAGATAAACATAACCCCTTCATTGGAAGTGGAATTCACCGATGATCATTTTTGTATGTAATGAAGGTATTCACAAAACCAAACATTAACCCGTTTAGGGCTGATTACAGAAAGATTTCCCTCAAAAGGTTAAAAATTCATGTTATCCGAGGATTTCTCTAAAAACATCTCATAGATTTTCAAGAAAAAATGGCTATTCTCAGATCTTAGTGTGACATTACAAACTGCATGTACAAAATATTCCTGGAAGCATTTGTTAACCATATGCAGGTTCTCAAACATCAAAATGTTGATAAAATGGGCTGTGCTTGCATACCCACAGCACCCGAATTTGAGAGGAGAGATCAAAATAAGTGGAAGTAGAATTCACTGAGAATTATTTTTGGAAGTAATAAGAGTATTCAAAAAACAGCACTTAACCCGTTTTGGGCTGGATAAACAATGATACCCATCAAAAGCTTAAAATTTGTGTTCTCCCTGGATATCTCTGAAAACATCTTGTAGATTTTAAAGAAAAAATAGCCATTCGCAGTTCTTGGTGTGACATTACAAGTTGCATGAATAAATATTCCTGTTAGCACTTGTTAACCCTCTACAAACTGCCAGACATCAATAGTGTGGATACATTTGAGATACAATGGACCATTTTCAAATAGACACAGCACTCAGTGGGTATGTGTCAAAGAAACATAACTCCTTTTGTCGGTCATTGACTTGCTGGGCGACGATATTCACATTAACCCACTCCACCGTTAATGATGGTTTTTACCTAAACAATTTTTTTATCAAACTGTGTCATTTGAGACTACTATACTCACCTTTCTCATAACACCAATGAAGGAACTTCACTGAGACAGTTAAAAACAATTTATCAGACACTGTGGGGTCATGAAGAATCATGGAATCTCATCGGGAAAAGCCATGATTCTCCAGAATCACAAAGTCTAGTTTGTCAATAATTTTTCAATAACCGTGATGCTAAAAGCGCCTCGGATATTGAAAACAAAGAATCTACGCCTCTTGTCCTGCCACCTCAATCCTTTACCTAATGAATCGGAAAAATCTGCCTGCATAAATTATAAATTGAGCAGTCAAATAAAAAAAATCAACAAAACCATATGATGTGACCCTCATTGGATTGAGCTTGTCAAGCTCATTCCAATGAGAGGTCACATGATATGATTTTGTAAAAATTGTTTTGGAAAAATTTGAAGAAAAAAAATAATGAAAATTACATATTTTGAAGTCATATTTTGGCTAAAGGGTTACGAACATTGCCCCCAATATCACTTAAACGTATATAAGGAAATACCTTGACAGAAGCATCGGGTAGGGGAATGTTAGCGGCAGGGCAAACTCTCGTCTCTACGTGAGGACAGTTTATCTTCAGTTGATCTATAAATGTCGCACTCTGATCTGTGGCGATGTACTTCACATTCTGAAATAATAAAATGTTACATTTCCAAACAATGAAAAATCATGCACTAATAATAATTCAATCTCAAAAATTAACCCCCACAAAACAAACTCTAACGAATTATTAGCTACGGTCATCACACCCAAAGCATGTCCACACATTTCTCTCACCAGAGTCAAGACTAAAAATTCTATAGGTATACACACTTCCTTAAAAGTACGAATAAATTGATTTCTGGAAACACTGCCCCCACCCCCACTCCCCACCCCACTCCCAGACTTAAACTCCCAACACCAAACAATTATCGTCCACTACTGTCTCATCCAAAAGTATGTCCGAAAAAAAACATGAAAAATTCAACTTAGACTGAAATATCAGGAAAAATAATTCTATTTATCGTAACAGTAACCTTGGTCTTTGACCAATCTATCTGACACAGTCCCACTGATCAGTACCTTGTAACCTTGTAGGCAATCTGTGCATTCATAAAGTGACACTTTCATATGTGAAAAGAAACTAGAGTAATTGTACGGAAATCAAATATCTTTTTGTAGCAAAAGTGACTATGACCTTTGACCCCAAACGTGATACCAGTCACTGACACCTAAGGGATTCTTTTGAGTGTCTTCAGGGGTTGAATATGGGATCCTTTCCCAATGGCATTTAGACATGATTTTTCCCAATTCCCAACCCAAAATTCCCCATTCTCAGTCCCCACTCAAACAAAACTTTAATGCACAATTAGTGCCCTGAACTGGGAAGCCATAAGGCCCCAGAAAACTTTTATACTTGGATTTCTGAAACTTATTGACCATCTAGTTCAGGACACCAATTATGCATTAAATTTAAATAGCTTATTTTACCAAGCTTAAAAAGTATCTGAATTCAAGGATCACAAGTGATTTGTCATTGAAGAAAAAACTTGGTACCATGAGCTTATTGCAGTTCAGAAAGTTAATAAACTGTAGGGGTGAGCTGCTTTCGCGAATTTCTCTTGGCAGTGAATTCCATAACTGTGTAGTACTGGGTAAAAAATGACCCTTAGTGTTTGAGTACGGCAGAAGGGAACTGTTACGTCCGAGTTGTGGCGTAGGTTGTACCCATGTGACAAAGAGGACGGCGGAGGAGACATAAAGTACAAATATTGGGGAGTAAGATGGTGGTACGTTTTGTAATATTGTTTGAGTTTGTGTTTCGCACGTCTGGATTTTAGTGGTTCCCAACCCGTCTCGGTATACAACAGCTGTCTGCTGACACTCCGCGTAACACCTGTCACGATTCTCGCTGCTTCGAACTGGAATTTCTCCAGTTCGTCTTTCTCGGCTGTAGTACAGCTGTCCCAGACCGTGTCAGAGTATTTAAGAATAGGTCGTATAAATGCTATATAATTTTTTCCAGAGTCTTACGGTCGAGAGACAATTTATAATTTTTCAGTAGGCCCACCCTTTTCCATGCCTTTCATGTAATTTCTGTAATATGGTTTTCCCAAGTCCCGCGGACATGTAGTATTAATCCTAATACATTTCCCATTGTCAGAGGTGGAGGTGCAGTTTTGTTAGTTTTACTGGGATATTATCATGGATTCCGTTTTTACTGGGTTAAAAGCAACGCGTCAGTGATTGGCCCATTGTTTTATTTCTATCTATTCTGTCGCCTTGGAGGAGTCCAGCAGCTTCTGTTGGATCTTCTACGATGAGATAAAGTGATGTGTCATCAGCAAAAAGCCGGATGTTACAGGAAATGTTTTCGACAATATCATTTATATATACAAAAAAGCAGAATCGATCCCTGGGGTACCCCTGTTCTTATTCCACTCCACGATGACGTTGCAGACTGAATAGTAACCCGTTGCTGTCTATGTGTCAAATATGACTCGAACCATTTCAGGAGATTCCCTTTAATATCCATCTTTTCCAATTTGAAGAGTAGGTCCAAGTGCCACACCTTATCAAATGCTTTACTTACGTCGCAGAACAAAAACGCGTATTTCTTTACCTTCATCTAGAGCGCAGCTTATGGTATTATAAATTTCAGTTAACTGGAAAGAGGTTGAATCCTTTGGGGTAAAGCCAGATTGGACATGGGATATAAGATTATTAGAGCTGACGAAATCAAAAACCTGGTTGAATAACACAACTCAAAAGTGAAATTGGCCTATAGTTGCTAATGATTTACTTATTTATTTATTTATTTATTTATTTATTTATTTATTTATTTATTTATTTTTTATTTATTTAATGGTGTTTAAGGTCACATACTTATGCACAATGGCTAATCATGACCGTGACAGTTTTACGGGTGGAGGAAGCCGGAGTACCCGCAGAGAACCACCGAGCAACGACGAGCAGCTGTCAGCTCCCCAACAACGTAACTCCGCACTGCAGCACAGACAGGGTTAGATTGGTTGAAGACATGCGCACCGTCGACGTGCAGTACGCCTTAGTACACGGCGTCATCGTGCCCCCATGTGAACAATCGGGGATAAAGTGCCTTGCCCAAGGACACAACGCGGGAGTCCAAAGTTGCTAATGATATTAGGACTATCCTTTTTAAAGACGGGCGAAACATTTGCTCTTTTCCATTCTTTTGGGAAATAACATTCATTGAGTAGAAAGTTAAAAATGTGTGTCAGGGGCTTAGTTAGTCGAAAGGGGCTACCCCCACACCGCCCCTACACGCATTCGGCGCGTAAAGACCATTTCAGCGGCATGACTCATTTATTGTATTGTATATATAGCATTGATCAAAAATTAGAATTCAGTTATAGTTTGGATTTCCAAATGAGACTATACTTCATTTTATTCGGAAATCCCATGAGCTTTTACTGTAATATTGTTCGGATATTCATCAAGTCCAGTTGTTAAATGTTTATCGCTGTTAGACATTTGGAATATCAGATTCAATATTAAATTGTTATCATCTTTAATTTATTTCCGAGTCATACGTTGAACACCAGAGTTACACAGCAGATACCGGCGGTTATTCCCCATGGTTATAATTGGTGAGAGAATCCGCGGCTGGATATCTGCTTGTCCAAACGATCCAGGTACCACGTTTTAATTCAGTACTATGAAGATGCTCAACAAACTACAATATACAGATAATCCTTGACAATCTTCATCTGGATAAAATAAAGATGCAATGGACTTTACAGACTGGTGAGAATTCCACCACGTCATACTGTCATGGAAAACAATCAACGCAAAATTTCCCAGCGAATAAACTGCGAGATGAACGACGCATGACGGTATACAACAAGGGGAAAAATACCGATTAGCTGCAACAACAGACTTCCAGAATCAGAACACTGCGTTTCAAGAAAACTCTCATAAATTGTCGGAAGTTAAGCTAGGGACACATGCCACCGTTTATCGCATCCGTTGAACGCATCCGTTGAACGCATCCGATCACCGCGTCCGTCAAAACGGTTTCGGACAATATATGGTTTCAGTTGCGCATGGCACATACATCCGGCAACGATTATCGGTTGCGTTCACCGGATCCGTTGATTTCGAACACTGTTCGATTTTTGCGATGAACGGTTCCGGTAAACGCATGTGAAATTCTATTTTGTGATGTAAAATCTTATTTTGATGGCTATAAACGCAGAATGAAGAAGCTTCCGAAGAATGTCCAGTCCCTGTTACTTCTCCAGATGTCGCAGTTGTTTTATAACGCGGAGAACCCAAACATGCCACAGCAGCAGATTTCTCGGTTGTTTCATCAACCACAGCAGCAACCACGTCCAAGTACCATGCCTTTTAATAGTCTCAATACTACTCCCCAGTTTCAACAACCGATGGTTCTTTCTACCCCACAGTTTCGACAGCCAATGGTTCCTAACACTACTCCCCAATTTCAACAACCGATGGTTCTTGCTACCCCACAGTTTCGACAGCCAATGGTTCCTAACACTACTCCCCAATTTCAACAACCGATGGTTCTTGCTACCCCACAGTTTCGACAGCCAATGGTTCCTAACACCACCCCACAATTTCAACAACCGATGGTTCTTGCTACCCCACAGTTTCGACAGCCAATGGTTCCTAACACTACTCCCCAATTTCAACAACCGATGGTTCTTGCTACCCCACAGTTTCGACAGCCAATGGTTCCTAACACCACCCCACAATTTCAACAACCGATGGTTCTTGCTACCCCACAGTTTCGACAGCCAATGGTTCCTAACACCACCCCACAATTTCAACAACCGATGGTTCCTCATACTACCTCCCATCTTCGTCAATCCATGACTGAAGAAGTAACTACTACCGAACCTCTAACACTACCCCACAATTTCAACAACCTATGGTTCCCCATACTACCTCCCATCTTCGTCAACTCATGACTGGAGAAGTAACTACCACCGAACCTCAAGAACAAATGACTGGAGACGTGATAGCTGATGAGAGGCGCATAGCAAACATGCAATAACTTTTATAGTTGTTGAGGAACAAGCTTAGAAAACATGGAACAGATTAGCTCATGATATGAACATAACATGTACATAAGGCTTCTGTTTGAAAATCAATAAATAAATAAATATTTTTGGTAATTGATAATTGACGCAGCAGTTATTTCTACACTGTCTGAATCTATAAAATATTTCTGTAGGTGACATAAACGGCAACGAGCTCGACATACCTGAGGCAAATGGCAAGTCTTTGTCGTGGGCAAATCACTTCCCGCACTGTTAGGCGTCTCTCTATTTCCGGTGATATGAAGTGTAAGACGTGAGCAAATTGATCACGATTTAAGCGGAAGTACTGGGTGAATCTTTCCTCATCGTCATACAGATCTAGATCTCTCATTACTAAGTTCGCTAATGCCCCTTGTTCCTTCCTCTTTTTTACGATAGGATGCTCCCAGTATCTTCTTCTCTTCCTCTTCTTGATGATATCGTAAGCAAGAAGGACAATAAGTAGATGATCTTCACTCGATGAGCTCATGACGGCAAAAGGATTTGTCTCATCAGCCGTTTTTGACGCTCGTATGTGTCAGATGTTGCCGCATAGTTGCCGTCCGTTCAACGCATCCGATAAACGGATCCGACAAACGCAATGCGATAAACGGTGGTATGTGTCCCTGGCGTTAGTCTTTGTTCGTCAAGTGTTATATCAGGAACAGACGAAAGGACTCCGTGGATACACAGACAATCACCGTCGCAACTAAGCATGCTGTGACTTTGAGGCCAGCAATGTCGACTAGAAGTGCCGAAGCATCTGTGTCTGTACGAGACTCAATCGTACAGAGTGAAATTTTGAAGACATACGTACAAACAAATACACCAGCAAACGTTCGACTTACCAAAGACAGGTCGTTCCCTCAAATGCGGCATAACAGTGCAACACAGACCGACGTCACAGCAGGCCTGGCTACAAACAATCCCCGGAGATTTCTACCGTGACTGAAAATGTTCTTCAGTATTATTACCACTCAATCCATAAATTACTAGTCGATTAACGTAAGTTTGGAGGCCCGTTAAAACTCCACAATTTCAGTGACGTCATTCGACGTATTTATGGTATAAATAGCCATTAGCGGTCCGGCTATTTTTAGATTCAAGTTAGCTGTAACAAGGAGTGGTAATAATAGTAATAACATGATTGTTGTCAGGTATCATGATTCATTAGCATCCCTGCAGCAATGATGAACAGCCCGTGGGCTTATTAACGGCCCTCGACTTCGTCTCGGGCCTTTAATAAACCCTCGGGCTGTTCATCATTGCTGCAGGGCCGCTAATGAACCATAATGCCCTCCAAAATCATGTTATTGTTATATTATCCTTGTCTGGGAGTTGAGGGCTATGATGTTGAGGTTTCCCCGGTGTTTGATGTACGCCAACTTGACAGGCATTTGCAATTGGTGTATCGTCAAGTGACATTACTAGGATCGTACTCTGTCAGTTTTAGAAGGGTGAAAGGAAATATATATACTGTTGCAAATTGCCACTCAGAATCCGCAATAAATTACCCTGGTAGCTTACAGATGCACATAAACTCTATCTCAAAAATGTGTTGATTCCGACCGAATCGAAATTAGAGAAGCAGAGATTATTATGATCCCCGATGAGTCTGGAGGTGGGGAAATCTCACCCGAAGGGCAAGATATTTGAACCAGACCCGAGGCTTGCCCCTTCTGATGTCATATTATCAGTTCATTCATTCATGTTTTTTGTGTTCATGCGGCGATTTTTCTAACCGTTAAAACAAATTGAGCGACCCTAGGAAACTGCTCTTGGATGACGCTTGAGGGGTATTTGTGTTGCAGATATTATCAGGGAAATAAAATAAACACAATAGTGGGATGCGGGGATTATTTTCACTGAGCTAGCGCCTCGTGAAAATAACCTCCCGCATTCCACACGAGAATAAGCATCGTACGTTACTCCAAGCAGTGAACTATTGTCTATATACCCAGTAAACTTGTTATGGAATATTACTCATTCATTGTATTATATATATTTTGAAATAATTAAAAGTTAGAATTCAGTTATAGTTTGGATTTACACTGCTTCATTTTATAGGAAAATCAAAAGAACTATTACTGTAATATTGTTCTGATATCCAATGAGAACAGTTGATAAATGTTTATCGCTGTTAGACATTTGGAATACCAGATTCAGTACTAGACTTTATGATTTTGGGGAATCATGGCTTTTCCAGATTAGATTCCATGATTTTTCATGACGCCAGCGTGTCTGATGATTTGTTGTAAGTGCCTCACTGAAGTTCCTTTATTGGTGTTATGAGAAAGGTGGGTATCGTAGTCTCAAATGACTCAGTTTGATACAAAAATGTTTAGGTACAAACCATTATTAATGGTGGAGAGGGTTAATATCAATATCGCCGTCCGACAAGTTAATGACCAACAAAAGGAGTTATGTTTGTTTGACACATACCCATTGTGTGCTGTGGCTGTTTGAAAATGGTCCATTTTAACTTATATAACCAAAATATTGATGTCTGGCAGTTTGTAGAGGGTTAACAAGTGCTAACAGGAATATTTTTTCCATGCAACTTGTAATGTCACACCAAGAACTGCGAATGGCCATTTTTTCTTAAAAATCTACAAGTTGTTTTCAGAGAAATCCAGGGAGAACACAAGATTCCATGATTTTTTATGACCCTGGAGTGTCTGAAGAATTGTTTTTAATTGCATCACCTCAGTATTATTATTGATGCCTTGTGAAAAGTGGGTATAATAGTCTCAAATAACCCAGTATGATAAAAGAAAGTTTTCGTTAAAACATCATTGTTGGTGGAGAGGGTTAATATCAATATCAGCGTCTGAGAATCAGCGTTAAATGCAAATAACCTATTATATCTCATATTTATATAAAATTTTGATATTTGACAGTTTGTGGAGGATTAATGAAGACTTGCGAGAATAATTCCTCTCCAGAGTTTATTTGTTCTTGAAAATCTGTGAGAACCACTTAAAGATATCCACAGAAAATGTGAACTTGAAGTTCTTAAGCGGCCCATCCACAGTCAATATAATTGTCAATATTATTGACTCAATATTATTGACAATATAATGTTTGCCCTCAACTGCACTATCATTTTGATCAATATTTCTTTCATTTCTGATTCGACAATCATAGGATTGATTGATCAATCTTTGATTGATTTTGCCATGTTGATGGCTCTGTGTTTTTGACAAGAATGAAATATTGATCAATACAATTGATGTGACAAAAATGCACATCAATATTATTGACAATACGTCAATAAATATTTGAGCTCTCTGATATTCTTCAATACATTGATCAAGTCTTCAATATCGCCCATTCATGATCAATAAGATTGTCAATATAAATTATTGACAATTATATTGACAATCATATTGAGTGTGGATGGCCCGCTTTAAGCATGTGATGTGTAGTCCCTGTATCAATTATCTCCTATTAGACCACAGTTGTTATGTATGATTATGTCATCTTTTCACACCTTCTACAGTTATTGACAACAATGAGAAACATGAAGTAAAAGACAACAATAATTACATATATAAATAAGAAGTGTTGTTCGTACATCTATGTAAATAAAATATAAGCTGGGATGGAGGATGGGCAGTATAGCCGTCTTACAAACTAGTATATACCTAGCCCCACTGCCGGGGAAATGTTGGTGCTACCACTGCATTGGACAACCGCCTTACGGAGTATTAAATATACCTGCACCCTTTCCCATGTTGGGGAACTCCCCCTGTTATTGTGAGGTTCCTTAGGCACAACATAGCGTCAGTAAAATGGCTATATACTGCCACGTCGCCACCCTGGGGTGGAGGATGGGCAATGTATAGCCGTTTTACAGACTAGTATATACCTGGACCCACTGTCGGGGAAATGCTATAGTGTCAATACTGTATTTGATATTATAAGTAACTGATCCCATTGTAGCTAACGTTAGTTACTGATTTCTTATTTGGTAAACGGTTCTCGTCAGATCACCGAAGTTAAGCAACGTCGAGCCCGGTTAACCATGGGATGGGTGACCGTCTGAGCGATCAATTCGGACTCCCGCGTTGTGTCATTGGGCAAGGCACTTAACGCCGATTGTCCACATGGGGGCACGATGCCGCCGTGTACTAAGGCGTACTGCACGTCGATGGTACGCACGTCTTCAATCAATCTAACCCTGCCTGTGCTGCAGTGTGGAGTTACAATGTTGGGGAGCTGGCTCGTTGTGGCTCGTGGTTCTCTCCGTGTACTCCGGCTTCCCCCATCCGTAGAACTGTCACGGCCATGTGTAGCCATTGTGCATAAGTACATGACCTTAAACACCAATAAATAAATAAATAAATAAATAAATAAATAATAGCATGCAGTGCAGTGTGGAATATGAAGTGAGGCGTACCTTTCAATGTGTGTTTGGTTGGAGAAAGAGACAGGGAGGGGGAGGGGGTGGTAAGATCGGTAATTTTGTTGGGATTAATCGACCGATGGCGTGGGACACCGTGGAAGTGACTGATGAAACGGGACACAGTGAGAGTGGAACTTATGGGCGGTTATTCTTGATAATAAATAAATATACACTTACTTTTGAGTTCATGTTGGAGAGGATTCACTGGAAATCGTATATCGACTACCGATACTTCTCAGTTCTATGAATTGCACTTCATACTTCTCAAATCTAGCCTCCATCCCCATCATTCCCCGCCAGAATTTTTTACTTAACTTATTTTTACTTTTATTCTCCAAACATCTAACATAATGACAAATAGAGGTGCTTCGCAGGGCCACCGGGAGCACGAGTGGGCGGGGCAATCCGTATTTTCGGGGCTCGTTCCACAGGGCAGTTAGCCAGCTATGCTCGCAACAACGCCCTCTCCCCGTCGGCCCGGGTGATTCTAAAGATAGAAAGGTCAATGGGGAGGGGTCCGTTAGCAAACAAACGGGGGCAGGTGTACTTGGTGAAAAAAAAAATAGCAGGGGGCTCGTGTCCTAGGTAAAAAGTAGAGAAAAACCTGCAGTGGGCAGGTGCCCTAGGTAAAAAAAACAGCAGGGTGATGGGGGGGGGGGGGGGGGGGGGGGGGGGGGCAAACGTCTCCGCTAATTAATTTTAATAGAAGGCAGTTGTTCATGGGGCAGGTGTCCGTATCCCATTGTTCAGTATTCCAAATTTTCTATTGATATTGATATATATTTTATTCACCAGTATACAAAATAAACATTGATACATGAAGTATATACAGTTACAATGTGAAAGTCAACAGAACAATATCACAATTCCAACAATACTACATTTGTATACCAGCAGGGAAAGACATAGCCATATTGGCTGTCTACCTGTCTTTCCCTAAGAGAAAGAAGAATAACAGTAGAATATAGATAGGGAAAGTAGTCAGAAATAAACAGAAGGAGAATATTGAGAGAAGGAAATGTACGAGTGCAACGTAGAGGATTCCCATTATCTTCCTTTACAACTCAAAGAGAGCACGTGCGGATATGATATAGGTAGTTTGTTGGTGTGGTGATGATCGGAAGCCAAATCAGCCAGACCTCTGATTCGGACTTCACCATTGCATAAATTTGCTTAATATGCAGTTGAGGACTATACGACCAGGATTAAAAAAAAAAAAAAAAAAAAAAAAAAAAAAAAAAAATGGGAGGGAAAAGACCGAGTCCGAGGCTAGCGTGGACGAGAATACCAGACATTTTGGGTGCTGAGAAACTTCGAATCTCAGCCCGACTCGAAATTATCTCAGTGACTGGGGTTCGACACAACCTAGCTGTCCCGGCTTTGAAATCTTGAACCACGGAAAGTTTCAAGCTCATGAAGTGATACCCCTTGTACTCCCCCTCCACCATCGGGTCTCCTGCGCCGGGGGTCCCAGAGATCTCCTGAGCAGGAGATCCAAAGATAGAGGATGACACCAGAGAGGTCCTAGCCTCGGATACCAACTCAGTCCTTTCTTGGACTATTCCGCAATTTAGAATATCATGCTCAAACAGACGAGTTTCAGTCAAAACATGACCCTTGAGCGGATATTGGAAATATTTGAGGGTGAGAGAAGGTATAGCATTCTTAATGTGAAAAACGGCGGGGCTCAGTTCTAGATTTCTTTCAGTTTGAAACTCCCCGCCTGGTTGGACTCGAGACTCTAATTCGAAAGCCTAGGTTAGCAGGACCCTCCAAACCAGTTGCATTGAAGTTAAGGTTGTGATATAATATATTGAATACTTATTCATCCAGAATTTTATCCTGGTGTTGAATTAATGCGGATCGGTTCAAACTGAAGACGGGGGATACATACCCGACGATGCATTGAAAAAAAGAGATTAAATAACACAGTCTGGGCAGTACGGATTGGAGTAGGAAACATCACTTGAGTATGCCGATAGCAGTTTTGAAAATAGTATTTTTTTGAACTTCTTCCTGTTTGTTATTGCCTTGACATCCCTATTCAGATCATTCCATATTTTAGGGAATGCAAAAACGGGTAGATTGTCCAAGGTCTTAGTTCTGGTTCGTTGTCTATATAAGAGGCCTGTTTGACGTGTGTTTACATTGGATTGGTTATTTACAATCACAAAAAAAGGTCGCGAACGACGAAGGAAGATTTCCATTTTTCCAATCAAACACGAACAAAGAGGCATGAAGGTTATACAGGTCTTTTATCTTCAGGATACCATCTTTAAAGAACAGTGGATCAGTATGGGCATAGAATTTCTTATTGTTAATGATGCGTATTGACCGTTTCTGTAGTTTAAAGAGTCGATTGCAAGCTTTTGAAGCTCCCCATACAGGAATTCCATATATAAAATGACTTTGTATTAGTGTAAAATATAGGGTTTTCATAGCTGTATGGGGTAGAATTTGTTTTACTTTACTTAGGGCAAGATTAGCTAGAGAAACTTTCGAGCAGAGTTGGGATATGTGTCCGTTATAGGATAAGTTTTCATCGATATTTATACCGAGAAATTTAACCGATTTCTCGTTCTGACTATTACCGGCTTTATCAATGATCTGATTATTTATACATATGTTCTCATGGTGATTGTTTCCTTTGTCGGTTGGGTTGATAATTATATATTTCGTTTTTTGGGGGTTCAGAACTAAGTGGTTAGCTGAGCACCAATTGAATATATTTTGCAGTTCTTCATTAAAGTCTTCGACCAGCAAGTTTATCTCTGTTCCAGATTTATATCCCGAGGTGTCATCTGCAAACGTTAGGAGATTTAATGTTGTGGAATTATTTATATCATTTATATGTAGAAGAAATAGGACAGGGCCCAATATTGAACCTTTCGGTACACCACATGTAATATCAGCTAAGTGGGATTTACTGTCACCGATGGAGACGTACTGTGTCCTATTCTGAAGATAACTTTTAAACCAATGATTCGCATTGCCTCTTATTCCATAATATTCTAGTTTTTTAAGTAGTATCTCGTGGCTTATGGTATCGAAGGCCTTTGATAGATCCAAGAATAGGGCAAGGGTACTATCTTTGCTAACTTTGTTGTTTTCTGTAGCTATATATTTTAACAATTGCATAATTGGGTGAAGGGTGCCGTGATGCTTCCTAAAGCCGTATTGGTGAGGGTAAAGGATGTCAAATTTATTTAGAAACTTCGTAAGTCTTGCCAGCATAAGTTTTTCTAAAATTTTTGAAAAAACGGGCAATATACTGATAGGTCTATAATTTGTAAAATTGTTTTCATCACCTGATTTGAAAACCGGGGTTACCTTGGCCAATTTTAACCTATCTGGGACAGTCCCCTGATTAAATGAGTTGTTAACAATATGGGCAAGTGGACTGGCAATGGCGTTTATTGAGTGCTTAAGGATACTAGTTGACACATTTTCACAGTCCTGACTAAACTTCGATTTCATCGATTTTACTATATTTGTTATTTCAGTAGGTGAAGTTGGTGTAATAAACATATTCTGTGGTAGTCTAGTATTCAGAAACTCGTCAAATGACTTAGGGGGTTTGTTTATTAGTTTTGAAGTCTGATTACCTATGTTTGCGAAAAAATTATTGAATTCCTGGGCAATGTCCTTTGGGGTATCTATCTTTTTGTCACCAAGATTGAAATAAGAGGGTAAGGAACTCTTCCTTTTATTCTTATTTATTACCTTGTTTAGGACTTGCCATGTTTTTCGTAAATTGTTCTTATTTTCGATTAGAATATTTTCATAATACATAGCTTTGCTCTGCTTCCGAATTCTATTATATACCCGGCAATAGTTTTTGTAATTCTTAACATTAACTTCTGTAGGGGATCTTAACTTCTTGTTGTAGAACTTATTCTTATTATTAGCTGACACTAAGAGACCCTTTGTCATCCAAGGTTGTCGTTTTATGAATTTCTTATTAGGTTTGCGGCTCATCAGTGGGAAGGCTGTTTCAAAGACGTTCAAGTAGACGTTCAAAAAATTATCATAAGCTACATTGGGGCAGTCTGCGTTCATAACTGAAGAAAAGTCGCTCTGGGACAATAGCAATTTGAAAAGTTCTATATTGGTAGAATTTATTTTCCTAGAGAGAAACGGTTTTAAATTCTCAGGTTTGGCCTGAGCTAATTCAACATAAAAAATCCCCAAGTGGTCAGATACGTCAGTGATAATTATTCCAGATTTGTAATGGTTTGAGCTTGGACTAGAGTTCGAAAAAATATGATCTATCAGCGTCGCGGAACGATCCGTTACTCTGGTTGGTTTGGTTATAACAGGGATGAAACTCTCACCGAACATCAAGTCAATAAATAAGTCTGTTTTGAGATGGGAGCCTACTTTTAAGAGGTCAATATTGAAATCACCCATTATTATGGATGTTTTCTTTTCCTTGTTAATTAGATCAGTTAGGTAATTCATTTTCGACTGGAATAGGTCCATATCTGCTTTTGGTGCCGTGTTCGGTCTGTATATAACGCCTGTTATTTTTGTGGAATGTTTGGACTTTAGTTCGACAAATATGGACTCAAACACGTGTGGTATAAAAACAGAGAGATCTTGACGCACACTGAAGGCAATATCATGTTTTATGAACAGCCCAACTCCTCCGCGCTTGTCGTCATCACTGGGTCTCATATTTGTTAATAGTGGGTGTTATCCTTCTAGGGAGTAGGACACGTTTTTGGGGACTTGAAAAATTTCGGTAAGACCAATAACATCGAATGTGTTGTCTCCATCATTCAGGTCAGACAGCAGGTGGTGTAATGGGTCCCAGTGTGCATTAAGACTTTGACAGTTGATATGGAATGCCGAAAAGGATCCACGCTCACCTCCAAGTTCAGTGCCAAATTCACTAGGGAGGAGATACTCGCATTCAGTACTGTTGAGAAGAGAGCTAGAATCGTTGTCTTCGGTGGATGACCCTATTCTATCATTCAGTAGAAGACCAAAATCATATTCAGGATTAGTCTGGATCTCGTCCAGGTTGATGCTACCCGCCATATCTAGACCGACCACCGACCTCACCAACGAACAAATAATAGAAAAATTACAATTGCCACTTCATTGAGCACAATGCGTTTAAGACCTGGTCTCAAAAAGATAATATAATTCAGTGGTATAATATTACATTTGTTAGAAGATAACAGTTGTTGGTACAGTGTTGCATAACATAATGTAGAAAACAACAGAAGAACAGCTATATACATGTACATTGGTATATGTACAGGGTGGTTAAAGGGTGTGTTTGTTCGGACTTCTGAGACAATGACAAACGTTACACGCAGCGGGGACCACGTCCATGGCACCAAGGAGTAGTATTCCCATATGGGGACTAAAATAAATTACTGATTTTCCTGAGTAAAGGATTGGGGGGAACCACTAAAAGGATTGAGGCAAGATCGAAGTTCTGTATTCATTGGTGCCATGGCCGCAACCGACACCCAACGCAGATTTTCTCATGTAAGCGGCACATATCTATGGCGAGTTGACTACATAACTCGGGCTCTGCTTTGAATACTGGCAAGTGGCGTAAGGGGTTTATAGTACACTTTTCCCAAAATTGCCAGTCTCAAAGGCAATCTTGCTACGCCAATTGGAAATTTTTGTGTGGGTGTTTATGTTAGGCATACCAGATGAGTTTGTAAGTTAAGAAGCTAAAATGTAGTAAATTACGATGTTTCCCCCTCAAAAAGTCTTGTTGGACGTCTCCTTAATAGAGACATGACGCCTGACCTAATTATTACAGCGCTCTGACGATGCAAAACCCGTGCTGCTTTCCATCCATGCGTTTACCAGACAGCGACACAATAATAATAAAACAAGACAGTGACCAATCAGTAAGTTCGACTGTTGGACCATAAATGAATGTACAGCAATCAACAGAATATGAAAGACTTGTTAAGTATGTGTGACCTAATGGGGGAGATTAAGTCTGCGTATCGGGTATTTGAAGCTGACAGTAAGTGATAGCATCAACTTTCTACCCTGGGATTAGGCAATAACATCTCCATTAAATAACTTTAACCTATCAATTCCCTCTTCCAGGAATGTTACAAGGATATCAACTATTTTGGGCTGAAAAGTTGGGCTTCCTGGTTTGGTTTGTCTCAATTTATTGTAGAGTGCCAGCAAGCACTCCCAAACAAATTGTGACAAAACAAATCTGTGTCAACGTCTGTCACCAACATCTGACATCAATGGCTCGTAACTTTCTACCCAGGGATTAAGCAATAACATCTCCAATAAATAACTTTAACCTATCAATTCCCTCTTCCTGGAATGTTACAAGGATATCAACTATTTTGGGCTGAAAGGTTGGGCTCTCTGGTTTGGGTTTGTCTCAATTTATTGTAGAGTGCCAGCAAGCACTCCCCAACAAATTGTGACAAAACAAATCTGTGTCAACGTCCGTCACCAACATCTGACATCAATGGCTTGTAACTTTCTACCCAGGGATTAAGCAATAATATCTCCATTAAATAACTTTAACCTATCAGTTCCCTCTTCCAGGAATGTTACAAGGATATCAACTATTATGGGCTGAATAGTAGGGCCCCCTGGTTTGGTTTGTCTCAATTTATTGTAGAGTGCCAGCAAGCACTCCCTAACAAATTGTGACAAAACAAATCTGTGTCAACGTCTGTCACCAACATCTGACACCAATGGCTTGTAACTATGGTACATGGCCTTGTCAAAAACAACATTATTAACAAGAAATACGGGAAACCTATTTGCAGTAACGCTGCAAACATGAACTTGATTTTAGGACCATTCCATGGACAGTTTAAAGCCTACTTCGATATCAGCGTTCCTTACTCTCAAACTTTCAGTGCATCATCGCAGTATTTCACCCGAATCGAGTTCTGACATCATGCAAGTTTGGCCGACATGCTTTCAATTTTGTTATTGCCAACTACATATTTATAATTTCATGATTACTGATCGATTTTGAAAATGATACACGCAATCGCGACAGATTTTTCTGAAAAACTCGATTCTGCAAAAGGTTTTAGTGAAATTTGGTTATTTTTTTATTTTAAATTTCGATGGCTCTTGTCGAAAAGGTGTTAATTACTGATCATCCCAAACGAGATCAAAGATTGACGCCGAAGATTAATAACAGACAGAGAATCTTCTACAAATATATATGTGCAATCCTAAAATGCAATAAATCAAGTCTTTTTTCACGTTTTATGAGAGAAATATGTCCAATCGTATCATTGAATCATTTTTAGGTATATGTGGGTGAGCAATTTTGTATATGGACAAAATACACACTAAATAAAACATTTGGTATTATTTTCCAATGGCGTATTTTTATCTTTGCTTCTTGGGGAAATCCATGCTGCTAAATACGACGAAGGAGTTTTATCTAATGAGGTCAGGTGGTCGGGTCTGACACCCCACCTCGCAGTAGATTTAGTGGGGGTGTCGATTTTACACGTAATGTAGGCAGCATACATGGCATCGGCTGTCTGTCTTTAATCCGGAAAAAACAGGTTAAGGCTTGGTTTTTTTTAATACCCTTAATACTTTCAAACATTATCCTTCGTGAATTCTGATTCTGATAAAAGAGGATATGTTTATCTATTACATACACATTTGGTGCCCAAAAACAGCCAATTTTCTCAAAATTATGACGTTTAGCAGTCTGTAGAGGGGTTAGCAAACGATTAACGGAATATTCTATCCATGCAACTTGTAATACCAACCAAGACCTGCAAATGTCCAATTGTTCTTGAAAATCGCAAACAAGCAGTTGGCAAACTCCACGGAAAATGTAAATTTTATGCTTCTAAGGGGCATCTCTCCTTGTCCAGTCCAAAATGGGTTAAGCTTCATTCTTTTAAATACCCTTACTACATACAAAACTGATCCTCTGTGAATTCTACGCGCAGTAAAAGAAGTTTTGTTTCGTCTTTACATACCCATTGTGTGCTGTTGGTGTCTCAAAGCAGCCCATTTTATCAAACGTTTGATGTTCAGAAGCTGGTGGAGAGCTAACAAATTCTGACGGGAATATTTTGTCCATGCAACTTGTAATGGCACACTAAGACCTATGAATGACCATTTTTCTTGACATCTGTAAGGTGTTTTTAAAGAAACCCAGGGAAAACATGAATTTTTAAGCCTTTGATGGGTATCGCTGTTTAACCAGCCCAAAACGGGTTAAGGCTTGGTTTTTTGAATACCCTTATTACTTACAAAAATTATCCTCGGTGATTTCCACTTCCAACAGAGGAAGTTATGTTTATTTCCCAGCTACAGGTTGGGTGCTGTCTGCTGTGGGGGGGCTGAAAACAGCCTATTTTATCAAAGTGTTGATATTTGAGAGTCTGTGGAGGGTTAACAAATGCTTATCAGAATAGTTTGTCCTTGCAGTTTATAATGTTACACCAAGATCTGCGATGGACCAGTTTTTTCTTGTAAATCTACTTGACATTTTAGAGAAATCCATGTATAACATGATAATTTAAGCATTTGAGGGAATCACTCTTAAACCATACCAAAATGGGTTAACACTTGGTTTTTGGAATACCTTTATTACTTACAAAAATGGTCCTCGGTGAATTCCACTTCCAACAAAGGAGATTATGTTTATTTCTCAGGCACATATTGGGTGCTGTGCGCGTCCGAAAACGGCCCATTTCAACAAAATTACAATGCTTGGCAGCCTGTGGAGGGTTAATAAACGCTCACCGGAATATTTTGTCCATGCAACTTGTAATGTCACACAAAGACCTGCGAGTAGTCAGTTTTTTCTTGAAAACCTACAGGATGTTTTTAGAGACATCCACAGAAAATGGGAATTTTAAGTGGTCTCTCTCTATAGCCTGCCCAAAATGGGTTAAGACTTTGACTTCTGAATACCCTTACTACTTACAAAAATGTTTCCGTATAGATTGTGCGCTCGATAAAAGAAGGCACTTTTCTTTGTGGCGTACCCATTGGGTGCTGTTGGCGTCCAAACACAGCCCATTTTATCACAATTTTTACTTTTAGCAGCCTGTGGTGGGTTAACAAATGCTCACCGCAGTATTTTATCCACGCAACTTCTATTGTCACACGAAGGCCTGGGAGTGACCAATTTTCCTTGAAAATCTACAAGACTCGTTTCGAGAAATCCACGGAAAACATGAATTTTTGAGCTTTATGGGGGTATTGCTATTTAACCAGCCCAAAACGGGTTAACGCTTGGTTTCTGAACATGCTTATTACTTACAAAAATGATCCCCGATGAATTCCACTTCCAATAAAGGAAGTTATGTTTATCTCTCGAGTATGTCGTGTGTATAAAAGGTCGTGTCACAGGCACGTCTAGCAATGATGAATGTTTAAAAAAAATCTACAAGACGTGTTTCGAGAAAGTGCCGATAAACCCCAATTTTGGCAGTTTTTTGCCAATTCTGACGAAATAAGGGTTAAATCGGAAAATCCGCTTCAGTACATTTTTAGATTTTGTGCCCATCTATGCGTGTGCAAAAGTTTGTGAAAATCGGTTTGAAAATGATTTTTGAATCGTACGGACAAATTGTGTGGGAGAAAAAAAAAAAAAAAAAAATAATAATAATAATAAAAATCTGTAGATATAGAAAAACAATAGTCTTTTCCAGAGGGAAAAGCCTAATTAAATTGGTTGTACCCGGTGCTTCATTAATTAAAATTTTGCTGATAATGATTATTATTACCTGGTAAATTCATGTGTGGATATCACTGCCCATGCGTGGATTACGACCAATCCGCGACGGCTGTGCTGTAATAGGCCCTCGGATGTTAACACTATGGGTATCGGCAAAGGCAGGTCCTCTCACAACCTGTTGCTTCAAGTATGAATATTGTCATGACTACAGATTTGTTCAAATGGAGTCTTTGGGGACCACATTTGTGTGTTGGGCGAAGCCCATTTAACACGGTTAGCGGGGAAATATTAAAGCAATTCTCCCGCACGCTCTGACTTAAATAATTTTATACCATTGTTTTGAGCAGTTGGCAATTGAGGCAAATAGTAAGAACATCCCAGCAATTTGATATCTTACATGTATATCTGGTATATATAGAGGATATCTAATGTTTTCTTGTGAATACCGGGATTTATTTCATGAGTGAGTGAGTGAGTGAGAGAATTCGTATTTTCACGAGCAGCTTGCTGCGAGTGAAAATACAAAGTCTCTCACTCACGAAGAAAACATTAGATTTTCTTTTTATTATACCCCTTTCATTTGAAGTTTCAACTGAAACGACCCAAACCAACGCCCATACCACGCAAGAAATCTGTTTACACAATCATCTGATCGCTGTTTCTGCTGACACAGATCACATTGGATGTTGTGTACATCCACACAAAATAGTTGTCGGGATTGTTGGCGAAATGTAACTATGACGTCTTGTTATACTCACTAGTGGAGCGAGAACAACTTTTGTTTTGCGCTTGTGAACATTCATTTGTAAATTTCAAGTTCTCACGAAATGTTAATCACCGAGATGTTTGATCTCACTAGTGAGGGGAGAACGCAATTTATTTTTTACTGATTCCTATTATAATTAGATGTTAGGGGTGTAATAAAATGGAAGACTGCACACTTTTCTCTAGATCTGTAAATCTGTTTGTGAACTGTCAATGGGCTTTTGTTAGATGAAAGGGTGTGTAGATATGATTAGAAAGGGCAAGACGACTCAAGGGATTCCATTAATATAATTCACATCAATTTAACTGAATACCCAAGGCTGGAAATAAGCAATCTGCTATATGCAGAATGAGGTCCCCAGAGGGTGAAGTTGCTGATGATATCCCATACAGTGGGCCAATTTATCGTCTGGGTAACCCTTTCTCTTCAGGCCTGAGACCTTGATTCAGATTGAGGTTCACAGGGGGTAAATTTAGTGATTCTACCCTGCCGTACATGGTAGCATCACCAAGTGTGTGACGAGCTCGTTCCAATGAGGGGTCATAACCTATGTTTTGGAAGCAAAAAATGAAAATTTTTAGTTATACGAGGTTGTTTTTTCCCAAGTGCAGTCTGCAACTCAAGTCGGGTGATGGGTTAAAAAGTCCTACTAAGTGGCTAATTTGTGCGTGTGTGTGTCATATGATAAATAGAATATGAAATGAGTGTTTTTCTCATATAATATTTATGAAACTTGTCCGAATTTTCCGTTTGGGCTCGCCAAAACGGAAAATTCTTAGACTCGTTTCATAAATATTATATGAGAAAAACACTCATCCCATATCCTCTGTATATGTAAACAATATCTTACCTCTGATATCTTTGGAAGTATTTTTTCTGTGAATTTCCCAGTTCCAGATCCAAGTTCAACAACCACCACAGATTCACCTGCAAAGAAGGACAGAAGTGATTTTGAACCCGAAATAGGCTTCCGGGAGCAGACACCACCAGAAAAAATGTTTTCCCGAAGTCTTAACTGGTTGAGTGCTGGAAGCCACTATGAGGGCTTTCAAAAAAATGAGGGTACCAGAGCAAAAGCCAACGTTTTCATTACTTATGTTTCATATTCAGTCAAACACAAATAATATTTTGTTTATATAAATTTGTTTTATTACAAATTATTGGAGAGTGCCTGTGGGCACTCTCCAATAATTTGTAATAAAACAAGTTCTGAATAACAAATTCAGACCACCTAAAATAATCTAGCTGTCAACCAGTTAAAAGGCCTTCCAGGTACATTCGCATCCAACTTCTCAACTAGTTTCTATAAAATACTCACATACAAAAAATAAATGGTTTAATATTACAGAGCAATATCACAAAAAATAATGCCAGGAAAATAGGAAGGCTTCCCTGGAAGATTGTTCAACACTTCATATTGAAAAAGAAAAATTAGAATAATTATGTTGGATGGATGGTGATATACCTTCCCTCACTGGATTATGATTGTCTTGATTTGCAAGGAGGATAAAGAAGAGAGGGAGCCACAACCCCTACGCTTGTTTGTGTGATTAATTCTTTACCTAACATGAAAGGTAGGTAACCCTTGCAAACAAACTTGTTGATTCAACAGCTATTTTTTTGTTTTTTTTGTTTTGTGTCAAAAACATAGCTAATGACTCCTCACTGGAATGAGCACATTTTTTGAGACAAAGAATGAAAATTGAATGGAGATTTTTGTACAGACTACTCTTAGCTATTATGTTAGGTAAAGGGTTAATCAAGTAAACTGTGGTCAGATAACATTTGAGTTGCAATGCGGCAGTAAGAGTGATTCGCAGCGTAAGTGCGCATGCACTGCACATGTCCTCAGAGTAATGAAAATGAAAAGTTTATGTTGTGTGATAGATTCCAGAAAATACTGCTGCTATCACAGATGCATTACGACTCATGTAATGCACCACCGTTTGTGACTTGGACGAGGGAATAAAGATACAACAATGACGTCATCGCCTGAGTTCTAGAATGTCCTATGTCCCCTATGGGACATAGGATATTCTAGCACTCAGGCGGCGACGTGACATTTGTTGTTCATTTCCTGTTCATTGTTCGATATTCAGCTTCAGAGCAGCTTTTTCCTGTGTAAAACTTCGCTCCATCCAGCTAGATCCGGCAAGTAGTACACGTACTGCATATATAATATGCTATGGTATATATGGTGATGTAAGTAAACGCAGTGCTATGGGTTTTTAACATGGGTATGTGATGAAAAATTGATGGGAAGGTGAGTTTTCTTGAAAGTCCCCCCCCCCCCCCCGGCGAAACGGTTGATGTTGCTATTGACGTCGTGACGTCATGATGCGCACGCGACGTCATAGAGATGTTGACCACTGTTGTTGTCCACATAACGTTCTTCGGATCATGGGGTGTCGGACTTCTCGCAAGGAGGGGGGGGGGGGGGGAGTTGATACGGTAGTAGAGGTATATATCCATTTTTGGTATACTATTAGCCCTTGGTCCTTCATATTATCCTGTGTCTGCTATAGCTAGGACAAGCAGTATGGGGATGGGGGGTGGGGGTGGTAATGCATGATCAGCTAGTGAGAGGTAGTTCTTGGGTGTTTAAATTGGGCAGTATAGGATGAATGGTATGTTGGTCTATTACCCCCTTAGTTCTATTAACCTACCGAATCCTTTGTATTATCTTATGGCTGGTATTGGTAGATCGTAATGCTTGGTCAGGCAGTATTATAATCGTTTGTTTACAACTGGGGCATAGGATGCATGGTATATACCCCCGTAGGTCTCCTGTTAGTCGTTGGTATTATTAACCAACCGATTGCTTTGTATTATTCTATGACTGGTATAGGTAGTACATTCTGGCAGATCAAGTGGTATTGTGCGGTGGGGGTGGTGGTAAAGCCTGGTAGTATAGACCTACAGTGTAGTATGGGCGATATATACCTCTGTGGGCCCCCTAAAGCCATTGGTACTACTAATCGACCTAATGCTTTATGTCATCCCATGGCTGGTCTAGGTAGTATGTAATGCTGGGCCAGATGGTATTGTGGGGTCGCTGGGGGTAATGCATGGTCGTCTAGTGTGGTAGTATAGGATGTACGCAATATATCCCTACAGGTCCCATGTCACCCCTTAGTACTATTAATCCACCTAATGCTTCATGTTATCCTATGGCTGGTATAGGCTGTATGTAATGCTCGGCATAGCGGTATTGGGGGTAGGGGTAATGCCTGGTAGTTTAGAATGGTAGTATAGTATGGGCGGCATATACCCCTGTAGGCTCCCTGTTAGTGCTTGGTACTATTAACCAACCGATTGCTTTGTTTTATTATATGGCTGGTATAGGTCGTACGTTATGGTAGGTCTAGTGATATTGTGGGGGCGGGGGTAATGCTTGGTATTTTAGAACGGTAGTATAGCATAGGATGTACATACCCTTTTATGACTCTTGTTAGCCCTTGGTACTACTGATACACCAGATGCTTCATATTATCAAACGGTATTGTGAGGTGGGATTAATGCCTGGTAGTACAGAACAGCAGCAGAATATGGTTGGTATATTCCCCTGTAGATCCCATCTTAACCGTTGTCGAGCTCGTTCCAATGAAGGGTCATAACCTATGTTTTCGAGACAAAAAATGAAAAAAAAATAATGAAAATTAATTGGCGATTTTTGAGAATAGCTCTGGCCGGTTTCGACCATTACGTTGGGATAAATGGTTAAAGTTTTGCACTGTGACAAATTTTTCGGATCAAGTATCTTTTTTATCCAGGTTAGTTTCAGTGAGTGGCACAAGCTCCTTAAATGCGGGGGTTTTAGTCCATCAAATTCCGTGGTATTAATTATAACATCTAGTTTTATTTTATCATTTTTATTTGACCACACACTTCACCCCGATTGCCTACATGGGGGCACGATGACGCTGTGTACTGAGGCGTACTGTACGTCGATGGTGCGCATGTCTTCAACCAATCTAACCCTGCCTGTGCTGCGGTGCAGAGTTCAGAGTTACGATGTTGGAGAGCTGACAGCTGCTCGTCGTTGCTCGGTGGTTCTCTCCGGGTACTCCGGCTTCCTCCACCCGTAAAACTGTCACGGTCACGATTAGCCATTGTGCATAAGTATGTGACCTTAAACACCAATAAATAAATATAATATTATTTGACCACAGGAATCTAAAGAATATGTTCTGTAGTTCTTCGATTATCCAATAAGCGGGATTTGGGAGTACAGTAATAAAATGAATCAAAATTGGAAGGGCTAAGGTTAACACAATAATAGTAGGGGTGTGGTTTTCGATGTTGATTGACCAGAAGAAGTGCCGGATGAGGTGGAACCTCCTCCGGCAAGGGGAGTCGAAAGAGGTTTTGAGGAGGGGCAAAGGAGACAAGGGTGTGGCCACAGTTTTAAACAAGAGGCCCCACTTGGCCTGAAGCGCTCATCTTGAACAGAACACAATATAAACAGAGTCCAAGAATGAGTCTACATTAAGCAATCCATCTCCATAGGCTACACTGTCAATCCTTGAGTCCCTCAGGAGTGACAAAAAATTCCGGGCATCATGCCTTTTTTTCAGTTGATCATAATGTAAAATGTAGAGCTCCCCTATGAAGCCCCTTGATACAACCAATGTGGATTAATCTTAGTTACACACCTCTAGAGGGTACTGAATACAAAAGTTTTAATTCTTCAGCAAAATGGCCAAATCCGGCTCCATAGGGAGCCGAAATATTAACCCAGACTCTCGATTTGAACACAGTTGAATCTGACTTCCCTAGAGATGTTGTGTATCAAATATAAAAGCATTCTGACTGTTGGATCTGAAGAAGAAAAATTTTAAAGAAATTTCTTCATATTGAACTAGATTAAAATTCGGGCTACCATAGCGAGCCCAAATATTAATCTATGGATCCGACTTGAACAAACTTGAATCTGACCCCCCGAGAGATGTTGTATACCAAATATGAAAGCATTCTGACTAGTGGATCCGAAGAAGAGTTCTGAAGAAATTCCCGCATATTGACTAAGTTAAATTTCAGGTTCCCATATGGAGCCCCAATATTAACCAAGACACTCGAATTGAACAAATTGGAATCTGCCCCCCCCCCCCCCCCCCCCCCCCCCCCCCCCCCCAGAGATGTTGTATACCAAATATGAAAGTATTCCGACTGGTGGATCGAAGAAGAAGATTTTTAAAGAAATTCCCTCATATCACACTAAGTAGAAATTTGGGCTACCACAGCGAGCCCAAATATATACCTAGGGATTTGATTTGAACAAGCTTTCATCTGACCCCCCTAGAGATGTTGCATACCAAATATGAAAGCATTCTGACTGGTGGATCTGAAGAAGGAGATTTTTAAAAATTATCCCCCATACTGAATAAAGTTAAAATTTGGGCTTCCATAGGAAGCCCAAATATTAACCTAGGGACTTGGTTTGAACAATCTTGAATCTGACCCTCATAACAATGATGTATACCAAACATTCAAAGATTCTGACTGGTGGTTCTGAAGAAGATTTTCAAAGAATATTCCCCATATTTCCCTATGTTAAAAATTCTGGTTCCTGTATTGAGCCCAAATATGAACCAATGGGCTTTATTTTAACAAACTTGTATCTGACCCCCCTATGAATGCTGTATATCAAATATCAAAAGATTCTGATGATTTGTTCTGGAGAAAACATTTTTTTAAATTTTTGCAAATATGCTGACTCAGCATTTTTTCGATGCCCATTACGGAACACCCTAACAAAACCGATGGCATTTTTTTTACCATTCCATTCTACCGGTCTTAAAGATACTTCATACCAAAAAACAGCTCTCTGTTCCGTGTGGTGTGGGAAATATGGGCGTTTGAAAATATTTCTAATTTTAGCTCCCAGGGTTTCCATGAGGAAGGGGGTATTTTTTTTTTTTTTTTTGCATGGGTCACGTACTTATGACCCAATAATACCACATACCTAATTTGGTTCAAACCGGGCCATCGGTTCAAAAAATAGAAATTTTGGGCCGGGCCAAAAATCTTACCCCTCCCATTACAAAGCCAAATATTGCTTCACGAACTTCGTTTAAACAAACTTGATTCTACATCTCAAAAGGAAGCTCCATAGCAAATATCAAGTCATGGTACACACTGGTCCATGAGAAGAAGATTTTGAAAATATTTTGGAGCATTTTCTCCCACTCCCTCCCTATGGGGCTGGGCATGTTGAGTAGAACAAAATGTAATGCCCCTTCGAGACCATCACTCACACAAACTTTCACTTGAATTGGCGCAGTGGCTTTGGAGGAGAAGACCAAAACATGGTGTTGACGGACGACGGACGGACGATGGACGGACGTCGGACGGAGAGCGATGAGATTAGTTCAGCTTGACTTTGTCAAGATGAGCTAAAAATTAAATTTAATAATTTTAATTGCTATGACGTAGCATATTTTTTAAATAATTTTAATTGCTATGACGTAGCATATTTTTTAGTTTAATTTTAATTGCTATGACGTCATACCCCCCTCCATCCCCCTCCCCTCTTAATACTGAACAGTACTGTGATGGAGAAACTCCCTTCTTTTAAATTTTAATTGCTTTGATGTAGTCCCCCTAACAATTGGCGTAATGTATTAATAATTTTCGTTAAATAATTTTTAAATTAAATTTAAATGGCGCAACAATAATTTTAGAACATTTAAATGGCGTTGGCGTAACAAGTTTTAAAGTATTCAAATAGATAATTTTACTCCAAAACAGGTTTTTGAAAAACAAAATGACGTGTCAGTTTGAAAGAAATACATGTATATGAATTGCTTCCATAAAGCAACATTGAAAAGTGTCCGAGCTCGTAATTGGGTGTCTGTTGTGTTTGTGAGCAATGGGTCACATACCCCTTCACATTTAAACATCAGAGAAATTTAAATGACGGAGGTAGATTGTTTTCTCATTCATTATGGTCTGTCACTTATCTAAACAGCCCTTAGGTGTTAACAGTTAATTATATTCCATCGCGTTTAAAACTGACAAAATCAAGTGATGTCCGGCCATCATTTTTCTCAAAGGTGATGACAATAATCGCTTTTAACTCAAGTGAAAATATTTAGGTCATAGAATTCAATTATTTATAGATGAAGTGAATCACCCCCGCGGTATCGTGATTTAGTAGCCTATATCAAATGTTTATTTTTGGATGTTTACTGAAGAATAAGCCAGTCATCTGAGTGAAAACATGAAAGAAGTACCTTTCGCTAATTGCACATGTGGAGTCGCGGTAGCGTTGTGTGCTAACGCGTACCCTAAGGGGGAGGGTGCACTTGCCTTCAAACAATACTAACCCTGTGTGGAGTATGCCAGTTGCCTGCCTTTGCTTGATGGTTCTCTTTGGCTTTGTCCAACTCTCCGACACGAGGTGACACTGGCTGTCGAAAGTGTCATTAACTCACCAATAAATAAATAACTACCAGTCTGTCATAAACGTTCTGACCTTTATCCAAACAAGCAAATTCAGTGAATTCATGTCTCCCGCTGGGCAGCAGTTTCAATGGGAATTAATGCATCCAGTGGAATATAGTTGAGTTGCAAGTGGAAGTAATTTAGAAGAGACAGAACAGACAGTGCTTCAGACAATGGTTATCAGATTTATTTTCACGGAGGTCACTGTCAAAGCAAGTAAAGTGATGTGGAGTATAACTGTGAGAATCACTAAAAATTAAAACTGTATGATAAGACATATTACATTAAACTGATGTGAAAAGTAATCCATATATGAAATTTCATTGAAATCGGTTGACTCTAAGGGAAGTTAGAGCCTGGAAACCATCAGCCAATCAAATTTAAGCAACCTAATTAAATATGCGCGGAAAATGCCCATGTTCAAACTTGGACCCACAATTGATGAAAGTGATCTACTACCCAAATTTCATCGAAATCGACTAACTATAAGAAAAGTTAGAGCCTGGAAACGAAAAACACGGAAGGTGTGCACTTACTGTGTATTAGTAGTAGCACTGAATAAATCAAAGTTTCCCTAGTTTGAATAATTTTTGCACCAAAAAAAACCGTATTATATGTGATGTATTGCGTGTTACTAAACATTCATACAAAAATTTATTCAAATCCCAACTTTCATATAGAAGTTCTGTGCCAAAAACTGATTGCACCCAATTTCGGAACAAAATGGCCGCTGGCGGCCATCTTGAATTTTGGACTAAGCCCCAAAACGCATATTCTGGTCTCAGAATGATAACAAAGATACCCAAGAAATTTTGTGAAGATCGGTTCATAAATACGGCTTCTAGTCCGAGGGGCGTTGACGCACGGGGCAGACTGACGAATTTTCGGTAAAAAATTTCCCACATTCGAACTTGACCTAGGCATTGATAAAAGTAATCCATATATGAAATTTCATCGAAATCGGTTGATTTTAAGGAAAGTTAGAGTCTGGAAACCGTTAGCCAATCAAATTTCAGCAGCCTAATTAAATATGCACGGAAAATGCTCATATTCGAACTTGGACCCCCAATTAATTAAAGTGATCTACTACCCAAATTTCATCGAAATCCGGTCACTGTAAGGAAAGTTAGAGTCTGGAAACGAAAAACACGGAAGGACGGAAGGACGGAAGGACACCCCGAATTTAATATCTCCAGTATTTTTTCAAAAAGCGGGAGACAAAAATTTATCATAACAGACCTAGTCCCCTTCCGTCATACGAGTTTTGTGGGAGAAAATTAGCAGTACCCTCCATTACCTACCCCTCTCACTGTAAAAGCGGTATAAACGGTGTTATCCGATTAGACACAAACATGGGAAGAGGATACGCGACTCTGTATTATCCACCCCAAAAAACGAGATAGATGTCGACTTGGAAAAAATACGCCCCCCCCCCCCCCTCCCCTCTCCAAGAACAACTTGAAAAGTTTCAGCGCGCCGAAGGTACGGACAATGTGGGGTTTGAAAGCCATTGAGGCCCGAGTAATTTAAAAGTCGGCGAGAGTTATTTGGTTCGAGTGTGCGCATTGACATTGAGTTCAGGACCCCGAGCTGGAAGGGGGACTAGGAATTGTGCCTAACAACAAAAATTCTGTGTTTTATTGAGAAATGGTACGAAATTGGGGATCTATTGTGTTTGCGAACAACGGTTCACCTACCCCCTTTACATTTATACATCTCTGAAATTTAAATGACGGAGGTAGATTATTTTCTTGTTCATTATGGTCTGTCGCTCATTAAAACAGCCCTCAGGTGTTTAACAGTTAATTGTGGACCAGTGCGTTTAAAATTGACAAAATCAAGTAATGTCCCTTGTTCACAAACACGTTAGACCACCAATCTGGTTTGGAGTAAAATTATCTATTTGAATACTTTAAAACTTGTTACGCCATTTAAATGTTTTAACCCTTTACCTAACATGAAAAGCAGACGACACTTGCAAAAAAAATTCTTGAATAACTATTTTTTTTCATTTTTTGTCTCAAAAACATAGGTTATGACCCCTCGTTGGAACGAGCTCGACGAACTCGTTCCAACGAGGGGTCATAACCTATGTTTTTGAGACAAAAAATGAAAATATTTTGAAAATTAATTGGCGATTTTTGGCCGTTACGTTGGGTAAAGGGTTAAAATTATTGAAGACCGGCTTGTTACGCCATTTAAATTTAATTTAAAAATTATTTAACGAAAAATATTAATACATTACGCCAATTGTTAGTGGGACTACGTCATAGCAATTAAAATTTAAAGGGGGGGGGGGGGGGTACTCCATCATAGTACTGTTCAGCATTGAGAGAGGAGGGGGGTCGAGTGGGTATGACGTCATAGCAATGAAAATTAATTTAAAAATTATGCTACGTCATAACAATTAAAATTATTTAAAAATATGCCACGTCATAGCAATTAAAATTATTAAATTTAATTTTTTTAAAAAATATGGCAGCACCCTTGTCTCCTTTGCCCCTCCCCAAAACCTCTTTCGACTCCCCTTGCCGGAGGAGGTTCCACGTCATCCGGCACCTCCTGCAATTAATCAACATCGAAAACCGCATCCCTACTACTCGCAATGATGTTATCGTTACAACCATACCCTCCAAACCACATGACATAGCATTATATAATAATATCACAGGCGGAAAAAAGGAATAACTGAGGGCGTTAATTGTCTCATTTTACTTCAACATTGTCATGAAATAGTCAATACTGAGACATTAATTACGATTGAGAGTCGGAAAATGTTGAATTTAAATTTTAATACATCAAGTTGAAATCATGGGAAGTTACATTTTTATTTAATCTTATTTGTTTTACAAGGATTGGCGAACAGGTTATGCAACTTATATTAACGTCCTTCATTAGCCCAATGGCGCATGCGTGTGGAATGACCTTCGTAGCGGCAACTTCGTGGCCTCACTCTTCTTGATTACTACGAAGGGATCCTTACCCTGCACGGAGTGTGTCTCTCTCCGCACAGAAGACAGCCATTTTACGCCACCACCCGATAGGACGGTGCGCTGTGAGAGCATCAACCCCACGATTGAAGCTTACAGGAGTGTTCGGACACCACGAGAACTTTCCCTGACCGGGGATCGATCCCTGGATGTGAAACCAGCGCACCTATCCACTCGGTTACCACTCTCTGGAAAGTTATAGTACTCAAACGTCCGAATCACAAGTTAAAATGAATTTGAAAATCACACTTCCAATACAGCAGATATGATGCCAATTTCGAAAGCAGTTACCCCCTGTAATTTAGTGACAACCTTATCCCCCCAAATCACATAACATTGCACTATAAAAATATCACAGGTGAAAAAAAGAAGAGCCGATAGCGTTAACTGGTAGAGTTTTAAATTATTTTTAAAAGGTCATTTGTAACATGAATATTTTTATCAAGGATACAATGCTGACAGCAAAGGGCGCCTTAGTGCTGCAAGCTTTTGTTCATCAGTAATTGTTTTGTAACGATTTATTGGAGAGTGCCCGTTGGCTCTCTCCAATAAATTGTAACAATACAATTGTATATGAACATTTCTTTATTTACTGCTGCACAAATGACAAGAGATATGACGACCGGAAATATGACGTCAACTCCGACGGGATTTTCACCCCGTCCGCCCCCCATCCCCGTCCTCCGGTGACAGCCATACACCCAAAATCACATAACCTGGAAGTATAATACTATGACAGGTGGCAAAAAGAGTAGCTGATGGCGTTAAATGCCACAGTTTTTTCAACATTGTCGCAAAAAGTTAATGCTATAACGTTAACCCTTTACCTAACATGAAAAGCAGACGACACTTGCAAAAACAATTCTTGAATAACTAATTTTTTTCATTTTTTGTCTCAAAAACATAGGTTATGACCCCTCGTTGGAACGAGCTCGACGAGCTCGTTCCAACGAGGGGTCATAACCTATGTTTCTGAGACAAAAAATGAAAAAATAATGAAAATTAATTGGCGATTTTTGAGAATAGCGCTGGCCGGATTTGGCTGTTACGTTGGATAAAGGGTTAATAGAAGTAATTAGTCATATTTTTAGAAACAAAATGCAATGTTTATCCTGGTAGTAAAAGTCAGTGGTGGAGCCAATACTGTTAACGTTTATTTGTAATGGAAAATGATAGCAGTGGACTCTGCAGTGATTGTGTCATCAGCTTTTGTGATAGAAGCTTATACCATAGCGCTGGTGGTAGCAACCAATCATAGAACTGATAATGTCATGAAGAAGCACCCACAGCAGTTGTAACTGTACGTGCAGTTGTACCGAGAGCTGGTCATGGGACAAACAAAGCTAGTTATGAGACAAGCATGTAACATTGCTGCAGTTCAGCAATGGTGATCAGTGGCTTAGCCACGGGGGTGGGGGTGGTGGGTGGTGGGTGGTGGGTGATGGTTGGCGGACATTCCCCTAGGACATTCACTGCTCTCCCTAAGAACATTAACATGGCCTAATGCAACTTTCACAAAACACAGTGAGCTCTAAAATAGTTTCCAATATAGGGCTACAGCCTACACACCCTATAAATGCTCTAGATTGGCTCTTATAGCTGAATTATGCAAACGTTTCTTGGGGTGAAAGGCCTCATCCCAACTAGGATGACCCGTCTGTTATCCCCTGCTCCCACGTGCCACAAGGGAAGTGTGAGGAAGAGGTAACAACCGGAGATGGCCTAGTTCAGAATAGGGGAGCCCCTCCCCCCCCCCCCACATTGGCCTTCCATCTATGATGTTTGCACCCCCCACAAAAGAACTGGCTAGGGCACCCCGTATTATAGAACCCTGGTTATGCTAGGGCACCCCATATTATAGAATCCTGGCTATGCTAGGACACCCCGTGTTATAGAACCCTGGCTATGCTAGGGCACCCCATGTTATAGAATCCTGACTATGCTAGGGCACCCCGTATTATAAAATCCTGGCTATGCTAGGGAACCCTGTTTTATAGAACCATGGCTATGCTAGGGCACCACATATTACAGAATCCTGGCTATGCTAGGGCACCCCGTATTATAAAATCCTGGATATGCTAGGGCATCCCGTAATATAGAATCTTGGCTATGCTAGGGCACCCCGTGTTATAGAACCCTGGCTATGCTAGGTACCCCATATTATAGAATCCTGGCTATGCTAGGGCACACCGTATTATAAATCTTGGCTATGCTAGGGCACCCCATATTATAGAATCCTGGCTATGCTATTGCACCTAGTATTATAGAATCCTAGCTTTGCTAGGACACACCGTATTATAGAATCCTGGCTATATTAGGGCCTGGCTATGCTAGGGAATCCCGATTATACAATCCTGGCTATGCTAGGGCACGCCGTATTACTGAATACTGGCTATGCTAGGGCACGCCATAATATAGAATCCTGCCTATACTAGGGCCTGGCCATGCTAGGGTACCCCGTATTATAGAATCCTGGCTATGCTAGGGCACTCCATATTATAGAATCCTGGCCATGCTGGGGTACCCCGTATTATAAAATCCTGGCTATGCTAGGATACCCCGTATTATAGAACCCTGGCTATGCTAGGGTACCCCATATTATACAATCCTGACTATGCTAGGGCACTCCGTATTATAGAATCCTGGCTATGCTAGGGCACCCCGTATTATAGAACCCTGGCTATGCCAGGGCACCCCGTATTATAGAACCCTGGCTATGCTAGGGCACCCCCGTATTTTAGAATCCTGGCTATGCTAGGACACCCCGTATTATAGAAACCTGGCTATGCTAGGGCACCCCGTATTATACAATCCTGGCTATGCTAGGGAACCCCGTATTATAGGATCCTGGCTATGCTAGGGCACCCCATATTATAGAATCCTGGCTATGTTAGGGCACCCCGTATTGTAGAATCCTGGCTATGCTAGGGCACTCCGTACTATAGAATCCTGGCCACGCTAGGGCACCCCATATTATAGAACCCTGGCTATGCAAGGGCATTCTTATTATAGAATCATGGCTATGCTAGGGCCTGGCTATGCTAGGGCACCCCATATTATAGAATCATGGCTATGCTAGGGCACCCCGTATTACAGAATCATGGCTATGCTAAGGAACCCTGGCTATACGCCTGGTGGTGGTTGACAGAACAGAGTACTGTACGACGCCATGAATGTGAATGATGCCTCCCACAGGACAGATAGTGGCACGTTGGTCGCCAACCACTGGTTTCGTGGGTCTTCTAACCTTAGGGGCAACAGGTAGTAATCCCTAAGTGGAGACAGTAGAGACGGCAGTGATTGAAGTAGGAGCCCTGTAGTCACCGTAAAGCTGATAGTAATGACACAAGACAATGACAGCCAATAGCAGGTTTGGTGTTCCTGAGGCAGCGCTTAGTCTTATCAACATTATTATATGTAGATGGTGTAGCCACATACTTATATTAAGACATAAGGGACTTGACATAAGTCCTCATTGGTCCCCAAACATAGGTCTCTGGTGTACCCAAATACTTATATTAGGACATAAGGGGACTGAGATAAGTCCTCATTGGTCCCTAAACATAGGTCTCTGGTGTACCCAAATACTTATATTAGGACATAAGGGGATTGAGATAAGTCTTCATTGGTCTCCAAACATAAATACTTATGTCCTAATATCAACTATCCTCCTATCAACTATTGTGCCCTAGCACTTGAGGCAGGTGCCTTTGGCATCGACATCAGTATCCCGACACTTTAGAAAGACAGCCCGGTACGAATTAACCCTGAGGCCCAAATTTCCCCTCCCTTGCCCTGACGAACTGGCAGGTACCGTTACTGTATGGAATGATAGTTACGGCGGGGGGGGGGGGGGGGGGGGGGGGGGGTTGGGGGGAGGGGGTGATTATCTCCATCTGACCGATTGTTTGTTTCCAATGACTCCCTTTGATTGGTCGAAGTTTTAGGTTGGGATATGATTTTGAGATAGTTAGGCATTTTCTGGGGACAGAACAGTATAGCGCCGAAGATAACCAAGACGGGGTGCAGAACGTTATGGCTATACTACCATAGTACACTCTTCAAGAAAGAAACGGCGCTATCAAAGCCCCAGTAGCAAGACAGAATAGCGAAACAGAAGATGGGAGACATAAGGAGGAAAAGGAAAGGGGTCGGGTTGGGTGATTTTAGAATAATTCAACCCAGCCAAAAATATCCACATGTGAACCGAACATGTCTTTTGGTGGCCTTCGGTCCGATGGCACAATGTGCTACTCATGCCAAGCGATTCTGGGCGGGTCCTTTTCGGTAATGTAGTCATTAAGTTTGATTACCACACGCCCCCCCCCCCCCCCCCCCCCCCCCAATATTGTAATAGACAAATTGGGTCCCATAGTAACCGTGTGCCCCCAGAGAAACCAATACAGCCACCCAAGCATACAAAATACACCACGGAAACACGTGTTGTCATTACAAAACGCGTTGTAAACGCGCATGTGTCTTCATGCCAGTGATGTTACATGGTCGCTTACGTTGCTATCTTGACAACCGATATGATGCCACAGGTCACGTGACTTATAACGCCACATGAGATCATCCATCAGACCATACAAATCCGATTCCTACTACTAATTCGTGCTCCTGGTGCACGTGCTTAGATATCTGTGCAAGAACCTAACACCACAGTGGGCTTAGCAACACAAAACATTTTTTTAGTTGTAGGAGGGGGTGGAGGGGGCGGGGGGGTATCTATATTGTCATACCGTGTGTATTTTTTAATCCTGTGTAGTCAACGATATAACTAACGGCTTCATCTGTGAAGGACGGTCTGTATTTATCATATTCGGAACCCTGAAATAAAATAATAGAAAAAAAACCCGACATAAATTGTACATTCTATGGTAGCGTGGAGACGATTTTTAGTTAATAATTTTAATTTTTAATTAACAAATTAGTAAATTGTTTATTCAGTTTACTAATTTGTTAATTCAGTTTACTAATTTAAATATTCAATTTATTGCGAGCCTGTTTATTCAGACTATTAGAAGACTGTTAATTCAATTTAGTACAAAACTGTTAATTCAGTTTACTAATTGGTTTATTCAGTTTACTAATTTGAATATTCAATTTATTAGAAGACTGTTGATTCAGATTATTACTTTTATTAGAAGACTGTTGATTCAGATTATTAGAAGACTGTTGATTTAGTTTAATAACACAATACTGTTAATTCAATTTACTAATTGTTTAATTAGATTAACAGCCTTGTATTAAATTGAATTAACAAATTTGTAAATTTGAATAAACAACTTACTAAATTGTTAATTCAAATTATTAACTAAACATTGCATAACGCGACGCTTCCACGCTGCCTAACGCGACGCTTCCACGCTGCCGCACGTTTTAACCTTTCTCTTGCATTCAGTGGTGTGCTCAAAGGTGGGAAACCAACTCAACAAAATACACATCGCACTCTGCAAATGGGCCTCTTGGTTGAATGTCGTGCAAAGAATTTAATGACGTTGTTGTTGTCCACCCAACCGTATACAATTTTGCTACGGATTTCAAAATAGCACGTGCTGCCCGAGAATGTCAAATTGAATGGGTGACCTACGGTTTTCTTTGTGTTATGTTGTGCTGGAGAGCCTGGGTTATTGAGAAAACACGCTAGTTTTTGTCTTCCGACATTTTAAAACATGCAAAAGTTAACCGCAAATCAGAGGTTGCGTGCCATTGGTATGCATAAGGCTGGGATACCTCCAGATGAGCTCGCTGCTAAGTTCAGAGTCACCGTGGCCACTATTTACCGTCTCATTGGAAGGTATAGAACCACTGGATCTACTGCCGACCGGCCGCGTTCAGGTCGACCAAGAGTTAGGACCCCTGCACAAGACCGACACAACAGGACATCTCACTTGAGGAATCGCTTCCTTCCGGCGACGAGGACAGCAGCAATTACTCCTGGTAGAACTAACAATAGAACCAGTGCACAAACTGTCCACAACAGACTCGCTTAACACGGCATCCGCAGTAGGCGTCCATACCACGGACCAATCCTTACCCAACGTTATCGTACCGTCAGAATGGACTGGATACGTCAGCATGTTCGCTGGACCCAGCAGCGTTAGAGCACAGTTCTTTTTTAGAGATAAATCACGATTTTGTCTACGGCTCGCTGGTGGTATTTCTTTATTTTATTATAGGTGTTTAAGGTCACATATTTTTGCACAATGGCTAATCATGACCACAACATGAATATCAACTCAAGACCAGGAATGAGCGTCAATAAGCTAAAAACCCAGTTTACCGCAGTGAACAGGGCAAGAGTGTATCGCCGACGAGGAGAACGGTTTTCTGATGATTGCGTGCGGGAATGCGACCGTTTCGGCGGGGGAGCGTAATGGTTTGGACAGGGATTTCCTTGCACCATCGAACGCAGTTGATCTTCATCGATGGTAATATGAATGGGCAGTGATATAGGGACGAAATTCTTAACGCTGTTGTTGTCCCGTTGTTCAACGTAACGTCGGATTGCAGTTATTCCAGCAAGACAATGCCCGATGTCACGTGGCGCATATCTGTCGTGACTTTCATGAGGAGCAGAGCAATCGAACTTCTTCCCTGGCCCCCACTTTCGCCAGATTTGTTGCCAATTGAGCATCTTTAGGATCAATTGAACCGTCGGGTACGACTTCATGATCTTCAGACGTTAGGCGATTTACGTAATGTTCTAAGCCAGGAGTGGAACGCAATACCACAGGGTGACATCCGGAGACTTATCAGGTCCATGCACTGTCAATGTCTTGCCATGTTATTGACTGCATATGTGAACTTTTCATTTCACCCCTTGTCTGAATTGTGACGTCCTGACGTGACGCTGGCAACAGTAAGAACATGAAATTATGCAAATTCATACAGCTAGACTCGAAATATGAATTTACAATAATTTGTTTGGGATTAAAGTCGATAATACCAAAAAAGATTGCTCTTCAAAGTTTATTATACTTTCTTTTTTGACTCAGTATATAAATTCTTCTTTTGACGGGTTTCTCCTTCGACTCAAACCTACATGTCACACAGTGGAAGCTGTCTTATTAAAAAAAAAACCACAAAGCAGAAAGTCCATCACCAAAATGTGTATACATGGATATTGTATTACAGTATAAGGGTGATTTTGTACTTGTCATAGTATATTATTGCCAGTCTTGTAGAAAGTTGGGGACTCAACAATCTAATCTACAGTTTATGGACCACCAGATAACTACTCAGTGGTCCTTAAACTTCAAATTTGATTGTTGAGTCACAAGTTTTTACTGGCTGCTAGGTATAGTCACTGGTTGATGTCCATGTGCATTGTATAGCAGCCACTGGACCTCCGAGTGGAATCTAGAAATCTCTTGACTTACAGTACGAGTCGCAATAAGTTATAGAATAATCACTATAAACGATGCACCTTCAACTACAGCAATAAAACAAGAACCTGACATCATTTTCTGGAAAGCTCAAATAAGGATGTCAGGTTCTTGTGTTATTGATGCAATGGCAGTGGGATACTTGTTGGATTGCGGTTATGCTACAATGTATTTTGATTCATACTGTATTTGTTGACTTGAACATATGCTTCCACCTTGTACCATGCATTTATACGGATATGAAGTCCAGACATTTCATATTCAGCTATTAACCTAATACCTAACTTGAAAAGCAGACGAGACTTGCAAACAAAAGTCTTGAATAACTTTTTTTTTTCATGTTTTGTCTCAAAAACATAGGTTATGACCCCTCATTGGAACGAGCTCGTTAACTCGTTATTATGACATACCTAACTCATTATAACGACTTACCTAGCCCGTTATTATGGCTTACCTAGCCCGTTATAACGACTTACTAAATAAATAAATACAACAGCTAAGTAGTTAGTAAGCCGTTATAACGAGTTTTACCCAGGAGGGGGGGGGGGGGGGGAGGGGCACTAAAAATTTACAAGACGTGACGTCCTATTTTTTATTCGGCTCCTTTTTACACCCACCCACCCACTACGTGCAAATTTTCTACTACCGTTCTCAGACACCCACCCCCCACTCTCCCATTAAAATCCAAAATAAACTTACAAAGTTAGTAGGCACAGCTGTCTTTAGGGGGGGTTTCATAATGTTCTTAACCCTTTACCCAACGTAACGGCCAAAACCGACCAGCGCTATTCTCAAAAATCCCCAATTAATTTTTATTATTTTTTCATTTTTTGTCTCAAAAACATAGGTTACGACCCCTCATTGGAACGAGCTCGTTCCAATGAGGGGTCATAACCTATGTTTTTGAGACAAAAAATGAAAAAAATAGTTATTCAGTCATTTTTTGGCAAGTGTCGTCTGCTTTTCATGTTAGGTAAAGGGTTAAACTGGTACCACCAATTTAAACCTCTGTGGGCTGCTGTGGACTCCAATCTGCAAATGACAAGCTGTTCATTATCAGGCTTGGCCAGAGCAGGTGTACATATACGGGAACAAATTTTCATTTGAATTGTTCCCAAAATATTGTCTGCACATTTTCTACATTTCGAACAAGACACCCACCCTCTACTAACGTGTGACATTTTCCCAGTTTAAGCCCAATATTCTCACATATAAAGCCTCCTGATGTTGTATTTATGTTAAGAGTGTGATGTACAACATCATCTTTAAGGTTTGAAACACAATGATGGTACATATTAGCTGATATATTGATATATTTTTAAAAAATTAAAAAAATTGCACAAGTTGGAAATGCACATTTTTGGCGCATTCAAGAGACCCACCCACCCCCACGTCACGTCTTACAAATTTTTGGTAGCCTCCCCCTGTTTTACCCCACAAAAATATACAGAGATTAGAACGTGCAATCAATGCCCGACTCAATATATCGATAGATTTCCACATGTATCCAGAGAGAGTGTAACTAATAACAAATGATTTGTTTGACCATGATCTGTAGAAAGTACCCAGATAGTCGGGCACCTCTACTTAGCTGGTATATAATTGTTGTACGTTCTTTTTACCGTATTTTATCAATGGAAATTATATTTGTAGCCTTTGACAAAAGCAATTAGGTATGTTCTAAACAGCTGAGCAATCTGAACGAGCTGTCGAACATCGATGCCCTACAACATCCCCCCCCCCCTCCCATATTTGTTAGATCCCTGGGCCTGGGCCTTTTGACTCGCGAGCCATTTGCCTCAATAAAAAAACACTATACAGCTTTGAAATTGAGCCATATTACTTACGAGCAACATTGCTACGCTCGGCTCGGTTGCTGAAGAGTGCGGGGGCTTTTAAGGGGACGTCCTACCAAACTTCAAATTTCATGCAATTTTCTTTCAAGTCAAAAAAAAAAGGCCCAAAATGAATAACCCCAATAAATAATATACCAAAATGCGTAGAATGAAACATAGAACATGTGGCAACTGAACTTTGCCATGGAACTGCTGCCACTGTGTAAATAGCACCACCTGAAAGTCTGCTATGGCATAAGTAAGAGAACAAAATTTTCACAATAAAATACCTCAAAATAAAATAACAGCTGTATTCTATAAACATTGAAGTACATACTCGAAGAAATCTTTTCCTATTTCATGAAAGTAATAAAGATTGAGACCAAATGTTATAAGTGGAGTGCTAACTGATTGAAGGCAGACATTTTCTTTTGTTTATGTTTTGATTTGGGGAGTTCAACAAAGGTCAACTTGAAGGAGTCCAGCAGAAGAAGTATGGAAGGACAAAAGAGTGTTTCCCAGTATAAAGATGTATGTGTTACTGTGGTGGTTTGGAAAGAAACTATGATATTCTCCTATGTAGAATGCACTGCAATGTCATACATTGTAGTTGAATAAATATATTTACAAACCCCTTGCACTGTAACCCCTTTTATCCCATGCATCAATTTGATAGTGATTAAATTGTTAAATTTGTCTGGTTTATCAATAAGTATAATAGCTTTGTTTACTCTTGGACACCAATACACTCATGATATCTGTTGGGGGCGCGGTAGCTCAGTAGGTAGAGGTGCAGGCTGCAAGCCGAGAGGTCCTCGGTTCGAATCCCACCTGCGGCAACCGCGTTGTGTCCTTGGGCAAGACACTTCACCCCCATTGCCCACGTGGGGGCACGGTGGCGTTGTGTACTAAGGCGTACTGCACGTCGATGGTGCACCTGTCTTCAACCAATGCTAACCCTGCTTGTGTGGAGTTGGTATGTTGGGGAGCTGACAGTTGCTCGCCGTTGCTCGGTGGTTCTCTCCGGGTACTCCGGCTTCCTCCACCCGTAAAACTGTCATGGTCATGATTAGCCATTGTGAAGAAATATGTGACCTTAAAAACCAGCAAATAATAAATAATAATCATGATATCTGTTGGAGAAGAAATAAGGATACCTGTAACCTGTCACTGCAATAAACCATCTAATGTACTTAAAAGTACATTGTTATTCAAAACACATCCAGTCAAACTTACATAACCATTATTGCATGTACTTTCCCCAAGGAGGCTTATTGGCATATTGAGATCAGAAGGGCACATCCAGAGGGTCTCACATATTTTTTTCAAGAACGCAGTACACAAAGCAATCCCCAAAAGGTGACAAGTGAGCTCCATTTGACACATAAAATTTCCCGGAAGGGGGGAGGGGGCTCTCTTCCTTGTATGACTCTACCTCCGGCACTCAAGGCATATGCCTTTTTTCTCAAAGTTTAACTCTTTTTTCTTTTTGAAGATCCTGGCCACACATGTTCCAAACACTACCCTCCAAATAAGTGTATCTGCAAAAATCATATTACATAGCAAAACATTCTTTTTAGACTTTTAGTTCTGGACCTTTCATGCTTCTGACTTCCGACAAAAACACTTAATTTATCGATTAATGGATGAATAGAAAAGTCCTGCCATAATCAACATTTTAAGTTCCACAAGCCTTCAAAACAGCTCCGATAAAAGTGTCAAACATCAGATCTGTGGCTTTATACAAAATATTCATTAGGTTGTTGCTTGATAAGTAATAGGAAAATCTCCACCAGAAAATTCTATAGCAATACAGTGCAGGGTATTAGCAGGCACTTTGCAACAAATTGTAACAAATCAACTAGTTATAAACAAAACTGTCTAACTCAAAAGAGTGAAAAAGTACCACAACTCTGAAAAAATGTGGGAAGAAACACATGGTACAGTAGCTACACATGCATTGTTTCCCCATGGTGCTCGATCACAACCCCAAATATCCTTCAAATTGGAGTAGCAATGGTTGAGATACAAGGGAGAATGTTGGTACATGTAATGATGAATGGGTAAGACTAGGAGGCAGAGGTCACCACTGCACGGCCCTAGATGCACCTTTGATTTTCCAACTTCCAGGTCTGGGGCATAATGATCGCAACACACCCACCTTATCAATTCATAATTTCAGTAAAATAAAAGAAATTATCAATTTTAATTAATTAATAGATGGTGGGAAATATTTGGCTTCCTTCGCCTTCTCGTACTATTTAATTACCACAAACAATATCAGTTTGATGCCGACAAACGAATCTGAACGCATGCGGTCTGGTTAAAAAGTAACTCGGCATGGATAATGAAGAAATTGCGAATATTTCGTCTATTTCATTTGTTTAAAAGCCAATTGCAGCTAATATTGACCGTGCATTCGATACTTCGTTTCGGTTTTGACCACACGGCCACGCTGACACTCAGTGACAGCGGTTATGTTTATTGTGATATGCAAATTGGGGGATGGTTTCCGGTGAAGGAGATTTGTCACATTTGTCAGTGTAAAACGATGACAAAAGACACTGATCGACGCTTGTGTTAATATGGTTGATTACAAGAAAAACTGAATTCTCAGCATCGACCAAGCGCACCTTATTTAAAAGCGCGAATGCATCATTTTCAACCCATCTTCAATCGGTCTTCTGCAGACATCAAAGACAGCCGCGACAAATTCCATGGTTACTAGGAAGTAAATAACTTCGCAACATCGGGGGAAATCAACACGCTCAATATAGTTCTAGGTCACTTGGAATATATTTCGCGAAAAAGTGATTTCCGAAGCATTCTGCTTACTTTGTTATGAATATTGCCTTATTTTATGTGTATTGTCCCGATTTTATTATACACTCGGTTATTTTTTTTACAAGTGCTTCATGTTGTCTTTCTAGTGCGCAATAATTCAGATTTTTTGTCAACAAAAAAGTTCAGACGGCCTGTAAACACGAGACGGAATTTCGAACCATATTTTGCAGTTATGACATTAACAGCTCAAGTATTTGCTGTCACCTGTTTGCAAATCCGCTCATACATTGTCTCGAACAAATAAAGGGCGTGATCACGCCCTTGCATTCTTACGATTGCCCAAATTGAGTATTTCTGCAAGAACCACATCGTAATCACATTACCGGAAAAAAACATCATTGAAACATGGCCACATCCGGAACATCCAAAATTTGTGTTGGTGTTATTACATCCAAACATCAAAATCCACCAGAGTGTGTGTCAAAAAAATGCTTTCTCCGAGTCTGTAGTATGGTATCATTATATTGAGGACAAGGCTTTCGAATTACCGATTATTTTGTGGTTTTACCGGTTCATTACTTACGCCATTGGCAAATTATTCTTCTTCAAAATCATAAAATTCACTTTTTTCCTGAAAAAAAAATTATATGTACCTTTTCTATGCACTTTACTCATTATTTTGATATATAATTTGCCTTTCCTTAATTCTCTTATCTGTTTCTGAGGCATTGGGAAAAATGTCAACAAATTGACCAAAGTTAGGTTGGACGACCCCGTAACACAAATAGAAAGCAGATATTTGCAGAACAGCTCTTGAACAAGAAACATTTCATTTTCCTTTTCTGACTCCGACACAGCAATAAGTGAAGATGAGATGGACGAAGAGAAAAAAAAAGAGTTATACTCACAATTTATCTCAAACTCAGATTCAGAGACGAAAGAAAAGATTCGTCGTAGTGAGAGAAGAAATAATTCAGATATTCGATCTACACGGCGTTCCCACTAAGGAGGTCGAAACGTTTGAGTATCTGAACAAGGAGAAAAGAAAACTTCGGATTTCATGAAATGAATGAGAATCAATAACACTATCAAAAAAGTGTAACAGATCTGAGAACCTTTTGTAATAATTCGATTTGGTTTTATAAATAAAGAGGTCATTACTTGTTTAGTTTCATATCGTCGAGATATCAGCACGCGGTAACTTCACACCAGCCGAAGATTGGTGGTATGAAGTTACCTCGGGCTGATATCTCGGCCGATATGAAGCTATCAAGTAATAACCTCTAATTGTACCTAGACAGCTACAATAGCAAGGCTGTCTGGAATGTTTCGTTTTTTTAAGTTAGTTAAAAGGCTAATCCTTATTACCCAATTTAGAATACAGTGATACAATGTGCTAAGGTGTGTATAACACGTTAATGGAACACATGGTGGGGGGGGGGGGGCACGGTGGTTCAGTAGGTAGAGGTGCAGGTTGAAAGCCGAGATGTCAGAACTCGGTTTGAATCCCACATGCGGAAACCGTGTTGTGACGTTGGACAAGACACTTCACCCCCATTACTCACGTGGGGGGCGCGATGGCATTGTGTACTGAGGCGTACTGCACGTCGAGGGTGCGCTTGTCTTCAACCAATGCTAATCCTGCTGGTGTGGAGTGAGTATGTTGTGTACTGAGGCGTACTGCACGCCGAGGGTGCGCTTGTCTTCAACCAATGCTAATCCTGCTGGTGTGGAGTGAGTATGTTGTGTACTGAGGCGTACTGTACGTCTAGGGTGCGCTTGTCTTCAACCAATGCTAAAGCTACGGTCCCACCGACGACGCTGCTGGCCGTTAGTCGGCGTTTCATGAATTATCTTTTTTTAAAAATCTGGCGTTTCTCCAAGTTTCATTTCAAACTTGATGAAACGTAGGTATCTACGTTAAGCAATCGCTAGATGTAGGTTTAGCCTACGCATGTCTACGTCTAAAAAGTAAGATGTAAGTTCGCTTGAAGTTTCTCTACGTCCAGATTGTACGTTTCATGCGCGTTTCATGAAGTTTGGGGCACGTTAGGGTGAAGTTTGCAAAGTAAATGTTACGTTTCTTCAGACTTTTCATACGTTTTCACACGTTCGGTTGACACACGATGTACGTTAGGTGTAAGTTTGTGGCGTTCATCTTACGTTTACCCTACGTTTTCCACGTTTTACCCAAGTTTTAAGACGTTTGCAAAGTACAATGTACGTTTAGCTGACGTTTAACCCGTTTGGGGTACGTTTCCAAAGTACATACTACGTCAATCCTACGTTTATTTTCAAAAAAAAATTTTTTTTTTCTTTTTCCGTCACGTTTGTACCAAGTTTGGTGACGCTTGGTCCCTGAGTATATATATTTCGCCAACTCTCGATGACATTTCATTTGTGAATGTGATGCTGAAGAGAATACATCAGAATATCCAAAAATATTTTTAAGGTTTCTACATTTTTTGGTGAAAAATGGCAAATGATGTGATACAAGTTGGAGAAAATAGATTTTTGGAATGAAACTTCACCTGTACTTTTACTTAACGCAGCCCTTACTTTACAAGCGTAGATTAAACTTCATGCTTACTTTGTGAAACGTGATGTTTATTTTCAGAAACGCCGAGTAGGTGTTGGGAAAATTATTTTTTGTCATAACTGATCCACTACGTTTATGTCAAGTTTGAAAAGTACAGGCTACGCTCACAAAGTACAAGGTACGCATGTAAAGTACAGGCTACGCTTTCACTACGTTTTGTCAAGTTTTTAAGGTCACCGGGTACAAACGCCACGTTTGGGGCGTAATTTTAAACTCTTGAAAAGTTTGGAATTTTGACCCTACGCTCGCAATCATCTCCACGTCTCATCTCGCTTGTTGAAGTACAACTGACGCTCCCCTACCGTTTCTCAACGTTTTGACAAGTTTTTTTTTCCATTTTCAGACGTAGGGTTGACGGCACGTTGGTGGGACTGTAGCTTAACCCTGCGGGTGTGGAGTGAGTATGTTGTGTACTGAGGCGTACTGTACGTCGAGGGTGCGCTTGTCTTCAACCAATGCTAACCCTGCTGGTGTGGAGTGAGTATGTTGTGTACTGAGACGTACTGTACGTCGATGGTGCGCTTGTCTTCAACCAATGCTAACCCTGCTGGTGTGGAGGAAGTATTTTGTGTACTGAGACGTACTGCACTTCGAGGGAGCGCTTGTCTTCAACCAATGCTAACCCTGCTTGTGTGGAGTGAGTATGTTGGGGAACCTGACAGTTTCTTGCCGTTACTCGGTGGTTCTCTCCGGGTACTCCAGCTTCCTCCACACGTAAAACTGTCTGACGCGAGGTGATCCTGTTGTCGAAAGCGCCGTTAAAGCCCAATAAAAAAATAAAAAATAAATGGAACACATGCCTCCATTGGCCATCAGCCTATAGTTATTCAATGTTGCTCGGTGGTTCTACAAATATTTCCCATAACTCTACACTGATGGACAGCCATGGAGTGGAAGAGCTTAACCCTACACTGTTGGACAGCCATGGAGTGGAAGAGCTTAACCCTACATTGATGGACAGCCATGGAGTGGAAGAGCTTAACCCTACACTGATGGGCAGGCATGGAGTGGAAGACCTTAACCCTACACTGATGGACAGGCATGGAGCGGAAGAGCTTATTCCTACACTGATGGACAACCATGGAATGGTAGATCTTAACCCTACACTGATGGACAGCCATGGAGTGGAAGAGCTTAACCACATACTGATGGACATCCATGGAGTAGAAGAGCATAACCCTACACTGATGGGAAGCCATGGGGTGGAAGAGCTTAACACAACACTGATGGACAGTCATGGAGTGAAAGAGCGTAACCCTACATTGATGGACAGTCATGGAGTGGAAGAGCTTAACTGTACACTGATGGACAGCCATGGAGTGGAAGAGCTTAACTGTACACTGATGGACAGCCATGGAGTGGAAGAGCTTAACCGTACACTGATGGGAAGCCATGGGGTGGAAGAGCTTAACACAACACTGATGGACAGTCATGGAGTGAAAGAGCGTAACCCTACATTGATGGACAGTCATGGAGTGGAAGAGCTTAACTGTACACTGATGGACAGCCATGGAGTGGAAGAGCTTAACTGTACACTGATGGACAGCCATGGAGTGGAAGAGCTTAACTGTACACTGATGGACAGCCATGGAGTGGAAGAGCTTAACTGTACACTGATGGACAGCCATGGAGTGGAAGAGCTTAACTGTACACTGATGGACAGCCATGGAGTGGAAGAGCTTAACCGTACACTGATAGGCAGCCGTGGAGTGGAAAAGCTTAATTTTTATTTGCAAAACAAATTCTTGAAAACTAAAAAGTTTTTTCATGTGTTGCCTGATAAAATAAAGCTCGTTCCAGAGTGGGCCATAAATTATATTATTGAGATAAAAAAAACGTTTTTTCAGTAATTCAATATTTACTTTTGGAAGTGTAGTCTCTATCCGTGTTGAGGAAAGGGTTATCCGCCTCTGGCAAGTTTTCCCGTTCCGTTTTAGATAAATAGAACGTTTTCAACAAACATACCATTTGCACCAGTTACGCAAAAATCTGTGTGACACACTTTTGACTTTCGTTATGTTTCTCTGATAAAACATCAGGTTTTCTTTAAAGGACAATATGTCATATACTGTACCTCTTACCTTCACGAAGCCGTCAGTCGCTGTGTTGTGGACGTCCATTGCTGTTGGTAGAACTTTGTCGATACACTTTTGCACAGATGCAGCAACCTCAAAATGATTCTTCAAATAAACCAAACACCAGATGTGAGTGCGGTCGCATTTCAAGATCTGATTGTTTTCCATAAAAGGCGAGAAATTCTTTGGCGCGATTTTCAAAGCGAATGTCTCGTTTTGCATTAGAAACATGCAAAACGCTCCCGAGTTAATTGGCTTTAACAAAAATCACCAATTATCGGTAGAAGTGGCATGTGGTTTCGCTGATGCTGAATCTTCAGGTCTGTGTGCGCCGCCCATAGGATGAGGCGCCACTCCGACTTCTTCCACTTCCAAACACTCCAGGTTAAAAGTAAAATACTGGATGTCGTTCAGTTGCTTTCGTCTACCAGTATACACATGGCTCACTTTGGCCACGGGCCACCAGTCTACATACTCCCCCCCCTCCCCACCCCATACATAACTTTAACACATTAAGTGTCCGATATGATGCTGACTGCTGGAAGTGTTATCGAACCCCCAATAAATATTAACACTTGAAGTGAACCCATTATGGGTGACTATATGTTTGTTGATATAGCTGCGACCGAGCTGAACAGCTCAAGTACTGCCTTTGTCCAATTGTTCGCGAAAATCCGTCTTCTCGTTATTGTAGTCATGGTCAAACATTCTGTCTATAATTAAACGTACCTAATATTTTTATGCCCCTCTAATTAACTTTGACTAGTCCATATAAAACGATTCAATGGGCAGATCTTATTTATACTTCACTCATTGGTTGCCCATTACTCAATGATGTGCCTTGATCTGGACCTGAAGGCCATTCATCCACGGTCAAGGTCACAGACCGTTCATTGATCCTAACTTTGCCAGGCCTTAAAATGATTCAATTGTCATATCTTGTCCATATAGGTTCATACCTCCAGGTAACCCCCTAGGTCAAGGTCTCAGACGTCAGGGACGTAAATTCGGGAGAATGTCCCTGCCCACCACCCCCCCCCCCCACCCCCCACCCCCACCTCCCCCAAAGAAAATCTCCCGATCATGGGTTTCGTCGGACAGAGGTTGCGAAAGAAATAATGAAATACCATTGCCCGACAAAAATGTACATGGATTAGAAAGGGCAACAAATGCCCGACTCATTTTGGCCTCTTGCGTTGAATTTACCTGGATTCATCCCCCACTTCCCAAAAAGAAAGAAATCTTCCGATCATGGGTTTATTCAGGCACATGTTGGGCCAGAAACTACGAAATACCAAGTTGGGCTTGCCTGACAAAATATACACACGCTTTGGGTTACGCAATTTGGCAAAATCTCTTGCTTGCTCGACAAAAATATACACAGATTAGAAAGTGCAATAGCCTGACTCTCTATATCTGTAGAATTCTACATCCAGGAAAAGAGTAACTAATAACACTTAGTTAAGAATTTTATGACCATGACCTGTTGAAAGCACCAAGATGGTCGGGCACCTTTACCAAGCTGGCGTGTAGTTGTTGTATGCTTAACTGGTAGAGTGCTAGAAGCCACTATCAGGGCTTTAATATGAAGAGAGGTACCCCAGCCTAAAGGGGTCATATTCTGTGGATGTGCTTCACATTATCTTAGAAGTGAAAATACTTAGTCTATATGGGTTTGCCTTGTTACAATTTATGGGAGAGTGCCTCTTGGCACTCTCCCATAAATTGTTTCAAGGCAAACACACACAAACAAATGATGGTGACCAAAAATAACTTAGCACTCTACCAGTTAAAACACAATATTTTATCAATGGAAAAATATTTGTAACGTTTTAGTCTTTGATCAAAGCAATTAGGTATGTTCCAAATAGTCGGGCGATATGACCGGGCAGCGACGTCCTACCCCCCCCCCCCCCCCCCCACCCCCTCCCCATAAAAAAGTAATTTGATGGACACATCTCGTTCATCTTTCATATAATGCTAAATTATCACTCAAGGGTGTGTCATGACTTGGACCCCTGTCAAAGTCCCATGATCAAGGTCACAGACTATTTATGCATTATGACTTTGTCTGGTCCATAGAAAACGATTGCAACGGTAGATTTTGTTCACAGTTCACACAGTGCTTGATCATTATTCAAGAGTATGCCGTTACCTTGATCAAAACTTAGAACGCCAGACACAAGGTCACAGACTGTCTTTTCGAACCTTGTTTGGTCCATAAAAATGATTCAATGTATAGATCGTATTCATACTTTGCACAATGCTTGGTCGTTACTCAAGGGTGTAGTATAACCACGATATACGTTTCTCCCGCCTCCTATCTACCAAGATCCTATGTCTCTGGGGCGAGATATCTGGGTGGTATTTATTTATTGTGGTTTAACGACACTTTCGACAGCCATGGTCACATTGCGTCGGACAGTTTTACGAGTGGAGAAAGCCGGAGTACCCGACGAGAACCACCGAGCAACAGCGAGCAACTGTCAGACTCTCCAACGTACCAACTCCACGCAATCCAGGTTAGCATTGGTTGAAGACAAGTGCACTATCGACATGCAGTACTCCTTAGTAAACAGCGTTACCGTGCCCCTGGTGGGGATCCAACCGTAGTCCTTACGGTTTGAATTCCAATACAGTAACCACCGAGCTGATATCGGGGGGGGGGGGGGGGGGGGCTCCCACTGAGCCGATATCTGGGTGGGACAGGCGTTCCTCCCACTGAGCCGATATCTGGATGGGACGGACGTTCCTCCCACTGAGACGATATCTAGGTGGGACAAGTGTTCCTCCCACTGAGCCGATATCTGTGTGGGACAGGCGTTCCTCCCACTGGGCCGATATCTGGGGGGGGGGGGGGGGGGGGTTCCTCCCGCTGGGCCGATATCTGGGTGGGACAGGCGTTCCTCCCACTGAGCCGATATATGGGTGGGACAGGCGTTCCTCCCACTGGGCCGATATCGGGGGGGGGGGGGGCGTTCCTCCCGCTGAGCCGATATCTGGGTGGGACAGGCGTTTCCTCCCACTGAGCCGATATCTGGCGGGGGAGGCGTTTCTCCCAATGAGCCGATATCTGGGTGGGACAGGCGTTCCTCCCACTGTGCCGATATCTGGGGGGGGGGGGGGGGGGGGGGGGGGGGGCAGGCGTTCCTCCCACTGAGCCGATATCTGGGTGGGACAGGCGTACCTCCCACTGAGCCGATATCGGGGGGGGGGGGCAGGTGTTCCTGCCACTAAGCCGATATCGGGGGGGGGGCAGCGGTTCCTCTCACTGAGCCGATATCTGGGGGGGGGGGGGGGGGGTTTCTCCCACTGAGATGATATCTGTGTGAGACAGTCGTTCCTCCCACTGAGCCGATATCTAGGTGGGGCGGGCGTTCCTACCACTGACCCGATATCTGGGGGACGGGCGTTCCTCCCTCTGAGACGATGTCTGTGTGAGACGGGCGTTCCTCCCACTGAGCCGATATCGGGGGGGGGGGGGGCGTTCCTCCCACTGAGACGATATCTGGGTGGGACAGGCCTTCCTCCCACTGAGCCGATATCTGATCTGGGTGGGACGGTCGTTCGTCCCACTGAGCCGATATCTGGGTGGGACGGGCGTTCCTCCCACTGATCCGATATCTGGGGGGGGAGGCGTTCCTCCCACTGAGCCGATATCTGGGTGGGACAGACGTTCCTCCCACTGAGCCGATATCGGGGAGGGGGGGGGGGCAGGTGTTCCTCCCACTAAGCCGATATCGGGGGGGGGGGGGGCAGCGATTCCTCCCACTGAGCCGATATCTGGGTGGGACAGGCGTTCCTCCCACTGAGCCGATATCGGGGGGGGGGGGGAGGCAGGCGTTCCTTCCACTGAGCCGATATCTGGGTGGGACAGGCGTTCCTCCCACCTTGTGCCTACTGAGTTACGTATGTCTCTCTTATCTATCGAGGGACTAAATATCATCGGTAAGATGCCTTGACAGGACTGACGTTTATTTCACGTTCTGAGTGGGTCAGGCGTTTCTCGTAAGTTCTACCTACCAAGGTTTATGTGCCCCTGGTGTCTGGTTAGCTACCTGGGTGCGACAGACGTGTCTACCACATCCTACTTACTGATATACGTGTGTTCTCATTGGGATACCTGAACGGAACAGACGTTTCTCTCACGCCCTACCTATCCTATGCCTTGGATTTGATACTTAGACGGGATGGGATAGACGTTTCTACCTACCAGCTACCGGTTGAGACAAGACATCTGGGTGGGGTAGACGTTTCTTCCACCTCTCACCTATTGAAATGCGTAAGTCCCCAGTGAGGTACTTAGCTGGAACACATGTTTTTCCCACGACCTTCCCATTGAGATACCCATGTCCCAGGTTAGATATTTGGGTGGAACAGCCGCTTCTATCTATACTGGGATATGTATTTATTACACGCCTGTTCTATGAAATTCCAATCTACAACAATAAACCACACTCAAAATGAAAATCTGTTCCACACATATGTACGGAACGGAAATCGTTGACGGACTATTTTTAAATAGAAGCGAAATTTCACTGGAATTTTTTACACATCGAGCAGCGCAATTACAATGTAAATCGCTAGCGATAGCTGAAATTCGTCCCCCGAGTTCCAACGTGTTCTATGTTCCAGTAATTGAAACTCAGGGGACGAAATAGTAACAAGGGTTCCCCTCGAAAATTTGGTTGGAGATAAAATGTGTTCTTTTTGTTGATAGTTGTCAAATGAATTGTGTCCTTCTAATAATTGTTTTTCTAGACGAGAAGGCGTGTAATAAACACAGAACGACACGCGTGCCGTCGCGGAAGGACAAAACGCGAGGCCGTAGGCCTCTCGTTCTATCCTTCTGCGCCGGCACTCGTGCCATATCGATTAATCCATTCACACACGCGTGTTGTTCTTCTGTGTATGTCCTTGACGATATATTTGGGTGTGGCAGACAATTCTCCGCACCCTCCATCAACTGAGACATGTATGTCCATGATGAGATATTTGGGTGTCACACACACTTCTCCCATCTCTTTCGTACTGAGATACGTATATCCTGAGTGATATACCAACTTAACTGGCTACCAGTACCAATTTGCTTTGATGCTTTGGATCTTAGGAATAAAAGTGTTGTGTCCTCTTCTCTGTCATTTTATCAAATCCATCCAGTTTTTCTATTTTTGTTAGTCGTATTTTTTCACTGTATAACTCATAGCATAACTATTAATAACAATCGCAATATTGCGACAATGTGTAATATCTCGCTTCAATGTTCAATCACAGCTGGAAGTAAATAATTCAGGCTTTTTTTGTTTGTATGAGAAAGGAGATAAAATTGTAAGAATATAAAAATGAAAGTGTCAGTGACACTGTAGCTTAACTTGATTGTGTGTTGTGTTTGATGAAAAGGATAATGTTCAATGTTTATGAAAGGATTATGAAATACAAGAATTGTGATAACTGAGAATATGTTAATTCTGTTCCCTGTATGCTATGTTTTCAATACAAATAATTTGAGGTGTAAGGTGTCCTAAAGAAGTGAGGCGTGGGTTAATGTGGATCTCACAGTTAATGCATGTCAACCAAAGTTACCAAGTTACAGTGAAATTGTTCCAAAACGAGTCATCCTATCAAGTTACAATTGCAATGAAATCCCTTCATAAATATGGCCTGCAGGCTATGCTAAAAGTTTTGGGGCTTCAGGCCTGTGTAGCCATCACGGCTGACCCATCCCAACCAAAAGGGGACGTCCTCATCTAGACATTATACTGAGTCATCCAACAAAGCTACTATAAAATTCCTTCATAAATACGACCTGTAGTCGGTGATAAAGTTTTCGGGTTTTGGGCTCTGGCAGCCGTCATAGCTGAATGATCGTGACCAAAAGGGGAAGTTCTCATTTTGACATTATCTGTAGTTATCCTACCAAGTTACAATGAAATCCCATTATAAATACGACCTGTAGACAGTGCTAAAGGTTTTCGGGCTTCGGGCCCATGTAGACGTCACAGTTGACCGATCGCGACCAAAAGGGGATGTTCTCATCTAGAAATTATATGGAGTCATCCTACAAAGTTACAATGAAATCTCTCAATAAATACGACCTGTAGACCTGTAGACTGTGCTAAAGGTTTTCGGGTTTTGGGCTCAGACAGTCATCACGGTTGACAGATCGCGGCCAAATAGGGAAGTTCTCATCTAGACATCATACAGAGTCCAAGTTTCAATGAAATCACTGCATAATAAATATGACCTGTAGACTGTGCTAAAAGTTTTTGGGTTTCGGGCTTGGACAGCCATCACGGTTGACAGATCATGACCAAAAGTGGACGTTCTCATCTAGATATTAACCAGAGTCATCCTACCGAGTTACCATGGAATTCCTTCATAAATACGACCTGTAGACTGTGCTAAAGCTTTTCGTGTTTTGGGCTTGGGCAGCCATCACGGTTGACCGATCACACCCAAAAGGGAACGTTCTCATCTAGACCTGGACTCAAACCTGCATATGGAATTTCGTGGCGATCGGACAAGAACTACGGTTTGTAGCCTGTGCTAAAGGAAATTATGAACAGTCTCACAGACTTCCGCACGCGTGACGGCAACAGTTTATCTTGGTTTTGTCAAGTTAAGCTAATGCTGACCTTGGGGGATATTGTAGATTGTCGGCTCCCGAATCTTTAGCTGAGGATGACAAATGATTCCAAAGGGAGACAATCCACAATAACCCCCTCCCCCAAACATATCATCAGTTTGTTTATTACGTTTATTACTCTCAATCCCCTGTGGGAACCACGGTTAGTGAAGCAGTGTTTGTTTACTGTGGTGAATAAGCCCTGTTTCACTGGTAAAATAGGACCCAGTCACCAATGCTTGGGGTGGAAGTTCTCTAAAATGGGCAACATGGGTATAAACGATTTGGTAAACTTAACATTATCTCCTCGTTCCGGTCAAGATTAGCCATTATGCAGAAACATGTGATCTTAAATAACAATAACTAAAAATTATATCGCACATGTTTTTTCCCAGAATGTCAACCCCCAATCTCCACCCATCGGTGTGGTATATATTCTAAATATCAACCCCCAATCTCCACCCATCGGTGTTGTATATATTCGAAATGTCAACCCCCCAATCTCCACCCATCGGTGTGATATATAATATATTCTAAATGTCAACCCCCAATCTCCACCCATCGGTGTGGAAAATATTCTAAATGTCAACTCCCAATCTCCACCCATCGGTGTGGTATATGTTCTAAATGTCAAGCCCCAATCTCCACCCATCGGTGTGCTATATATTCTAAATGTGAACCCCCAATCTCCACCCATCGGTGTGGTATATATTTTAAATGTCAATCCCCAATCTCCACCCATCGGGTGTGGTATACATTATAATTGCCAACCCCCATTCTCCACCCATCGGTGTGGTATATATTATAAATGTCAACCCCCAATCTCCACCCATCGGTGTGGTATATATTCTAAATGTCAACCCCCAATCTCCACCCATCGTTGTGGTATATATTCTAAATGTCAACCCCCAATCTCCACCCATCGGTGTGGTATATATTCTAAATGTCAACCCCCAATCTCCAACAATCGGTGTGGTATATATTCTAAATGTCAACACCCAATCTCCACCCATTGGTGTGGTATATATTCTAAATGTCAACCCCCAATCTCCACCCATAGGTGTGGTATATATTCTAAATGTCAACATCCAATCTCCACCCATCGGTGTGGTATATATTCTAAATGTCAACCCCCAATCTCCACCATTGGTGTGGTATATATTTTAAATGTCAACCCCAAATCTCCACCCATCAGTGTGGTATGTATTCTAAATGTCGACCCCCAGTCTCCACCCATGGGTGTGGTATATATTCTAAATGTCAACCCCCAATCTCCACCCATCGGTGTGGTATGAATTCTAAATGTCAACCCCCCAATCTCCACCCATAGGTGTGGTATAATTTTTAAATGTCAACCCCCAATTTCCACCCATCGGTGTGGTATATATTCAAAATGTCAACACCCAATCTCCACCCATAGGTGTGGTATATATTCTACATGTCAACCCCCAATCTCCACCCATCAGTGTGGTATGTATTCTAAATGTCAATCCACAATCTCCACGCATTGGTGTGGTATATATTCTAAATGTCAACCCCCAATCTTGATCTATCGGTGTGGTATATATTCGAAATGTCAACCCCCAATCTCCACACATCAGTGTGGTATGTATTCTAAATGTCAACCCCCAATCTCCACCCATCGGTGTGGTATATATTCTAAATGTCAACCCCCAATCTCCACCCATCGGTGTGATATGTATTCTAAATGTCAACCCCCCAATCTCCACCCATCGATGTGGTATATATTCTAAATGTCAACCCGCAATATCCACCCATTGGTGTGGTATATATTCTAAACGTCAACCCCCCCCCCCCCAATCTCCACCCATCTGCGTGGTATAAATTCTAAATGTCAAACCCCAATCTCCACCTATCGGTGTGGTATATATTTTAAATGTCAACCCCCCAATCTCCACCCATCGGTGTGGTATATATTCTAAATGTTAACCCCCAATCTCCACCCAACGGTGTGGTATATATTCTAAATCGAGCTATGATTCAATATTTCAAAGATAAATCAATAAACTATTTACTTTTCGTAATGCATGTACAATCACAGACCTGTCAGTATTTGTGACATCTACGTTTGTGGGTCTATGGTACAAATACTCAACACGACATATCATTTGCAACGCTCGGGAGGCAGTGACTTAGTACTATACGCATTCATAGTACTTGGTGCATTTCCGTCAGCATTTTCGGGGCACCTCGGTCGAAGCGAGAAATGTTGCGACAAAAAATTGGGTCCGGCAATGTGACACGACAGGGAAACACTGCAAACTGACGTTTGCCCCTCCCCCCCCCCCCCCCGCCCCCCAAACTGGCTTAGGCACCCTCGTTATAGAATCGTTGCTACGCGCCCAGATAAAACACCATGCTATCTTGCTATGTACTCATAACAAGATAGCATGATGTTTTATCCACGCTCGTAGCCAGGGTTCTATAATGGGGATACCCAAGCCAGTTGGGGGCAGACATTAAATTCGGAGGACCGATGGGGGTCGTGGCCTCCCTGTTTGTCCTAACTGGGACCCTTCGTGTTAGGTAAAAAGAGGGAGACGGGGGTAACGAACGAAGCTTCCTAGTTAGGACTAAGCCTTTCCCGAGAAAATTTGGCAAAAGTCAGTGCTTCAAGCACATATATGAGGCATTTGTAGCCCTATAGACTATTGGACACAATTTTTGGGCTCTTTGTTATGTGAAATTTTCATTAGGTAAACTTTTTCGGGTGGTGCAGCGAAAAGTTTAGGTGTGTGGGGGAGGGGAGGGAGGGGGACTACGCCACTGATTTTATCATGAGATAAAATAAAAGAAAATGTTTGGGTCTATGACAGTTTTCTTGATGTCAAGTCGGGTGGTAAGTAGGCACAGTTATATATGTATCTCACGTGCACAATAGCTCGATAAAATAAAGTCTTAATGTTCATGTAAAAACTCACTCTTCACACTCAAGACTTACGAATTTTAGTTTAAATGTTTATTCAATATTTTTATACTCGTAACCAGAGCAACATTGACATCATTCTACTTTCATGTATTGTAATTTCCACAATATGGAACGTTATAATCTCAATATTAGTGGTCCAATAGAACGGTAACGCCCGACAACCCTGTTATTGCTCATGCAGTAACATTTCAACCCGCGCGAGCGTGGGAATAAGAGATGACGACAACAGAGAAATAAAATAAGTTACATTCCATTTTTTTTATTGAAAAAAAAACTAAAGATGAAAATTCAAAATCTCTCAACTATTTTAAAATAAAGAAAAATGAGCGCTAAGTTTTATCTGCAAATTTGGGGACAGCTCATCGGGTTATTTTCATACGGCAGAGTATTAGAGTCACACAATAATTTATATTAAGTTGTTATAACAAGAAAGCTAAGTTATTATAACAAGATAGCTACGTTATTATAACAAGATAGTAAAGTTGTTACAAGATAACTCTGTTGTTTTTAAAGATAGCAACAAAGATAGTTAAGATGCTATAATAATGGGTGGCTAAGCTGTTATAACAAGATAGTCAAGTTGTTATAATAAGATAGCCGAGCTGTAATAACAAGAGAGCAAAGTTGTTATAACAAGAAGGCAAGTTTGTTATAGCAAAATAGTTAAGTTGTTATTAACAAGAGAGCCAAGTTGCTATAGCAAGATAGCTAAGTTGTTATAGCACGATAGTTAAGTTGTTATAACAAGATAGCAAAGTGTCTATAGCAAAACAGCCAAGTTGTTATAACAAGATAGCTAAGTTGTTATAAAAAGATAGCTAAGTTGTTACAACAAGATAACAAAGTTATTATAGCAAGATAGTTAAGTTGTTTTAACAAGATAGCAAAGTTTTTTTTATAGCAAGACAACTAGGTTGTTATAACAAGATAGTTAATTTGTTATAACAAGATAGCTAAGTAGTTATAACAAGATAGCTAAGTTGTTATACAAAGATAGCCAAGTTGTTATAGCAAGATAACTAAGTTGTTATACCAAGATAGCTATGTTGTTATAGCAGGATAGTTAAGTTGTTATAACAAGATAGCAAAATTTTTTATAGCAAGATATTTAAGTTGTTATAACAAGATAGCTAAGTTGTTATAACAAGATAGCTAAGTTGTTATAACAAGATAGCTGGGTTGTCATAACAAGATAGCATTTTTTATAGCAAGATAGCTAAGTTGTTATAACAAGATAGCTAAGTTGTTATAACAAGATAGTTAAGTTGTTATAACAAAGATAGCTAAGTTGTTATAACAAGATAGCTGAGTTGTTACACACACAATAGACAGAGTTAGTATAATTGGGAAGAATGAGGTAGGGAATATCACCAAACAGTTCGCTTCAGGGTGTTGAGTGGAGAGAAAAGGCCTGGGGATAGGTCGGCATTTGGGAACTCAGGGGTCTTCTCATCTGAGAATAGCGACATATATCAGCAGCTGGCCGCAGTGTTATTATTATTATTATTATTATTATTATTATTATTATTATTATTATTATTATTATTATTATTATTATTATATTATTATTACTTCATTGGTCATTGTTTCAATTGTTAATAGTTATGTTGGGTCTGGATGACCCTGTTCTGGGGGAGAGGGGTGGGGGAGAGGGGGAGAGGGGGGGAGAGGGGTGGATGGCGTAATGTAATTAAAATGTTACATAAGGTAATTAACGTCACATAATGAATATTTTTTTTAATCACTTTAATTAATAACTGTTGCTTAATTAATTTAATTAATGACTGTTGCATAATTAATGTATTCAGTGTAATTAATGAGTGTAATTAGGGTTGATTATAATAATTAGTATATTAATAAATAAATTAATAATGTTGATTAGTACATATTTTTTTAAAGTCATAATTTGGGATAGATATTATTAGATAAAAAGTAATATATTCAAAAATAATATTAAAGTTCACTGACCGTTGGACATATATATATATGAATGCTATCGACTGACTCTGACCTGGCCCCGTGCTAAGATAAACACTGTATTGTGTCTGGGTGTAATTAAATCGATTTATCTGCGAACTACAGCACGTGAGTGACAGATGTTGATCACTAATTCCTATTGTTCAAAAGTTATGGGTGTAATAAAAAACCTCATTAAATTAGCGGTCAACACGTGACCTTCTTCCAGACTCTGAGATTCAAATTTTCAAATTTCATCGATTTTTTAACGATCCGATTTCTGCGTTTTGACTGGTCCTCCAAAAAATCAATCGTTTTAATGGAGGTCGAAAAACTCTCATAGACCAAGGTATTCTGATTTTACACCTCACGCAATAAAGTAATTTTTTAATCCGATGACCATATGAACAAATAACACTTCGGTTATTGAAAAGCGGGCGGGTTTTTTGCCCCTATAAAGTCCGACGATTCGAACCTCACTCTCAGAAACTGTGTCAGAAAAGCCAAGATGACAAGCATCGACTATACTTCCGTGAACAGCTATGAGCGAACCAAGAAGCAGCGAGCCAATGAAGAATTTGCATTAGCGTTAAAAAAGTGGTGGTCAGCGACACACCCCATGAAGGAACAAGAAAAGAGACTTAAAGACTACCCTTTTGTTGTGGCTGCCAGACGTCCTTTCGGAGAGATCCAGTACAAAAATCGATCCAAACACTGGTTCGATCTTCCCGAACACATGCAGGAGGAATCACTTTTAGGGCCACCGATAACAGTCGATGAAGATTGGGAAAATGAGTTCTTCACCGAGGCGGAGATGGGAGGAAAAAAATAGCTTTCTATGGAAAGCAAAAACGGCCCTTTTCAGGGCCACCATAATCTTAAAAACAGCTGCTTTGTCACAAAAACACACTTTTTCAACCAATCAGACACCTTCATTATCCCACGCCCTCACCGCCACACCCCTGTAACCCCTCACAATACTTAAATCTTTCATTAACTCCCCTTCCTCCAGGTCATCCAATACCAAAAAACTTTTGGAAACCTCTCTCCCCCTAATCCTCCCCCACCCCTCACAATAGCTAAAGTATCTCAAACCCCAGTCCAGTTCTCTAAATGTAATGGGCATGTCAGGCCCCAGATACCCCGTCCCCACAATTTTGAGCAATCAAATTACCCTGATACCCGTAAAACTGTTGTGGTCATGATTAGCCACTGTGCAGAAATATGTGACCTTAAACACCAATGAGTAAATATAAATAAATAGTCGGTTATCAAAACAGCCCTTAGGTGTTTAACAGTTAATTGTGAACCAGTGTGTTTAAAAATGAAAAAAATTGGGTGATAACACTACGGACTGTGTTTAATCATAGAAAAATCACACCTGCGCTATTACTAACCCATATGGTTTATTTTTGAATGTTTACTGAAGAATAACCCACCCATCTAAGTAAAAGCATGAAAGAGCTACCATTATCTAATTACCCATGTGGGGTGGGGGTGGGTGGTAATGTTGTGTACTATGGCATACTAACTTCAGCCAATGATAACCCTGTGTAGAACTTTGACAGTTGTTTGCCTCTGCACGATGGTTCTTTCTGGATTGCTCCAGCTGTCGTTAAATAAATAAATGAAAAAAACTACAATTCTATAATAACAGGTCAAGCCCCCCACCCCCTCGTTTTACATGTTTTCTGAGGGGGAAAATCAACAGTACTTTCACCCCCATCATTTTAATAGTTGAAATGCGCTGTAACTCGATCAAAAAAAAATGGTAAAAGGATACGCAATTCTGTATTAACCACCCAAAAGTGCAAAACTTGAGAAAATATAACCCACCTAGAGCTGCACCAAAGCTACGTACACTATTCGAACTCCCATATTGTGTCCTTGGGCAAGGTAATTTACCCTGATTATCCACATGGGGGGCACGATGATGCTGTGTACTAAGGTGCACTGAACGTCGATGATACGCATATTTTCGAACAATCTAACCCAACCTGTGTGACAGTGCGGATTTACGACGTTGGGGAGATGACAGTTACTCGTCGTTGCTCTGTGGTTCTCTTTGGATATTCCGGAGTCTTAAAAATATATGATAGTTACTGATGTAACACGCTGATTAGCATGTTTAATAAATCTAACTACGCCAGCCCGACCGACCCTTTGCCCACCATGATCACAACAAACGTTTCAATTCTCTCTCTCTCTCTCTCTCTCTCTCTCTCACACCAACCGATACAGTACGGGTGGAAACTAATTGCGTTCAAGCTGTTGTTTTTTTTCTAGGTTTTACCACCCCCTTACAGCACAAATCGAAATGAAATCTGATTCATTGAATCATACTACAGCGTATGTGCTAAAACGATTATTTTTGTACAAAACTCAAGACCTTTCCCTCACAAATACCTATATAAAAACAAGATAATACACGAGAATGCGTTGTGTACCAGCTTTTTGTTGATAAAATATGTCCTGTATACATTCCCGAATATTATTAGTGTACCCGCTAAATAACAGCCAAATTTTTATCGGATCACAGCGTTTGAATAATTGCTTAAATTCCAAAAATTATATATATATTTCCTGACATTGGTGAATGTCAAGAGAGGCACGCTGTAGTTTAGGAGACACCATAAATAAAACAAAATAAAAAATCTGAGATATATTGCATTTATTTAAATACCGATATTAACCAGAGGTCGAAACTAGTCAAATTGATTAGTATTAAATTACAAATGAATATGAAATTTGCAGTAAAATGAACACCGCCATATACGGCTATTCAGAATGACACCCTATTGGTGAGAGTTTTCGTTTTCGGTCCAGTTTCATTAGAGCTTCCACGAAGTCCATTCCACATTCACAGTCTTTTCCAGGGGATTTTCTACAAAGACTGGTCCATCGCAGCTTTGCAGAGATATTTTTTTCTGGAAGAAAAAAGTCCACACGTTCTTTATTTCCGATCAGATCCTTGGGATATTTTGATCTTTAAGGATGTTTGCCAAAATTTTCCAGTCTGTCGGTTGAAAATCTTTTCTTTTTCGCAGCAGATCATTTATTAGATCACACATATTGGAGCCCGAAATTGTAATGCCGTTATACACGAGTCGATCTTTCTCATCCCAGGATAAATTGGGTATATTCTTTATTATCTGGAGTAACAAAAGCGCCTTCTGCTGCATGGAATCTGGTATAACGGCTATCCAGTCCGGATGATTTTCCACTGAAAAACTGGTCTTTAAGGAGTGTGGTTTGGTGTTTTCATTGTGTAAGTTTGAATGGCGCTGAAAGATTGTCTGGTACAGCAGCCCTTGCTCTTCAGAACTCGATATTGAAGATTCAGTAATTGGTCTCATACCCTGATCTATGGGTGGGACAGCTGCAGCATTCGGGGGTGTGCGTATTTCCTGCAACTGTTCACCCCCCCCCCTCCCCCATGGTTCAATACACTGAATTCTGCTTGAGGGTAGGCTGGTTGAGTCATCTATAGGTTTTCCCCTCAGTGATTCCCCCATCACTAGCGGTTTTACTGGCTCTAGCTTATTTGCAAGCCCCAAAATATTTCCACGTGTTAATGCATTGTTCCAACTAAAGGCTGATTTCATTTGCACTGGCGGATAGGGTAGCTGATTACAGACAGATCTGGTTGTTAACTCAGCTGTATTTGGGTTCGCTTCCCCTATAGTGTGTTTAAAATTTACATTTTTTGTGTAATTTTCGTCTGTGTCGATAATAATGAGTTTTATGAGAGTAAGATTTTTGACACAATTCACAGACGTAGCGTGAATTCATCCTTTTCAGAAGCGAGTTAATAGAGTGGCAATACAGTTCCAACACTCTTCCATTTATATGTATGAATAGGATGGGTCCCACCCCAACCTGTCAATTGCTGATTGGCTAATTATATATCAAGATAAGGTGGGTTCTACCCCAACCTGTTGATCATTGGTTCCTTCAAATTCTCACACAGTGCATTGTGGAAAATTACAGTGGTAGAGCTCTGGGGGTAAAATAAGTTTTTGCTCAACTTCACACAAATTGATATAGTTTACTTCAAAAAAGAAACAGCAAAGTCACATTCATGACAAGCCAAGGTAGCACATCTGAAACACCCACTCCACACTGTTTAATCAGATAATCCATTAATCAGATAATCACATGTGCACATAGGTTTTACACATGTACACATCAGTTTTTCATCAGTTTCCATCAGTTTTTATCGGTCTTCATCGGCTTTTATTGGTTTTTATCGGTATATATTTCTGCACAATGGCTAATCATGACCACGACAGTTTTACGGGTGGAGGAAGCCGAGCAACGGCAATGGAGCCACCGAGCAACGGCAAGCAACTGTCAAAATTCTACACAGGGTTAGCATTGGTTGAAGACAGGTGCTCCATCGACGCGCAGTACGCCTTAGTGCACAGCGTCACCGTGCCTCCACATGGGTAATGGGGGTGAAGTGTCTTGCTCAAGGACACAACCGACAGACACTCGTGAATAAATCGATACATGTATTTCTGTCAAACTAATCCACCATTTTGTTTTTTCGAAAAGTGTCTTGTGGAATAAATTATTTAATGATATTATATTAAATGAATATACGCTATTTATTAGGGGGACAATCTCATAGTAAATAAGGGTTAAGAGTGTGGTAAGTTATGAGAGGAGACTAATCGGGGTAATTTGATTGCTCAAAATTGTGGGGACGGGGTATCTGGGGCCTGACATGCCCATTACATTTAGAGAACTGGACTGGGGTTTGAGATACTTTAGCTATTGTGAGGGGTGGGGGAGGGGGAGAGAGGTTTCTAAAAGTTTTTTGGTATTGGATGACCTGGAGGAAGGGGAGTTCATGAAAGATTTAGGTATTGTGAGGGGTTACAGGGGTGTGGCGGTGAGGGCGTGTGATAATGGAGGTGTCTGATTGGTTGAAAAAGTGTGTTTTTGTGACAAAGCAACTCTTTTTAAGATTATGGTAGCCCTGAATAGGGCCGTTTTTTGCTTTCCATAGAAAGCTATTTTTTCCTCCCATCTCCGCCTCGGTGAAGAACTCATTTTCCCAATCTTCATCGACTGTTACCGGTGGCCCTAAAAGTGCTTCCTCCTGCTTGTGTATGGGAAGATCGAACCAGTGTTTGGGTCGATTTTTGTACTGGATCTCTCCGAAAGGACGTCTGGCAGCCACAACAAAAGGGTAGTCTTTAAGTCTCTTTTCTTGTTCCTTCATGGGGTGTGTCGCTGACCACCACTTTTTTAATGATAATGCAATTTCTTCGTTGGCTCGCTGCTTCTTGGTTCGCTCATAGCTGTTCACGCAAGTATAGTCGATGCTTGTCATCTTGGCTTTTCTGACACAGTTTCTGACAATGAGGTTCGAATCGTCGGACTTTATAGGGGCAAAAAACACGCCCGCTTTTCAATAACAAAAATGTTATTTGTTCATGTGGTCATCGGTTTAAAAAATTACTTTATCGCGTGAGGCGTAAAATCAGAATACCTTGGTCTATGAGAGTTTTTCGACCGCCATAAAAACGATTGATTTTTTTGAGGACCAGTCAAAACGCAGAAATCGGATCGTTAAAAAACCGATGAAATTTGAAAATTTGAATCTCAGAGTCTGGAAGAAGGTCACGTGTTAACCGCTAATTTAATGAGATTTTTATTACACCCATAACTTTTGAACAATAGGAATTAGTGATCAACATCTGTCACTCACGGGCTGTAGTTCGCGTTTGAAAAAAAGATCGATTTAATTACACCCAGACACAATACAGTGTTTATCTTAGCACGGGTCCAGGTCAGAGTCAGTCGATAGCATTCATATATATATATGTCCAACGGTCGGTGAACTTTAATATTATTTTTGAATATATTATTTTTTATCTAATAATATCTATCCCAAATTATGACTTTTAAAAAAAATATGTACTAATCGACATTATTAATTCATTTATTAATATACTAATTATTATAATCAAGCCTAATTACACTCATTAATTACATTAATTACATTAATTATGCAACAGTCATTAATTAAAATTAATTATGCAACAGTTATTAAAGTGATTAAAAAAATTCATTAAGTGACGTTAATTACCTTACGTAACTTTTTAATTAAGATGACGTCATCCACCCAGGCCATCGGCCCAGACTACCGACCCAGGCATTCGGAAGAACAGGGTCAAAACGGACCAACCATACAACTATCGTTTGTTTTGGGACTGTGATCTTTCGTTAAACTTTGGGGTAACATAGTCCTTAATTCGGTGGCGTTTCGCGGGGCCCCTAAAACATTAGCCGAATGCAAATTTTGCATAACACAGGGCCCCAACATGATTCCCAAAAGAGGTACACACGCTACAAATGCGACAGATACGTTCTTAGAGCATCACTGAATGTTGCAAAATTCTCCCGGGTGAGGCCAAGTTCTAACTAGGACCCTCCAGTCGTTACGCCCTAATGTGGAGGAGAGGTAATGAGTGAGTGGTCTTAGTTAGTTATGACTAGAGGAAGATCCCCGACCCCCCCCCCCCCCCCCCCAAGACCTTCCGAATTTAATGTCTGCCTTAATTATTTATATGTACGATTTCTAAGCAACGGGTTGAAGTGAAAAAATAAATATCAGTGACTCGTACAATTACATGTAGAAACTTGTGTTAATTAAGGTAATATTGTTAATTATTACACAAGGTAAAATATCTGATTGTGATAATCTTTCTATTCACTTAACCAAACTGTTATAATGAAAGCCTCTGAACTGATCCGTTGTTTCTACGCTCTAAGTTTCAACCTGGAGCCAATATTATAAAACCTTTACAATTGTATTTTCTATAGAATTGTATTTTCTACATATTAATATAATTGACTAAAATGAATCATTAGCATTTTAAAAGATATGGCAATCTACCAACTGGCAAATTACCACATCTTTGAAAATGCTAATGGTTCACTTCAGCCCAATAGTAAAGGTTTTTGTATTGGCCCGGCAATAACAACTACAGCTCCGACACGAGGTGATCCTGACTGTCGAAAGTGTCATGAAACCCCAATAAATAAATAAATAAATAAATAAATAAATAAATAAATAAATAAATAAATAGGCTAGCGGTAATGTCTACGCTGTATCTTTTGGTCAAACACTAATACCGGTTGCCCACATGGGAGTGTCCACGCGGAGCACTTGCCATCAGCCGCTGTTAACTCTGCTGACAGTTGCCCGCCGCTGCACGGTGGTTCTCTCCGGAAACTCCGAGTCCCTCCACCGGTAAAACTCTCCGACGCGAAGTGACCCTAGCCGTTGAAAGTGTCGTTAAGCTCAAATAAACAAACAAACAAACAAACTCGATTCCGTTTTGACGGTGTGCTGTCGTATGCAATAGTCTAGTGGTTTGGGTGTTGGACTCCAACACAATCTTTATGTAATCTGCTTTACACCGATTACAGTTTATTTACAGTCGAAGCCTAATTGAAGTCTAGAAAAGAAGAAAATCAGTAAAAAAGTATGCTGTTTTTATTAAGGATACGTCCTCTGGCATACGGTTGATGGTAATATACAATACAATTCCTTTTTCTTGTTTTTTTCTCTTTACTCGCGAAAAGGGCCGTAACGAACAAATCTTTTTTTTCTTCTTCTTTTTTTTTGGGGGGGGGGGGGGGGGGTGAGGCGTAGAACGTCGGTGCCCGACGGCGCCTGGCGGCTCGGTCATATCGCCCAACTATTTTGAGAATGCCTATTTGCTTTTATCAAAGACTTATATGCTTCAAATATACTTTCCATCTATTTCAAACGCACAACAGATGAAATAATTTGTAAAGACCCGTACCCTGCTACATAATCATTCAGTTCATCAAAATATATGACAATAGTCTTTGAGGATAGGACTTCTCCTGGAACTTTGGAATGAAAACTGCAATTTAGGTTTTGATCATCTTTGTTTACTGATATATTGAGTCGGGCATTTATTGTACTTTATAATCTATGTGTATTTGTGTTGGACAACCAGGAGTACTCCAAAGCGTATTTCCAGCAGAATCCTATTCAGGACCGCCATACCATGATAACGAGGGGCCCCTAGGTACCAAGAAGGCACCAAGTGTAAGTTCGATTGAACTAGAGTAGTATTTCTGGTTCAGATTCCCCCCTCCGCAGAATCCCTTTTTAGAATATACCATGGCGTTTTTCCCCAATAAAAGGCACGTTCCTTTGCATAAGAGTAGTTTCTAACCGTTATTCAAATTTTAAACGTAGGGCCCATATATGTACATGAAGGCCAGGAAGCTAACAACGAGGCCCACCATATACTCATGTGAGGATGTACCCATATGTTAAGCTAAGAGAATCCCTTTTTTGTCGTATGAGGTTTAATTTACTATCCCTCTTAACCTCATTTCTTTTGAGGGCATGAGGGCCGTGAAAAAATCCCTCAATGAGGCCTATTTTACTATCCCTCTTTCGGAATTTGAGGTATCCGAAAGAGATATCCTCAGATACGTTCATAATTTGAATAACGGTTAGAAACTACTCTTATGCAAAGGAACGTGACTTTTATTGGAGAAAAACGTCATGTTATATTCTAAAAAGGGATTCTGGGGAAATCTGAACCAGAAACGCTACTCCAGTTTAATCGAACTTACCGCTGGGGGCCTTCACGGTACCTAGGGGCCTCTCGGTACCATGGTATGGCGGTCCTAAATAGGATTCTGGGGGAAATCCGTATCAAATAAAGTCGTTTTTTTGTGATTTGGAGGGAATGTCGGGTTTATTGGTGGGTAATTACATTTATTCCTATTCAATCGAACTTACCCCCGTCTCACCCTCGGTACTATAGTACTACATGCTACTATTAAAATATATGGTATGGCGGGCCTAAAAATGCTTCTTGAAGAATCCGTAGTAAATAAAAGTGGATATTGGTGATTTGGTAGGATTGTCTGGTTGTTTGTGGTAATTCTACGAATCGGGAATTTACTCTTATTCAATCGAACATACCCTACGAACATACCCTTGTCCTGTAAGAAGGTTTTCGGTAACATAGCAACCACGTGGTACCATAGAAACCAAGATGGCGGCCTCCAGTATACAAAATGGACGACGGAAACACGTATCACCCTAACAACACGCGCTGCGCATGCGCACTAAGACCACGTATCACTATGGGGATGACGCTCACGTGGGTTACCATCAAAATACAACATGGCGTCACTGGGTCACGTGCCTATGACGTCACATGAGATCCTGCAATGAGATCCTGCTGATGGTGGTCGAAACATGTGAGCTATACTAGCCAGGATTAACACTGTCTGAAGACAGGTGCACCATGGACGTGCAGTACGCCTTAGCACACAACGCCACCGTGCCCCACATGGACAAATGAGATTAAGTGCCTTGTCCAAGGACACAACGCAGTTGCTCCTGGTGGGGATCAAACCATGCATCTTTCGGTAGGTAAAGGTTTAAGCTGATGTTTTTTTTATTTTACAGGTAGAACACATGAATTGTCAGCTTTCAGTACACCACATATAGTCAGATCATGATTTCATCTCAACACATCAAATAGCCTCGGTTTCGGTTCACTTCTTCTATGTGTTAAGAACATAAGAACACAGAGTAAATAACAGTTTAGGTTCCTTAACTTGGAAAAACTCCCCATTAGTTTGTACAACACCACTCATCACAAAAACTCATGTCTTTAAGTGTTTCCATTCAGTCTAACTTCTCCTTGATCATTCTTTGTAGTTCTTAGCGATCAATAGATAAACCTGTTCATTAGGGTAACAAATGAATATAGTTCACCAAGTCCATGTTGCGTTCTAATGGTCACATTTTCTCCCTTATTGACTCGTCCGGTAGACTGTCCGGTCGGTGGAGTCCGGTGGAGTCCGGTCGGTGGAGTCCGGTCGGGAGCCCGGTCGGTGGAGTCCGGTCGGGAGCCCGGTCGGTGGAGTCCGGTGGACGAGTCAATAAGTGAGAAAATGTGAGAATTAGAATACAACGTATTTGCCCCTTTGTTGGATAGACTTAGTGATGAGAGGTCAGAGTGGTTACTAACCCAGTTTCCTGTCAGTAAGATAGTTTGATCAGTTTATGTCCAACTGTCCGCCCAGTTTCCTCTAAGTAAGATAGTCTGATCAGTTTATGTACAACTGTCCGCCCAGTTTCCTCTAAGTAAGATAGTTTGATCAGTTTATGTACAACTGTCCGCCCAGTTTCCTCTCAGTAAGATAGTTTGATCAGTTTATGTACAACTGTCCACCCAGTTTACTCTCAGTAAGATAGCTTGATCAGTTTATGTACAACTGTCCACCCAGTTTTCTCTCAGTAATATAGTCTGATCAGTTTATGTACAACTGTCCACCCAGTTTTCTCTCAGTAAAATAGTTTGATCAGTTTATGTACAACTGTCCGACCAGTTTCCCCTCAGTAAGATAGTCTGATCAGTTTATGTACAACTGTCCGCCCAGTTTCCTCTCAGTAAGATAGTTTGATCAGTTTATGTACAACTGTCCGCCCAGTTTCCCCCAGTAAGATAGTTTGATCAGTTTATGTACAACTGTCCGCCCAGTTTCCTCTCAGTAAGATAGTTTGATCAGTTTATGTACAACTGTCCGCCCAGTTTCCTCTCAGTAAAATAGTTTGATCAGTTTATGTACAACTGTCCGCCCAGTTTCCTCTCAGTAAGATAGTTTGATCAGTTTATGTACAACTGTCCGCCCAGTTTCCTCTCAGTGTGATAGTTTGATCAGTTTATGTACAACTGTCCGCCCAGTTTCCTCTCAGTAAGATAGTTTGATCAGTTTATGTACAACTGTCCGCCCAGTTTCCTCTCAGTAAGATAGTTTGATCAGTTTATGTACAACTGTCCGCCCAGTTTCCTCTCAGTGTGATAGTTTGATCAGTTTATGTACAACTGTCCGCTCAGCTTCCTCTCAGTAACATAGTTTGATCAGTTTATGTACAACTGTTCGCAAAAAAAAATGCCCAGCGCTAACACAAACATGAGTGGGTTAGGTTAAGATTTCCTAAATTAAATGCTGATCAATTAAAACCGCATAAAAGCGGACAGAGATTTTTGACCGGATTATGACCAACTCTGACCACTGTCGATACAATGATAATTCACTCACTACGCAATGTTTCGAGGAGGAAAGCAGACAGAGATTTTTCACAGGATTATGACCAAGTCTTGATATAGTAAAAATTCACTGTCTACTTTAGTGATAACAGTACTATTTATTCTACTTTTTTTATTTGGGTTTAATGACACTTTCGACAGCCATGGTCACCTTGCCGTGCCGGACAAGTTTATGGGTGAAGCCTGATTATCTGGAACGAAACACCGAGTGGTGGCAAGCAACAGTCAGACTCCCCAACAGACTAACTCCTCGAAGCAGGTTTAACATTGGTTGAAAATAAGTGCACCATTGACGTGCAGTATGCCTCAGTACACACTACCATTGTGCCAAACACGGGCAAGAGGCATTATGTGACTTGCCCAAATACACAACACAGTTACCCCCCCCCCCCTCCCCCCCCCCCCCCCCCGTGGGGATCGAACCATCAACTTTTCCGTTTTAAGTCCAATCCCGCACAGGGGTGTGTCTAGAGGGTTTCAGCTGGGGGGGGGGGGGGTGCCACCCGTGTAAATTCCAACCGTGAGTACTTTCGATAGGTGGTTGCACTGCAGCGCTGGGTGATATATATTTAGCCCTTTAACCAACGAATCGCCCGCATCCGTCCGCGTAATATACAAATATAGCTGCTGAAAAAATATTATTTTTCGAAAAAATTCAACAAAACCATATCATGTGACCCCTCTTTGGAACGAGCTCGTCGAGCTCGTTCCAAAGAGGAGTCACATGATATGGTTTTGTTGAATTTCTTTTTAAAATTTAAAAAATTATATTTAAAATAATTAATTTTGAAATCGTCTGCGTTGGGTAAAGGGTTAAAGTGATTATATATATATATATATATATATATATATATATATATATATATATATATATATATATATATACATACATACACATGCTTATGAACCCTTCCGAAAATTTTCAATAGTGTCCTGAAACGGAAAAGGCATCATTTATAATGTGTCTGGGTCAGAAAATTTACCGGATTGATGTCAGAGTTGAAATTTTGAGGCCAATGTCAATTTTAGAGTAGGAAATTTGAAACTTGAGTTTCCAGTTGGAAATAAAAGATGAAAATTTCTCATCATTAAGTTGGAATTTTAATATTTTTCATGAACAATGTTAATTTATTGAATTTCCAACTATTTGGTTTTTGACCTCGGAATTTCCAACTATTGAAAAAAATACTCCTAACTGGGGGGGGGGGACCCCCCTCCCCCCTCCCCCCCCCCCCCCCCCCCGTCGCCACATCCCTGACCCCGCAACCACTGCGCTCCCTAGACAGTACTATACTATAATATGAAGAGAAAAGTATTGAGGAAGTATTGTATGAAACATTTTGTTTACTGTTATCAATGTATGGTGTTCTGAGAACCCCAGGAAGTGTTGTAGTACTTGTTTATTGTGGTAAACCAGTTCTGTTTTATTGATAAAATATGACCCGATAACCATTACCTGGATGGAGGTCCTCTAAAATTGGCAACATGGGAATAAATGATTGGCTGGACTTGACTTTATTTCCAAGTTGCGATCACTATTAGCCATTGTGCAGAAATATCTAACTTTAAGGATCAATCAATAAATAAATAAATAAATAAATAAATAAATAAAAATAAATAAATAAATAAATAAATAAATAAATAAATAAATAAATAAATAAATAAATAAATGGTGTTCTGGGCATCTTTCTGAACACTGGTTTCAAATTTATAATGTCACAAGTTTCAGAATCTGTATGAGTGTGTTAACCCTTTACCCAACGCAGACGATATCAAAATTTATTATTTTAAATATCATTTTTTAAATTTTAAAAAAAAATTTCAACAAAACCATATCATGTGACCCCTCTTTGGAACGAGCTCGCCGAGCTCGTTCCAAAGAGGGGTCACATGATATGGTTTTGTTGAAATTTTTCGAAAAATAATATTTTTTCAGCTGTTGAATTTGCACATTACGCGGGCGGATGCGGGCGATTCGTTGGGTAAAGTGTTTAAGAAGAAATATAGATCAATTTTAGCTCCCAAGGTCACGACTAGCCATTGTGCAGAAATATGTGACCTTAAACATCAATAAATAATGAATGAAACCTCTAGGACCTGGATATTTCTGCTTATTGTTTTGTTTCTTCACAATAATGAAACACCTTAACACAGCAGGTGTCTAGTGATGTCTTGGCTGCCGTTATAGACAGCCAAGACTTAACACGAAACCACTGATAAGGTATTCAAACTACCGTCGAAAAGACCACTGAAGCATGTTGGAATATGTATTGGTTGAAAAGAAAACTCACCAAACTTGGTATTAGGTCCTTTCGGTTTCATGCCAGGGTACGAAAGTGGGGTGTGGTGATGAAAGGGATAATGGAGAGACACAACCACTAACTCCACACACCCCCTCCAACACTCTCCCACAGACGTGCCACAGCCGACTGACACATGATGACGCCAGGCCAGTGGTGGATCCAGGATTCTTGGATTCGGCTGACATTTCAATCATGGGTTGAGATTGAGATATCTTTGGACATGCGTAGCGGCAAGTTGGGGTGAGCTTAAAAGAGGTTGTGCCCACACTTTGTCTGAGGGCTGGGGGGGGGGGGGGGGGGGTAAATAAATGGATGGTCAGTGTGATCCACCTGTGGCTTCTCTCTGGCTACAACATTTCAAGCCAAAAATGTTTGCAATTTGAATATATTCATTCACATTTCGGATAAGGGACGCTAATTTACAATGGCTCACAGGAGACCCATGCAGGTGCTATGGATCTATGCATGGAGTATGGTACTATCCGCGATAATACATGGACTTCAGTAGTTGATGTCCATGCTTTATCACAGATAATATCGTGTCCCTTAGTCATGTACCTTGCATAAAAAAATGAATTACAAAAAAAGGAGTATGCACTGGGTGCAACCCCATGGATCCACCCATGGTTACTGTGTGTGACCGAATTCTGTTTAGATTTCGGTGGTTCCAAACCTCCACTAGGAAAAGTTAGTAGTACATACAACAATTATCTCTACTCCAAGGAAAACATATCTTCAGAGTTAATTAACTTTATTACAATGATATATTTCTGTTATAAAAGGGTAGGTTATCTCTTCTTGATCCTTTGTACTTGGGTCATTATTCAATACATCCATTATTCTGGTCAAGGCAATGTGTCTTTCTTCATCATCAAGTCTAGATATAATACTGAGTGTAGAGTAGTGATCTTTAATTGTATCTTTGGTGCCCTGTGAAAATGAAATATCAGTAGTAAGTCACATTGTAACAATAATTATTACCACTTTGCAGGGCGTTTCCAACTGCATTAATGTCGATTTAACGGGCAATCATATCCTCTATTGCTCGGTAGTCACGTGATAGGAGGGCCGCTAATGGAAAACAAAATTCATTATCGACCCTCTTGTCACGTGACGTCTTTTAGAATTGAAAATTTAGAAATGAGGCGAGAACTCGCAAGGAAAAGTTGATGCTTTCGCCATGTTGCGGTCTTGTTGATCGACAGCAACAGAAACAAATGACACGTGGCCATGTTGTCAGTTGTAGCCATTTTCCATGGCAACTGATTCGTCATCTTTATTGATTTGATATCATTGATATCATTTTGGAAATGTGTAAAATTACAAATTACGTAGTGGTAATAATAGTAATAACATGATTGTTGTCGGGCATAATGGTTCGTGAGCGGCCCTGCATCGATGTTGAACAGCCCTTGGGCTTATTAACGGCCCTCGACTTCGTCTCGGGCCTTTAATAAACCCTCGGGCTGTTCAACATCGATGCAGGGCCGCTCACGAACCAGAATACCCTCCAAAATCATGTTATTGTTTAAATAACAATAGAAAATCTAAGATTTTAAGAAAGATGTAGGAGTGAGGTGGGAGTTGGAGCCTGATGGTTGTAATTTTGGGAAAGAGAGTTTTGATTTTGCTTAAAAAAGCTAAGAGATCCCAGTCAGACACCAGTCTAAAGCAGACATGTTTCACCTTACTTTTTATCATTGAATAAGATTGAAAATTAGGAATTTTAACCCTTTACCTAACGAATCGCCCGCATCCGCCCGCGTAATATGCAAATTCAGCATTTGAAAAAATATTATTTTTCAAACAGTTTCAACAAAACCATATCATGTGACCCCTCGTTGGAACGAGCTCGTCGAGCTCGTTCCAACGAGGGGTCACATGATATGGTTTTGTTGAAATTTTTTGAAAAATTTGAAAAAAATGATATTTAAAATAATAAATTTTGATATCGTCTGCGTTGGGTAAAGGGTTAACAGAATCTCATTATTCAAGTCAGAAGAACTGTGGATCATTCGTTACAAGGTTCTTATGGAGCCTTGAATTCAAGGAATGGCCTTGAATTTGACTAAGAGCCATTCAAAGAAAAATGGAATATGGGCCTAGGAGGCATTGGAAAGCCTTGACTATTCAAAAAAATAAAAATCCCAACGAAGTATGTTACAATAAGTCTTAACTGGTTGAATACTGGACGCCACTATCAGGGCTTTCAAAAAAATAAGGGTACTGGAGAAAAATCCAGCATTTTCATTGCTCATGTTTCATCTTCATTCAAATGCAAATAATATTTTGTTTATATAAATTTGTTTTATCACAAATTATTGCCCATGGGCACTCTTCAATAATTTGTAATAAATCAAGTTTTGATGAATATATTCAGACCACCAAATATAATTTAGCTCACAACCATTTAAAAAAAAGTTAAAAATCGGTTTCTTAGGCCTTCCCGCATGGTCCTACCAGAAGGTCCTCGTTAGGATTAGTGAAGGCAGGGCATTGACAATCCTTGAATTTGGCTTTCGTGGGGCCCTGAAAAGTGCTGGAAAATGTTGAGAAATGGTCTCGAATAGCCCTGAATTTTGTGGCAGCTTGCCTGCTGGAACCCTGCGGTAGCACATTACAGTTAAAACTAGAAGTCCTGTCACGAATAGTGCGCTTATCTAGGCTTAATTGCGCGTTGGAATTGCACGCAATTGCCATATCGAATGGCACACAAAGCACGGCTGGTTCTCCTGGTTACTCATAGCAAACACATGCAATGTTTCTGCCAATGGACCTCCGGGTTACCCGGAGGTCCATTGGCTGAAACATTGCTTGTGCACAGGCCATATGTACAGAATATGATCGCTTTACTTGGGCCATAACGCGCACATTAACGCGCATATCAACGTGCTATTTGTGCGCATTTCATGACAGGACTTCTAGTTTTAACTGTAGACTTGATATAAAAAAGTTGTAGGTTTTATCCTGGCCTGTGTCAATTGCATAGATGCCTTAAGAGTGCCCTCTAGTAGTAAAATGAAATGGAGCCTTTCTATCTTAGGAGAACATACAAGTCTGTTTGGTGCCGATGACCAATACTAGATCAAAGGGCTTTGAGTGACATTTGAGATACATGTGCAATACCATCAAAGATGTTCAGATGATATTTATTTATTGGTGTTTAAGGTCACATATTTCTGCACAATGGCTAACCATGACCGTGACAGTATTACGGGTGGAGGAAGCCGGAGTACCTGTCAGCTCCCCAACATACCAACTCCACACAAGCAGAGTTAGCATTGGTTGAAGACAGGTGCAGTGCACCATCGACGTGCAGTACGCCTTAGTACCCAACGTCACCGTGCCCCCACGTGGGCAATGGGGTTGAAGTGTCTTGCCCAAGGACACAACGCGGTTGCCGCAGGTGGGATTCGAACCGCGGACCTCTCGGCTTGCAGCCTGCACCTCTACCTACTGAACCACCACGCCCCCGTTCAGATGATAAAATTGGTGACGTAATCAGCATCAGATTGATTTATATATTTTGTATTTATTGGTGTTTATATTTTTTGGCTAACTATGGCTAACTTTGAATGCTACATTGAAATAAAGCCAAGTTTAGCCAATTGTTTATACCCAGTTAATTGTTGCGCATTTTAGAAGATCCACCCCCAAGCAGTAAAAGAGAGCTTGTTTACCGCAGGCCTGGCATTTTCAGGAGAGCGATTTATTCGCTCGCCTTAAAAAAAATTAAGGAGGGCGAAAACTAGCCCTCCTGGCTTCAGAAAAAATGATTACATAACCGCCTACACCTAAAACCCACATCTTTTAATATCTCTGCTACATGTATGTTAGTGGTCTCTGTAAGACGGCTACACTGCCCCTCCCACATCTCCGGGCCTTGCCAAGGCCCGGAGGTGTGGGAGGGGCAGTGTACCCGTCTCACACAGACTACCTTGTTAGCAGCACAAAATAATAAAATGTAGAAAGCCCACTTGGCAAAATTCATTAACAGTAAAACTTCATTTTCCAATTTCAGCTTTTGTAAGCTTGGAGAGAACTAATCGCTCGCCTAGGCCAGTCGAGGGGAGCGAGTTTTAGCCCTCCTGAATTTTCAAGAATGCCAGGCCTGTTTACCACTGTAAACAAGCACCGCTTCGCTTCCCGCGGTTCCCATGGGGTATCAGATTGGTTACTCACATTTAATGACTATGAAAGTGATGACTGAAAGAATAGTGCTGACCTGCATATTCTACTGAAATGTACATTATCACTAAATAATAGTGATAAAGAGCATTTTTCTCTTCTCTTCCTAATCATAGTCACTGTAGCTTTGAACTTTTGGTTCTTCCTTTCATCATACCCAATACGCATGTCAAGTTTCATTTTGTCCAGGCAAAACTTTAATTGGAGAGAGGAAACCAACCCCATTGACCGGGGCACAGATGGGCAGACAGATGGAGAGACTCGTGGCTATATTACACCAAAGGTTTTGGGGGGGGGGGGGGGTGAAAATCAAAATATTAAAAGTTTCAAGGAATTATCTTCAACACTTAAAGAGTTTTAGCCGATTGAAAATACTGACCATAAAAATTCACATTGAAGTGAAATTCTATTTTTAGTGATAGCAACCTTGACCTTGAACTCAGTGGCATGGTTTTGATTGTGACATATTGGATCATGGTGGGGTGTTGCCCATTACAGATTCATGGAAATATGATATTGGTAAGAAAGGTGTATCCAATTAAAAAACTTCAAAATTCAAAGTTAAACAAGAGAAAAACCGAGTGATTTGAGAAAATTCTGTTGCACTCAAACCTTGAAATAAGCAGACAGTCATATGTAGAATTGAGTCCTCAGGGGATGAATTTGGTGATTCTACCCAGCAGAGCAGGGTAGCATCACCAAATTTACCTTCTTTGAACCTCAGTCTGAATCATGGGCTAAAGCCTAAACAGAAAGGGGTATCCAGAGGGTAAATGTGAGGATTCTAACGAAATGTATGGGGTAGTATCAGCAAATTCACCCTCTGGGGACCTCATTCTGCAAATGACAGATTGCTTATTTTCAGGCTTGGTTGCACTACCGAAAGTGCTAGAGGTTAAATGGCCTTTTGCTGCCACTGTACCCCAACACATACCACACACAATTATGAGCAATTCTGCATATGTAATGCACAGTGTGTTTTGAGATGGAAGTGGGGTTATTGAATATCAGAAATATTTTATCTCAAGGGCAGATGGAAGATAATCGCTCGGTTAGGGACGGCTAAAATATTTAATGTGAAAATCTGATTTGCTTTTTTAAGCCTTTAAGGCTATGCTGTAATATAGTCTTAGAAAAGATTCCTTGTACAATTTCCCATGGTTTATTATAAGTCCATCTTGAGATCTTTCCAACAGTATATCACATCGTAGGATTTCATGGCTCAGATAAAAAAAATAACACTCAAGTTTTATATTATATTGTTTAGTGGGTCCATCTTAGCAACACACCCCTTGTTCATTAAACTTGTTAGGCTTGAGTAATTGTATGACCAATTTGTTGTGTAAAGGGTTAATTGTATAAAGGCTATAGAGCATATTGCTGTTAACTAAATGAAACATCTTGTAATATGTCGAGAAATCACCCGACATTCATCAAATGTCCTTTGTTTTAGCTTTACACACCAACCGTGGTGGGGCGCGGTGGCTCAGTAGGTAGAGGTGCAGGCTGCAAGCCGAGGTCCTCGGCTCGAATCCCACCTGCGGCAACCGCGTTGTGTCCTTGGGCAAGACACTTCACCCCACTGCCCACGTGCGGGCACGGTGACGCTGTGTACTAAGGCGTACTGCACGTCGATGGTGCACTTGTCTTCATTCAATGCTAACCCTGCTTGTGTGGAGTTAGTATGTTGGGGAGCTGACAGTTGCTCGCCCATGCTCGGTGATTCTCTTCGGGTACTCCGGCTTCCTCCGCCCGTAAAACTGGCATGGTCATGATTAGCCATTATGCAGAAATATGTGACGTTTAACACCAATAGATAAATAATAATAAATAACCAACCGTGGTGAACACGTCAGCAATGGGATTTCAATAGTTCAAATGTACACCGACAGTGGAAAGAACTACATCCAAGCTGAAGTTTGGTGACCTCGCCTTGAATGCAAACTTGTCTAAATTTATCACTCGTCGCGTCGTGAAGAGTGAAATGAAAGCGGCAATTATTTATTGCGTTTTTAAATAAGTTTACCTCATAAGATACCAAACATTAACAAACACACGTTGTCTCATGTTAATAAAGCATCCATAACTCGAAATATTATGTTCTTATGTTATTAAAATGAAAAAGGCCCCGTAATTTGCGTGTTTCGTTTTCTACATATATTTCGTTTCGGCGATAAAATTGCCAGCGGAAGTACCGCCCACCGGTGCTCATGTAAACAAAAACAGATTCGCAGGTGTGAATATTGATTTATTTAACATTTAAATGCTTATTAATCTGACGATCATGATATAAATAAAATATACCCAAAGTAGCTTGGTGTACCAAATGTTCACCACTTGTGGTGAAGTCGTGTTAACCGCGTGCCAAAGGCTCGTGGTTAACACCCCTTCACCACTCGTGGTGAACATTTGGTAAACCAAGCTGCTATGAGTATATTCTATCTTTAATCTATGCCACCCCATTCATAGACATAATTTGTACATGAAAAGGAAATGTGTACATAATTTGTTTGTTTTTTTACTGGGGAGCAATGACATTTTTAACAGTCTGGGTCATATGAAGTTTTACAAAGTCACGTGAAGAGGAAGCCAGAGAACACATAGGGAAGCACTCTGCAATGCTGAGTAACTGGCGCACTGTCTAATTTATCATCCTGGTATAAACAGAGTTAGCATTGTTTGAAGGCAATTGAACAGTGGGCTAACAGCACCTCAGACATAGATATACATGTCACTGTAACACTTATCTTCAACCAGTACCAACTGCTCATGTCAGGATGGTAAATTAGAGCCTAAAGGTTACCCACCATTTCTCACTGGTTCTCTCGAGGTACTCCGATTCTCTACACCTGTAAAATTGTCTGACATGATATGATTCAAGCTGCTGAATGTGCCACTAAACCCCAATGAAAAATATACAACCCTAAAACACTACACAATTGACATTTTATGTATCAAATATGTATATGGGTAGGAGTGGTTGTAAGCAAAATATGAGTAGTATATTATATCTTGTTTAACCCTTTAGCTAACTTGAAAAGCAGACGACACTTGGCAAAAAAAAATTCTTGAATAACTATTTTTTTTTCATTTTTTTGTCTCGAAAACATCGGTTATGACCCCTCGTTGGAACGAGCTCGACGAGCTCGTTCCAACGAGGGGTCATAACCTATGTTTTTGAGACAAAAAATGAAAAATAATGAAAATTAATTGGCAATTTTTGAGAATAGCACTGGCCGGTTTTGGTCGTTACGTTGGGTAAAGGGTTAACAGTGCTTCATGAATACATGAATCGAATACTACTGTCACGGCCTAAAAAAGTTAAAAATGTGTTTCTCTGTCCTCCTACATGGTCATTTTGACTGCCGCATGCTCTCTTTTTATAACCAATGCAAGTTTTTAAAAATAAAAATTGAATGGTTCAAGTCTGATATTTTACCAAAATTAATAAAACTGATAAATTTGTCCCTCGAGTGCAACAAGGCTTTGCAATGCTTTAGCTAAAGCATTGCAAAGCCTTCTTGCACTCAAGGAATGAAATACACACCCACTCATGCTATTCTGTAGATTATAGGACCTAAAATAGAAAGCACACCAAGAACATGAACTTTTGATGGCGAAGAAATAATTACAAAAATAAAAAATAAAATAAAAAACTGCCCGCCCACCCGCATGCAATTCTACAAAAATGGCCTGAAAAACAGAAGATCTACTTTGTGGTGCCTAATAAGAGAATACTTTTCTTTGGAAAAGTTGCTATTCAGTTAATAGGAAGCCACTGTATGGCAAACCTCTGATTATACCAACAGTGGCTATTATTTCTTACCGTCAGTTTTATTCCTGGATAAAATAGTTGTTGTCCATCAGTAAACAATGAAGACTTCTCTATGAGCTTCTTCCATTCGTATTCTTTTGCTATTGGTACTTCAGGGGGGAAATAGTTTACAATGATGTCCTTATAAATGTCCGTTACCCATTTAACAGATTGGTCTTTGTTATTCCATATGAAAACTGGAATGAGAATTATTCTGGTGATATAAAAGTACTTTTATTACACCCCTAACGTATAATTATAATATGAATCAGTAAAAAATAAATTGCGTTCTCCCCTCACTAACATTTCGTGTGAACTTGAAATTTACAAATGAATTTTCACAAGCGCAAAACAAAAGTTGTTCTCGCTCCACTAGTGAGTATAACCAGAAGTTGTTCTCGCTCCACTAGTAAGTATAACAAGACGTCATAATTACGTCATTTCGCCAACATTCCCGAAAACTATTTTGTGTGGATGTACACAGCATCCAATGTGATTTGTGTCAGCGGAAACAGCGATCAGCTGATTGTGTAAACAAATTTCTTGCGTGGTTATGGGCGTCGGTTTGGATCGTTTCAGTTGAAGCTTCAAATGAAAGGGGTTTAACAAAAAGAAAATCTAATGTTTTCTTGTGAATACCGGGATTAATCTCATTCGTGAGTGAGAGAATTTGTATTTTCACTCGCAGCAAGCTGCTCATGAAAATACGAATTCTCTCACTCACTCATGAGATAAATCCCAGTATTCACAAGAAAACATCAGATATCCCTGTGGATAACACAAATATTTTATTTTCCTGTTGGCGCGATCATTATAATGTCTGTGTGAAAAAAATGTGATCATGTCAGTTTTTGTCCGTTGGTAATATTGGTAAAAACTGGTATATTTCCGACCTCGAAAATTTGTAGCTAAGACAGCTGGTCATTTAGGTTACATGGGGAATAGGTGAAGTGCAAAATATGTGAATGAACATCAGGTTACAACCAAGTAAATACAACATAATGTTATTAAGTTCCTCATCTTGTAGCTTTTGCCAGAAAGACTTGACAGTCTTTCTAAACTACCTTGACGCAAAGGCTAAGCACTGCATCCACAATATGAATAGAATCGCATGCTGTTTGCATCTTAAAATAATTTCCGCCTAAATAATAGCAACCACTAATGAACGATCTCGCTAAGGCGAGATCACGCATTTGTTGTTATTATTTATTTCGGCGGAAATCCTGTCAAGTTGTACAACAGCACGACTAGTGTAGTAAAACAGAGACGATCAGAAACATCACACCACCTTCTTTCCTATTCATTTTATTTAATGCGGTTTAACAACATTTTGACATCCAAGGTCGTCTCGTGTCGGAGAATTTTACGGGTGGAGGAAGCCGGAGTACCCTGAGAGAACCACCGAGCAACGGCGAGCAGCATACTAACTCCCCAACATACTAACTCCACACAAGCAGGGTTAGCATTGGTTGAAGACAAGTGCACCATCAACGTGCAGTATACCTTAGTACACAACGCCACCATGCCCCCACCTGGGCAATCGGGATTAAGAGCCTTGCCCAACGACACTATACAGTTATTCCTGGTGGGGATCGAACTTTGGACCTTTTGGTTTGAAGGCCAATGCCATAACCACTGAATCACAACAGCCCCCTTTTTGCCTATGGGTTACCATCATGTTATACAGTATAACCCGCCAATGGGTTACTATATAAACACTTTATTTCCAGGCCTTCACCTAGCATGAAAAGAAAACGACACTTGTAAATAAAATTCCTGAAGTACTAATTTAAAAAAAAAAAATAGCGTCAAAAACATAGCGTATGACCCCTCATTGGGACGAGCTCACGGCGAGCAATGGGTTACTATATAAACACTTTATTTCCAGGCCTTCACCTAGCATGAAAAGAAAACGACACTTGCAAGTAAAATTCTTGAAGTACTAATTTTTAAAAAAAAAATTGCGTCAAACACATAGCGTATGACCCCTCATTGGGACGAGCTCATTGGGCTCGTTCCAATGAGGAGTCATAAGCTATGTTTTTGTGACAAAAAAATGAAAAAGTAATAAAAATTGAACGGTGAATTTTTTGAATAGCGCTGGCCGGTTTTGACCGTTACGTTGGGTAAAGGGTTAATCAACTTCATTAGTCCCCTTTTTTATCCTCATAAATGGTAGATTCTCCCTTACCCTTCGTCCATCTATTTCAATTATTTTTATTTTCCATTATTTTTTTCTTTTTATCGTAATTGTTTTTCAGTTTTTAAAAAGTTGCCGTTGCTAAGACGCCACCAAGTCGAGACGACGAGAAGCATCACATCACCTTCTTTCCTATTCATTTTATTTAATGGAGTTTAACAACATTTTGACAGCCAGGGGAAGCCGGAGTACTCGGAGAGAACCACCGAGAAGTGACAGGCAAATGTCAGACTCTCCAACGTACTAACTCCATGCAATCAGGGCTAGCATTGGTTGAAGACAAGGGCACCATCAATGTGCAGTACGGCCGTATCACGTCGTAGTACAAAGCACCACAATGCCCCCACATGGGCAATCGAGATTAAGAACCTTGCTCAAGGACACGATACAGTTACCCCTGGTGAGGATCGATCGTGGACGTTTCGGTTCGAAGGCCAATGCTGTAACCACTGAGTCACCGCGTGCCCCTTTTTTCACATGGGTTACCACCATGCTAAGCCTATATGGCATAACGTGTCAACAGGTTACGATATAAGCCCTTTATTTATAGGCCTGTACAAAGGTGCTATTCTTGTGTGCATTACAATCTTCGTTCTTCATCTCTAGAATTCTAACGTGATAAAACAGTGCAGGATTTGTATGAGAGTAAAACATACAGAATAAATAGATACTAGGGCCGGTAATCAGATTTATTTATTTATTTATTTATTTATTTATTTATTTATTTATTTATTTATTTATTTATTTATTTATTTATTAGGGTTTATCGACACTTTAACAGTCAGGGTCATATCATGTCGGTGACAGTTTTACTGGCGGAGGAAGCTGGAGTACCCGAGAGGACCACCGACCAACGACGAGCAGCTGTCAGCTCTCCAACATCGTAACTCTGAACTCTGCACCGCGGCACAGGCAGGGTTAGATTGGTTAAAGACATGTGCACCATCGACGGGCAGTACGCTTTAGTACACAGCGTCATCGTGCCCCCATGTGGACAATCGGGGTTAAGTGCCTTGCCCAAGGACACAACGCGGGAGTCCGAATCGATCGCTCGGACGGTCACCCATCTGAGGATTAACCGGACTCGACGTTGCTTAACGTCGGTGATCTGACGAGAACCGGTTACCGCAACGCCACCGCGTCCAGGCCTGTACAAAGGTGCTATTCTTATGTGTATTGCAATCTTCGTTCTTTTTCTCTAGAATTCTAACGTGATAAAATAGTGCAGGATTTGTAAAACATACAGAATAAATAGGTACTAGGGCCGGTGATCAGATTTATTTATTTATTTATTTATTTATTTATTTATTTACTTATTTATTTATTTATTTATTAGGGTTTAACGATACTTTAACCGCTAGGGCCATATCATGTCGGTGAGTTTTACGGGTGGAGGAAGCCGGAGAGAACCACCGAGCAACGACGAGCAGCTGTCAGCTCTCCAACATCGTAACTCTGCACTACGGCACGGGCAGAGTTTGATTGGTTGAAGACATGCGCACCATCAACGTGCAGTACGCCTTAGTACACGGCGTCATCGTGCCCCCGTGTGGACAATCAGGGTTAAATGGCCTTGCCCAAGGACACAACGTGGGAGTCCGAATCGGTAATCAGATTTAAACAACAAGTAGGATAAAGGTGCAGCTAAGTGGTTAAATCCCTTATTCTACGAGTGGTTTAACCCTTTACCTAACATGAAAACCAGACGACACTTGCCAAAAAAATTCTTGAATAACTATTTTTTTTTCATTTTTTGTCTCAAAAACATAGGTTATGACCCCCTCATTGGAACGAGCTCGACGAGCTCGTTCCAAAGAGGGGTCATAACCTATGTTTTTGAGACAAAAAATGAAAATATAATGAAAATTAATTGGTGATTTTTGATAACAGCGCTGGCCGGTTTTTGGCGGTTACCTTTGGGTAAAGGGTTAAATCTGATAACCGGCCCAAGTACCTATTCGTTTTTTTTATACTATTCTCTTATGTTTCGTCCCTATTTGAAATAAATTTTGTTTGATGAAGTGATGACTATTTTTCGCAATTTTCGATTTGCAGACGAGCGAACACATGGGTTTGTTTTGTTTACATCTGTGCCGGTGGGCAGTACTTCCAGCTGCACGTGAATGCTTGACTGACAGCTAGACACATTGTCAAAGTTGATTGAATTTATCTTACGTTTTCAAACAAATTTATTTTAAATATTGTCATTGCCCGTAATAGATAGTACCGCAAAACGTCGTGCCCTTCGGAAAGAAACATCGCGAAGTGTGAATGTATCGAAGTCGGCAAACTGGGTCATGTCAAAGGTCAAGTTGGATGTTGTTCCTCCTATAGGTGTAAATTTTTGTAATGTAATTCCCATTGAAAAAGTTTTAAAAAGCAGTAGCTTTACGCTGGTAGTGAGGTTAAAATCTAAAATTTAACATACAGGCTTGTCACAGGTGGTAACATAGGTGAGTATCCTACAAAGTGTCACTACAGTTAAAACTAGAAATCCTGTCATGAAATGCGCACAAATAGCACGTTGATATGCGCGTTAATGTACGCGTTATGACCCAAGTAAAGCTATCAAATTCTGTACATATGGCCTGTGCACAAGCAATGTTTCAGCCAATGGACCTCCGGGTAACCCGGAGGTCCATTGGCAGAAACATTGCATGTGTTTGTTATGAGTAACCAAGAGAACCTGCCGTGCTTTGGATGCCATTCGATATGGCAATTGAACGCAATTCCAACGCTCAATTAAGCCTAGATAAGCGCACTATTCGTGACAGGACTTCTAGTTTTAACTGTATCCTTACCTATGTTGTCATCTCAAGTCCTCAGCTAACAAGCTATATTTCCATTTTTGGATTTCATTTTAAGAACAATTACCACGATCTGGTACAAGTATTTCCATTAGTTACTTGAATCCTGCACCATAGGCAGCATGTAACAATTAACCCAGTGCATTTTAACAGCCTCAGCCAGTATATATTTTATGTAGTGTGTGATATGGCAGCCTATCGACTACGTCTGTACAATGCCTATGATCACACAGTTCATGTTAGCTTACCAACTGACTCCGTGCATACACAGCCTTGGTGAGTGTACATTTTCATGTGGTGTGAGATAATGCAATTAACAATTTTTCATTACCAGAAAGTATAAGTAACCATGTGCAATGCACATAGGTTAATCGCACTCTCTGGTTATAAAACTAGAGGCTCTAAAGAGCCTGCAATCGCTCACCTGGCTGAACTACATATACAAATGTGATTTTCCATAGGCTTTCCATGATAACTATGAGCTGCAATTGTGGCCATTTTTGCAGCATTACATCAACAGTAAATGAGGATCATTGGTAGAAGGTGTCCCAGTGCTCAATCATGTGAAGTTACAAAAAATTTGACTTTGTAGTTTCAGAGGAGAAGGGTCTTCAAAATTGACCAATCAAAATCACAGAATGCTTCTGATGGCCACGTTTTTCATCCAACAGGAATAAAATGAGTACTAGTTGTAGAGAACCTCTCATAGACCATGCCCGTCAAGTTTGGTTCACATTGGCTCAGAAGTTACAAAGAAGATCAAAATGTGATTTCCAATAGGGTTTCTATAGTAACTATAGGCCCCAATTGCAACCATAATTGCAACCCGATGAAGATTAAATGAGCATCATTGGTAGAGGGTGTTCCAGTCATCAGGCACATTAAGTTTCAAAACATTTGGCCCTGCAGTTTCAAAGAAGATTTCTTGAAAATCCACACATTTATGAATTCTGTTTTAATAAAAAATCAATAAAGTTAAATATTTTGAAAATTACAAATTTTCAGGCAGTATTCTCTTTCAAATAGCTTTGGATAGGTAAAGGGTTACAGGAAACGGCCTCGAATACATATTTTGTACATCCACATAATGGTAATAATCATTTTATCTCACAATATATTGGGGATAAGTCAAGAATGTAGACGAATATATAACGAACTATTTATTCGTACGGATGAACAAAAAGAAAAAAAATGGAACTCACGCGAAAGGAACGTGCTTGTATCCGACCCCCTGATACAAACATCTGTATCAGGGGGTCGGATACACGACAGTTGCGGAGTTAATACAGACAAAATACATGTTGATTGTAAGATACATTTCCATACAAGGCGATGAGAGTTCATATCAAGTGAGGCGAAGCAGAACCTGATATGAACACTTCGAGCCTTGTATGGAAATGGGTCTCTTGAGTGCGCCAAAAATGTGCATTTCCAACTTGTGCAATTTTTTAAATTTTTTAAAAATATATCAATATATCAGCTAATATATACCATCATTTGTGTTTCAAACCTTAAAGATGATGTTGTACATCACACTCTTAACATAAATACAACATCAGGAGGCTTTATATGTGGGAATATTGGGCTTAAACTGGGAAAATGTCACACGTTAGTAGGGGGTGGGTGTCTTGTTCGAAATGTAGAAAATGTGCAGACAATATTTTGGGAACAATTCAAATGAAAATTTGTTCCCGTATATATCCACCTGCTCTGGCCAAGCCTATAATGAACAGCTTGTCATTTGTAGATTGGGGCCCACAGCAGCCCACAGAGGTTTAAATTGGTGGTACCAGTTTAACCCTTTACCTAACATGAAAAGCAGACGACACTTGCCAAAAAATGATTGAATAACTAATTTTTTTCATTTTTTGTCTCAAAAACATAGGTTATGACCCCTCATTGGAACGAGCTCGACGAGCTCGTTCCAATGAGGGGTCATAACCTATGTTTTTGAGACAAATAATGAAAAAATAATAAAAATTAATTGGCGATTTTTGAGAATAGCGCTGGTCGGTTTTGGACGTTACGTTGGGTAAATGGTTAAGAACATTATGAAAACCCCCTAAAGACAGCTGTAACTACTAAGTTTATAAGTTTATTTTAGATTTTAATGGGAGAGTGGGGGTGGGTGTCTGAGAACGGTAGTACAAAATTTGCACGTAGTGGGTGGGTGTAAAAAGGAGCCTGAATAAAAAATAGGACGTCACGTTTTGCAAATTTTTAGTGCCCCCCCCCCCCCCCCCCCCCCCCCCCCCCCCCCGTCCTGGCTTCGGCATAGAAAATCGATAGAATTGTAGAAACAACACAGAACTTTTGGAACTACAAATAATATTTTCTGTCCATCTTGGACTCCGAGGTGCTAACAACTTGACAATGGAGCTCCCAATTGTAATCCAAGAAACACTGGCCAGAGTGAAGGCTACCCTTGCTACCACCTGGAGTATCCAGGTGCTCAAAGGTAAAATTCACCTGACAGTGGATTTTGAGAAAGAAACCGAACCGACGTCCTTGGAGAGGTGTAGCACCTTTCGTGAGGGGATTTCCCCCCACACTGGTCACCCTCCAAGTTACACAGACTTACTGGATGATGCCAATAAGACAGAAACCGCCGAGATCAAGAAGAAAAGAAAGAGAAAGAAGGGACCTTCCGCCAGACGACGCGATGCCCGCCGACTGACGGAGTTCATGGAAAAGAAAAAGTCGGAAAGGGAAGAGAGGGCGGCTAACCATGGCGTTGAAAGGTCAATGCCTGCTACCCCTGGCTGTTCCACGTTCAGCCCGGTTTCTTCCACTCCGGTGGAAGGTCCTGAGGACGCTGGTTCGCCAGGTAACAGTCCTATCTCCAGCCCATCACACTCTTCCTCGGAAGAAAAGATGGAGGAGGAAGGTCTGTTTGTGGTGCAGGAAGTCGCTAAAACCGCTCTTGCTCTTCTGCTTTTTCCAACCAGGACACCATCCAGGAAGCAAACACCGCGGAGTCCGTGGAAAGCATCCTAGGAGAAAATCTCAGAGATGACGATCACCGAGTATTTCTACTAGCCACGATTAAAAACTTGGAATACCGCGGGCTCAACGAAAACATGTTCAGAATACCAATAGAGAGTGTTAGCAGTCACTATCTGCACACAACGCCAAAGAGCTCATCACCACCTGCAGCTACAAGGGCTAGACCGACCTTACAAACCAAGTCAGCCCTCCATCACTCCTCCTTCAACGCCTCCAAAGGAGGTATCACCAACACAGCCAACTCCTCATAAGAAAAACAGACGAAAACACAGACGCCGCTGAGTACCTCAACACTTTCCTCCTTTACAACGGCCAGGCAAAACCAAATCACATACAGTTAAAGAGGGTCGAAAGGGGCTCGCCTCACGGCGTCCCTGCGCGCCTTCGACACGCGAAACCATTCTTTCAGGAACAATCATTTTAAATATTTAATGTTTTAAATCAATAAATATGGTACCTTGACAATATTTTTTGTACTTAAATTCTCTTATTTTGTTGTAATTCAAATTCTGAACATTCGAAGTGAGTGGAAATACATCAATATAGTAATGGCGGCTACTCTCCCGAGATCAAATATCAGGTGGGAACCCTTACATCGTATTCCAGCATTCTGATTGAACAAATTAACTTTGAGGCATAATAAAATGTTTTATTATATGACTATGTAATTTAACCGCTAAATATTGCCGTTGATTGACGATCTTTTTCCTGGTCCCCGGAAAATCCACAGTGTGGAATCCGATTCCGTATCACTATAGTATGACGGACTATTTACGGGTGCGTTCGAATTCGTACAATTAGCTGTTCCGGTCGCAGAGAATACTTTACACCGAGCTGGAATGGGTGCGCTCAAACGACAGTCCGGGGTTTGTTTTATCGTATTCGTAATATTTTTTTTTATCGTAGGCCTATTTATGCGCATCGGGGGATTCCCCGGAAGTGTGCACCTGTTACAAAAAATAAGTGTAAACAAAAATAGTTCTTTTTACTTCAATCCATTTTACCGAAAAAGGTTGGGGAATTGTTAATGCTACCGTTAGGATGCGATATTGAACTATAAGTCATAGTAATAAACCTTTTATCACTCGTTGAGGAGGTCAGATGGCTGGATCAAACGAGCTGCCGCGGGCAGCTCATTTGATCCGGCGATCTGACCTCCTCATCCCGACGTGATACTACAACTACTAGACTCATAATATCACTTCACTGTAGCCATAATATGTATATATCACCATATTTTCATGAACTATCATGTCATCCAGAGTGCACATCTCTACTGAACAGTCATTAAACGTAACAAAGTTTAGGTGAGAGCAATACAAAGTTGTTATTCTATGATTATTGATATCTTTTGTCTTTATCGACAATTCTAACGTCATTAAATTGTTCATCATTAAACTATGTAACAGGTAACCAATTAACCCTGTACATTTGTACAGCCTTAGCCAGTGTGTATTTCCATGTAGTATGTGATATGGCAGCCTATCAGCTAATCCTGTGGGAGAACGGTGGCTCAGTGGTTCTGACATTGGACTTCACGCAGAAAGGTCCATAGTTCGATTCCTGCTAGGGGTGACTGCATTGTGTCCATGGGCAAGGCACTTAATGATGATTGTCCATGTGTGGGTGCGGTGGCATTGTGTACTACGTTGTACTGGACATTGATGATGCACTTGTCTTCCACCTACGTTAACCCTGCCCATGTGGAGTTAGTACGTTGCAAAGTCTGACAGTTGCTCACCACTGCTCGGTGAGCATTACTGTAAATGTTATCTATAGCAACTCATTATACTTAACATAATGACCAAAACCAGCCAGTAATATTCTCAAAACCAGCCAGTAATATTCTCAAAACCAGCCAGTAAAATTCTCAAAACCCGCCAGTAATATTCTCAAAACTAGCCAGTAATATTCTCAAAACCAGCCAGTAATATTCTCAAAACTAGCCAGTAATATTCTCAAAACCAGCCAGTAATATTCTCAAAACCAGCCAGTAATATTCTCAAAACTAGCCAATAATATTCTCAAACTAGCCAGTAATATTTTTAAAACCAGCCAGTAATATTCTCAAAACCAGCCAGCAATATTCTCAAAACAAACCAGTAATACTATTCTCAAAAATCATTTAAACTCGGCTTATGAGTGAATTGTGGAAAGGTTTTTAAGTCCAAAAATGAAAACATATACTATTTTCAATTCATAGTTTGTTATCTAAAGTTTTGCATTCACTAAACAAGACAAAGTTTGGATGGGAGTGACCCAGAGAGAACCACCCAGCAGTTGAACACAACTGCACCATCAACGCACTGTTGTACACCTTAGTGCACAGTGTGCCATCGCATGGGCATTGGGGGTTAATTCTTAATCCGCTCAGTATTTGCAAGATATTTTTCATCAAATCTAGTCATGGCTGCTAAACAGCAGCCATGACTAGATTTGATAAAAAATTCTTCCAGTTTAACTCAAGAAATCATTGGTGAAAAAAGCCACCCAATTTACAAGGGTAAAATTTGATTAAATGTGTAAAAATTATTCTTGATTCAGTTGCAAGAGAGATCCTTTTCTTGACAGGAATATGTGTCAGCAGTATGCAAGGAGTTAAGAGTCTTGTTCAAGGACACCACGTGGTTACCGTAGGTCAGGATTGAGCCATTGACCTTTTGGTTTACAGTCCATTGCTCTAACCAATGAGCCACCACTCACCTGGATAAAGGGTAAAACGATAGAAGCGTTGTTTGAGGTTATACTGTAATACAGTGGTATATTTACTATTCTTACCCATCTTGCCATCTGGGGTCAGTACTCTGTGCATCTCCTTCAAGCTGGCTTCATTAGCAAACCAATGGAAGCATTGTGCTCCAATCAGAACCTTTGAATTCAAATTAAAAAAAGATCAAATAAATTAATCACTTGCTAAGTTTTAGAAATGCCATACGGTAACTAAATGGGTTGAGTGCTAGAAGCCACTATCATGGCGCTACTGAAAAGTGCTGGAAGCTACTTTACACCGTATGCATTAGCTTGAGGTTTGATCAGCAGAAGAAGAAACTGCTTTTATACAAAATTGGTTGGTTCCAATTTATTACAGAGTGCTTATTAATAAATTGTAACAAAACCCATGTTTCAAATCACCTTTGAAAAATAATTTAGCCGTCAATCAGTCAATTTGAAATGCTCTAAGGGAAGTAAGCAAATGAATATGTAGAGTTACTCAACTTGAGTGACTCGTTGAACAAATTGGCAATGACTCCTGCAAAATGGATATTGAAGCCTCTGCCAGATCTCTTGTGCAACAAACTTAGACACCGTTTTCGAGATAAGTCGATTAACCCTTTACCCAACGTAATGGCCAAAACCGGCCAGCGCTATTCTAAAAAATCGCCAATTAATTTTCATTATTTTTTAATTTTTTGTCTCAAAAACACAGGTTATGACCACTCGTTGGAACGAGCTCGTCGAGCTCGTTCCAACGAGGGGTCATAACCTATGTTTTTGAGACAAACCTGAAAAAAATAGTTATTCAAGAATTTTTTTTGCAAGTGTCGTCTGCTTTTCATGTTTGGTAAAGGGTTTACAAGTCAGTCGACTAGCAATCTGCTCTAAGTTTTTTCTTGTCAGGACGACGACTTCAAACCCAGCCAACCTAGTTAATTTTCTTATCGGATAAGATTTAAAAAATTGGCCTAAGTCAAGCAGAAAAATAAATAAAGTAATAAATGGGCTTTAATTGGTTTGGGGTATACAGGAAGGTGTTTTAAGTTATTATAAGCAGTAAATGTTTTCCCATTATTTCATCAAAATAGACAACTGCAAAAATCAGGCAGAGTAAGAGTTATTCAACTCCCCTCGTTCTTTACCTAGCAGATTCTGAGAAATCAGGCAGACTTTAAAGAATTTTTTTGTGGTTACCCATCTCTGCTATATGCAGTTTGCGGGGGCGGTTTTCCCGTTGCCTCTGTCATGCACTGCGTGGTACACCCGAAGATAATGCCATTGCCTTTTGGGTCCTATGCAGGTTACCCATCACTGCTATATGCAGTTTGTTGGGTCGATTTCCCCGATGCCTCCACCATGCACTGTCTGGTACACTTGAAGCTAATGCCATTGGACCCAATACAGGTTACCCATTCTTCGATTTTTTGTGGGACCTATACAGGTTACCCATTTAAAAAAAAAATTGTGGGTCCTCTACAGGTTAACCTTTTTTATTTTTTTTTGTTTGGTGTTCCAATCAATTTGATAATTGTTTGCCATTTTCTGTCGTTGTGTTTGCATTTTGCATGACATGACGAGTGCAGAGAGTTTGGGTAGAATTTGGAAAAAGGCTTTAACTGCAGAAACCACTGCAGCTTTGTCATCAGTTCTAAATACAATTTTACATAAATCTAAATCAGTCAACTTTATGTTTATATATGGAAGAAATCTATGGTAGGTGTAAGATAACAAAGATTAGTGGTCACTGACCAAGAAAACTTGCAACTTTTGCCATCGCAAACAATGTGGGAAATTAATTCACTGATGACCTTTGTCTGTCATTGTCACGTTCAGCATTCCGCTACCAGTAACAAAGCAGAAGGCTGTCGCGGTGAAATACCAAGCAGAAGTTTTATCGATACCTCATTGCATATTTTGATGAAATATTGGGATTAAAATACGATTTTCTTGTTTATAATAGCTTAAAACACATTTCCGTCCTTCCCCTATCACACCCATTAAAGCCCATTTATTACTGTATTTTGGCTGACTATGGAAGCGTATTGGTGCCAACAAGTATAAAAAAAAATGGATACCATAAGTCCTAATTAGGAGATATAAACTCATCATCAGGAGATATTATTTCATCATTAGGAGATATCATCTCATCATTAGGAGATATTATCTCATCATTAGGAGATATTATCTCATCATTAGGAGATATTATCTCATCATTAGGACATAACTCATCATTAGGAGATGTTATCTCATCATCAGGAGATATGTCATCATTAGGAGAGATTATCTCATCATTAGAAGATATTATTTCATCACTAGGAGATATTATATTATCATTAGGAGAAATTATTTCATCATTAGGAGATATTATCTCATCATAGGACTTATTATCTCATCATTAGGAGATATTATCTCATCATTAGAACTTGTTATCTCATCATTAGGATTTATTATCTCATTATTAGGAGATATTATCTTACATTAGGAGATATTATCTTACATTAGGAGATATTATCTCATCATTAGGAGATATTATCTCATCATTAGGACTTATTATCTCATCATTAGGAGATCTGTTCGTCCTATTCAGAGAAGAGTTAAATGTCTTCATATTCTCCTCGTAATGACTAGAAGATGGTGTGTGTGGGATGGGGGCAGGGCATGACAGGCCAAAACGAAGTGTGGAGGGGGACAAAATATTTTACAGCTGCCAATGGCAGCAGAGAAATGGTTTATCCCCCCCCCCCCCACTTCATTTCACCTCGTGCTAGGTTAATCCTTTATCTAACATAACGGGAAAAACCGGCCAGCGCTATATTCGTAAAATAACCATTCAATTTGCATTATTTTTTTCATTTTTTGTCTCAAAGACATAGCTTATAAGCCCTCATTGGAACAATAACTCTCAAAGACACAGATAGCTCACAATCCCATTCACAATATCATCACCCAAAAGCTACATGTTAAATTTGATGAAAATATTTTGGACCATTTTTCTTGAAAAAAGAGGAATAGTGAAGGATGGAAGGATGCCCTACCAATGAGAGCTACATTGTTACCTAATGTTCTCTATGGGTGCAGGCTTTCTTGAGTCGGCCTCTGTCCACATTGAGATCATCTTCTAACACTTGTATCTTCATGTAACTTCCTGGTTTAATATATGGGCCTATTCATAATCAGGATTGTATCCTATTTCAAGATTTGACCTGAACCCAGAGATAATAATTGCAGTAGTGATAGTACATGTACGTGTAGTGATGAAATTAAAAGGCTCACCCTATGTACTAAAATAACATCAAAATAAACTATTAATGCGTTAGCCAATGTAATGGCCAAAAACCCAGCATATGACCCCTCATTGGAATGAGCTCATTGAACTCGTTCCAATGAGGGGGTCATAAGCTATGTTTTTCTTTACGCAAAAAATGAAAAACATAAGGTATTCAAAAATTTGTTTGCAAGCGTCATCTGCCTTTCGTGCTAGGTAAGGGGTTAAAATTTTATGTTTTTCTCTATTAATCTTTGTTATTGTGCATTGGCCTATAAATACAATTCACAAAAGTAGGGTATATCCAAACTGATGTTGATATTTTCGGAAAATGGTATTGGATACGCGTGACTGGATACATCAATATGTTACCAAGCTTAGTGTGGATCATGAATGTCACCGGCCCACGAAAACTGCGTGCAGGTTTTTCGCGCGAGCGCCGCGTTAATGTCTGTGAGGTACGTTTTGAAATTTTCATTTGGACTGAACGGGCTTTTTCGTAAGTCTCATCGCTCTTTTCTTGGTATAAACTAGTTCATCAATAGTTTCTAGTCGAAACGTAACTTTTGAGGTATGCAAAGACTGACATATGACGAACGTTCACGTGCCGTTGGCGCGTTGGAAGTTGTCAACAGAACAGCTTGCAGTGTAGTACTCAAACGATTAGTCGACTAGTCGATGTCGACTCTGGGCAAACCAGTAGTCGACTCTCAATTGTGCAGTCGACTAGTCGGCGGAGTTCAAGCTTTTAGGTAAACAGTATCCCTTCTGTGCCACTGTCAGGCAGTTTGAACAGCACTATTGGGCAACCAATGTATACATCTATTGCCATCTAGTGACAGTAGTTTGTTTTAACTGGTACTAGTAGAGCTGAATTATTTGGGGCTATCAGGATATGTTATTAATTTGCCTTGTTGCAATTTATGGGAGAGTGCCTATAGGCACTCTCCCATAAATCGCAACAAGGCAAATTAAATAAGACTATATAATTTCACTCTTAGCATAATTAGAAGCACATTAACAGAATAATGTTCCAGTAAGTTGAAATATATGAATGCCCAAGTGAGGCCAAATTTGGACCTTCAGCACTCTACCGGAACACCAACACTGTTATAAGGAGACAAGTTATCACCAATGACAAGTCGAAGTCGACTTGACTTTTGGGTATTGACTAGTCGACTTTAGAATTCACTAGTCGTTTGAGCACTACTACAGTGGCTCAAATTCTCAACATTACTCAGTCGATGATAAACAGGTTGTGGCCACGCTACCGTGAGACAGGCAATGTTGATGACAGACATCGGTCACGTCGTCCAAGGGCGACAAATGCTAACCAGGATCGTTTCTTCCGAATCACAGCATTATGTAACTGCCATCAAAGTGCCTCAGAAATTGGACAGCAGCTGCACCGAGCGACAGATGTGCGAGTAAGTGGTCAGACTATCCGACATTGCCCACACAGCTGGAATTTGTACGCTCGTTGACCTCGAATAATTCCACGTTTACTGAACGTCACATCCCAGCAAAGCGTAATTGGTGTGGAGCACGAAAGCGCTGGGACAATCATCGGTGGAGCAATGTCATGTTTTCCAATAAATCGAGGTTCACACTCGGCTTCCACGACAGGAGAAACAGAGTGTGGTGGCGGCGACGGAACGAACCACACCATGACGTAACCGTTAGGCAGCACGATAGTTTTGGTGGTGGATCGGTTATAGTGTGTGTGTGGGGGGAGGGGGGGGGGGCATAACCATGACAAGCAGAACAACATTACATGTCATCCAAGGGCGTGCCACAGGGCAGTACTACCTTACCTTAACAACATGTTAGCAGCTCATGTGGCGCCATTTGCGCGACGTCACGGCTGTCGATTTATTTTCCAAGATGACAATGCAAGAGCACACAGGGGGTGACAGGGCCCCTGTCGCTACAGAGTTCCCCCAGGAGCAGAACAATCACTACACTGCCTTGGCCAGCACTAAGTCCGGACCTCTCACCAATCGAGCACGTCTGAGATATGCTTGGCAGGCGACAACGCCAACAGCCCCCTACCAATGTCCAGGAACTCGCCGCTGTACTGCTGGAAGAATGGAATAACATCAGTCAAGCTGACATTGGACGTTTGGATGAGGAGTATGCCACGTCGGATCCGCGCTTGTCTCGCGAACCGAGGAGGATTTACAAGGTATTGACGTCTTGGATTGAATGTGGTAAATTCTCTGATGAACCGTCCATGTCTTCTACAGCTCCGTGCGTGGAATATGTGCATGTCAAACACCCAACTATCGCTGAAACCATTCATCAGATGTCAAAGTGCAATGCCTCAACTGTCATTTTGATGAAAATATAAATATATTTCTTCATATATCTCACTTTTATCAAACATCCCCTACCTTTTTGAATAGTGTACATGACACTCGATTCAGAAAAGTGTATAAAAATGATAAAATACACTGAAAGAGAATTTATGGAGACTGATTTTTGGGGGTAAAATATCTTTAACTGGTAGAGTGCTGGAAGCCCATATTTGGGCTTTATTCTGAAGTGTCGGTACCACAACTTAAAGGCTTCATATTCAGTGGATGTTCTCCATATCACCTTTGAAGTTAAATTATTCAGTCTGTGAGGATTTGTCTTGTTACAATTTATAGGAGTGTGTAGTGGCACTCTCCCATAAATTGTAACAAGGCAAAGATATGTGAACAAATTTTGATGACAAAAAATAATTCAGCACTCTACCAGTTAAGGAAATCAGAAATAGGTTTTCGTAAACAGCGTTTCAAGGTTTTCATGCAGGAGTCAGATAAAAGAAATTCAAGAAACCGGAAATAGCTTCTGTACACAGTATTCAGCATGTTCTATAAAGGAATCAAAAATGGATATTTTGACTCTGTCCACGAATTTGAGTGAATAAATACTTGTATGAACTTCAGAAATACATTTGGGGTTATAAAATGTAATTTCCAGCAATTCTCTGAAAACTGCACTTAGTGAGACCTGACTGACTCGAGTGACCTGAACCCAATTTTTTTTTTTAACTTCTGGGAGTTTCGACTCATTCGGTGTTGGTGTTGGTTCCAGGTTAATATGTCACACCATGCTTAAGGTATGGGTGTGACCAACTTTCAAAATGTTCAGCTCTGTCTGGCTCTGCCACATTTTCTGAGTGCTGAAATGCACGTATGAACTTCCTGAGGACATTAGAAGGCCAACAAATCTGATTTCCAGCATTTCTGAGAAATGAACACATTGACCGCTGGGTGATCTCAGTGACCTTGACCCAACTTTTGAGCCGCCATTGAGCTTTGACGTGATGTGATTGCAAAAGGCCAGGCAGAAACAAAGGCATGCTTACAGGCAGTTATGGGAGTCCGTTACATGACTTTTTGTAAAGAGAATTTGGATGGTTCAAGAGCAAGTCTTGCGGATGCATGTTTATCACTGCACATTCAGTGCAATACATTCGGTGGGTCCGTCCCAGTGTGTATATGGGGAGAGGGGTGCCTCTCCAATACTCATAGAGAATGCGATCGGAACTCTCTGTACGCCGAGTATATGGGTAGAAAAAATGTTTTGAACACTCATATGGGTAGACTTCCACTCCTTGGAGTTATGAAACTTTTCACTGCTTTTGAAAATAGATTGCGCTCTATCAGCAGTAGGCTGAGCTTAGTTACGGGTTACTCATTTGGCGCCTGATACGGTGCGTTGTTTGTGGATTTTGAGTAACAGCCGCGTGTGCGGATATGTGTTTCACTAATTGGATGCAGATTGAATATACACTGTTTTATTTGTGAGATCGTATCGTATCTGTGTCGGCACGCAGTATGAGATACGGCCGAATTAAAAGGCTCATTGGCATGCGCATGCTGTATTGTTGGGAGTATGCGCTTTCCAATCATTAGGCCCAGTTCATTGTCTGAGTAATTAACTGTGGACAATCAAAGGATGCTGTCGGTAGATTGAAAGTAAGTGTACAGTGTATGTCGTTCTTTGACAGCCTGTGCCCTTTATTTGCACTTATTTTTTGCTGAACAACCATGTGGGTGGATTTCCACTGATTTTGATTTGGATTAAATAACCCTTTACTGCTGTTAAGAACAGATTAGGCTGCATCAGATGTCAACACCATTATTTATGTGTTACTTATTTGTCTCTTGGCTGCTTTGTCAAAGAACTTGGCTGCGTCATCGACGAGCTTGGTAGGGTAATCGTAGCGTTTGGCTGCTTTAAAGAAGAGCTTCGCTTATTTATTATTTCCACACTTCACCTATAAAATCTGAAGGAGTTTGGTAGGTGCCGGTATGAAGTATATGCTTCATGCCCTCGTATCGTTGTCAGGATTTGTGACAAGATAGGCTTGTGTAGGTACTGTTTTGTTTTGCGAACCGACCACTATATTTTGTATTTTCTCATTCAGTTTGTTCCATGGAAGTCCCATGGAACAGCATGGAGATGTTGCATTTCTCAAAGTCAGTCGGGTGTTTTCTGATCCAGCTCTCCTTGAACATTTGGATTGAATTTATTCACGAGGAGGTGTGTTTCTCACTTTGTCAATTATTGGGTGAGATGGACTTTCGTGTTTGTTTCAGTGAGTTAGAATGCAGAACCACATGGCGTGGGCAAGAAATCTCGCAGTATTTGCCCGGCAGATGCGCTGGTATTACTATAGTTTCGATCGTAGGGTCTTATCAAATAAACAAATACATAAGATTTCGTGTTCAGTTTGTTTATAATTAGACCATTTGGAGTTATGATGTGGTCAGTTATTATAGCGTGTATGCGCTTGATACATATTTCGACTCTTATGTTGTCTGCAGTGACAAACATCTTGTAGCTGTACTGACGTGCGATTTTATACTACAGAGGATTAGTGGTACTATAGAGCGTGGATTCGGCTCACTTAACAATTATGTTTATACAAGGGTATAGCCTTGTGCTCTTGCTCTCTGCTAATCAATTCAATCTCTAAAAAGATTGTGCACACGATTGGTATGAGTGTGTTAAGAATGGTGTGTTACGTAGACTTTGAGTACAGTACGTATATAACTGATATGATTAGATTAGCTTGTTAAATTTTCACGTACAGTGGATCGACCACGCAGCTGTTATCGGCGTGTAGAGAGGCTGGTATAAGCCGTGTGTTCTGTTTACACTACGTGCAAGGCTGATGTAGATGTAGTTTTATCAACAGTTAGTACTCGGGTGGGTACAACCGTGTTATGTCGAGGTATTGTTTTCTAGAGTTCACCTCGCACAGTGGTTGTGGAGGAATCGTTTCGTACAGTAGATGCAGAGGAATCAACTCGCACAGCAGTTGAGAAGGAATCGTCTCACGCAATACCTGGAAGTTACCTCGTGCTAAGATTTGTAATCGTAGAAAACAGACTCGAGAAGTTGAGTTTTTAAATTCAAAGTGGGTACGATAAACCTGAATAGAAAGATCCCTTATAAAATTCTGAAAGTAAGCACGTGAAAATGATCCCATGTAATCAATCAATCAGTTAGCAGTGGTGGTAAACGTGTTGCTTTAACATTCAAAATGGCGTCGAGAACATTAGGATTAATTATCTCATCATTAGGAGATATTATATCATCATTAGGACTTATTGTCTCATCATTAGGACTTATCATTTCATCATTAGGAGATATTATCTCATCATTGGGGAGATATTATCTCATCATTAGGACCGATTATCTCATCATTAGGAGATATTATCTCATCATTAGGAGATATTATCTCATCATTTGGAGATGTTATCTCATCATTAGGAGATGTTATCTCATCATTAGGAGATATTAACTCATCATTAGGACTTATTATCTCATCATTAGGAGATATTATCTCATCATTGGGACTTATTATCTCATCATTACGACTTATTATTTCATCATTGGGAGATATTATCTCATCATTATGACTTGTTTCATAAGTAGGATATATTATCTCATCATTTGGACCTACTATCTCATCATTTGGACCTACTATCTCATCATTAGGAGATATTATCTCATGATTAGGAGATATTACCTCATCATTGGGAGATATTATCTCATCATTAGGAGATATTATCTCATCATTAGAACTTATTATCTCATCATTAGGAGATATTATCTCATCATTAGGCGATATTATCTCATCATTAGGACTTATTATCTCATCATTGGGAGATATTATCTCATCATTGGGAGATATTATCTCATCACTAGGACTTATCGCATCATTAGGCGATATTATCTCATCTTAGGACTTATTATCTCATCATTAGGAGATATTATCTCATCATTGGGAGATATTATCTCATCATTTGGAGATATTATCTCATCATTAGGAGATACGACCTCATCATTGGAAGATTTTATCTCATCATTAGGAGATATTATCTCATCATTAGGACTTATTATCTAATCATTAGGAGATATTATCTCATGATTAGGAGATATTACCTCATCATTGGGAGATATTATCTCATCATTAGGAGATATTATCTCATCATTAGAACTTATTATCTCATCATTAGGAGATATTATCTCATCATTAGGCGATATTATCTCATCATTAGGACTTATTATCTCATCATTGGGAGATATTATCTCATCATTGGGAGATATTATCTCATTATTAGGACTTATCTCATAATTAGGATATATTATCTCATCATTTGGACTTATTATTTCATCATTAGGACTGATTATCTCATCATTAGGAGATATTATCTCATCATTGGGAGATATTATCTCATCATTAGGACATATCTCATCATTAGGACTTAATATGTCATCATTAGGACTTATCATTTCATCATTAGGATATCTGTTCGTCGTATTTAGTGAAGAGTTACGTCTTCCCATTCTCCTCGTAATGACTAGAATGTTGTGGGGGAGGAGGCATGGCAGGCCAAAACGAAGTGCGGAGGGGGACAAAATATTTTACAGCTGCCAAAGGCAGCAGAGAAATGGTTTATCCCCCACTTCATTTCGCCTCGTGCTGGGTTAACCCTCTACCTAACATAACTGTCAAAACCGGCCAGTTCTATTTGCAAAATAACCATTCAATTTGCGTTATTTTTTTTCATTTTTTGTCTCAAAGACATACCTTATAACCCCTCATTGGAACAATAACTCTCAAAGACACAGATAGTTCGCAATCCCATTCACAATATCATCACCCAAAAACTACATGTTAAATCTGATGAAAATATTTTGGACCATTTTTCTTGAAAAAGTGGAATAGGGAAGGATGGAAGGATGGAATGATGCCCTACCAATGACAGCAACATTGTTACCTAATGTTCTCTATGGGTGCAGGCTATCCTGGACCGGCCCCTTCGTCCACATTGAGATCATCTTCTGTTGACACTTGTATCTTCATGCAACTTCCTGGTTTAATATAGGCCTATTCACAATCAGGATAGTATTCTATTCCAAGATTTGACCTGAACCTATGTAGTATTACTTCAAAGGAGAAGGCTGTTTTTGTTTTAATAATGTCATCTGGAAGACTGTTCCATAGATCTAAGGTTCTGTTGAAGAAGTAGTATTTCTTTACACCCAGGCTACATGGCATTTTGATGAATTTCTGGCAATGCCTTCTTGTTAGTTGTTTGATAAAAACACATAACGACACGCGGGTTAACACTTTACCCAAGGTAATGGCCAAAACTGGCCAGTGCTATTCACAAAATCGTCAATTAATTTTCATTATTTTTCCACTTTTTGCCTCAAAAACATTGGTTATGACCTCTCTTTGGAACGAGCTCGTTCCAAAGAGGGGTCACAACCTATGTTTTTGAAACAAAAAATGAAAAAATTAGTTATTCGAGAATTTTGTTTGCAAGTGTCGTCTTCATGTTAAGTGAACTGTTAATCGATATGGCTCGAGTGCCAGTGCGGAAAGATACAACAAGAGGCCGGAGGCCTCGAGTATCCCCCAGTAATTACTCCCTCCTCCCAATTCCCTCCAGGTCTAGCATTCTCCCCCCCCCCCACCCCCATGAGGAATTTTTGCAAAATTCAGTCTCTAAGAGAGAATCTGTTGTATTTGTAGAGCGTGTAGCCCTATATTAAAGACCATTTTAGGGCTCTATGTTATGTGAAAGTTGCATTGGGCCAATGTTTTTATTTTTTGAGGGGAGCAAAATTTAAGAGAGAGAAGGGAGGCTACTGTATGCTCCTCCCATTACGTTCCAGAGATAATAATTGCAGTAGTGATATTACATGTACCTGTAGTGATGAAAGTAAAAGGCTCACTCTATGCACTAAAATAACATCAAAATAAACAATTAACCCTTTACTCAACGTAATGGCAAAAAACCCAGCATATGACCCCTCATTGCAATGAGCTCATTGAGCTCGTTCCAATCAGGGCTCATAAGCTATGTTCTCTTCACTCAAAAAATGACAAAATTAGGTATTCAAAAATTTTGATTGCAAGCACCATCTTTTTTTCATGTTAGGTAAAGGGTTAAAATTTTATGTTTTTTCTCTAATGGTCTGTGTTATTGTGTATTGACTTATATATATGACACTCGTTTGATGAAAGTGTATAAAAATGTTAAATTATACACAAAGAGAATTTATGGAGACTGTTTTCGGGGGTAAAATATCTTTAAGGAAATCAGAAATAGATTTCAAGGTTTTCATGCTGGAATCAGATAAATATGTTTCAAAAAACCAGAAATAGCATCTGTACACAATATTCAGCATCTTCTATAAAGGAATCAGAAATGGATATTTTTTTTATTCTGACCACTGCTTTGAGTGAAGAAATATTGTATGGACTTCAAAAATACATTAGGAGTTATAAAAAGCAATTTCCAGAAATTCTGAAAACTGCACTTAATGAGACCTGACTGACCCAAGTGACCTGAACTCAAGTCTTTAACTTCTGGGAGTTTCGACTCATTTGGTGTTGTTCCCAGGTCAATAGGTCACACAATGTTTAAGTTATTAGAGTGGTCAACTTTCAAAATGCTTTGGTCTGCTGCCTTTTCTGGTTGATGAAATGCACGCATGAACATCCTAAGTGCATCTGGAGGGCAGAAAATGCGATTCCCGGCATTTCTGAGAAATGAACTCATTGACCACTGGGTGACCTCAGTGACCTTAACCCATTTTTTCCGCCTCCATGGAGTTTTGACTCATTTGATATTGAGTCCAGGCCCAGAGGACATACCACGCTTAAGATATGAGCATGATCCACTTTCAAAGTTTTTTTTAGTATAAAAATGCGTGTATGGACTTCGGGAATACATTAGGGTGTCATAGAATGCAATTTCCAGGGATTCTCCATTGAATTGCTACTCATTTGGCATTGGTCTATATGCCATACCATGCTTGAGATATGAGCATGACCCGCTTTCAATATTTTTGGCCATGCATACTTTTTGGAGAGTAAAAGTACATGTATGGACATTGGGAATGCATTAATGGGTCATAAAATGTGATTTCCAGCAATTCTAAAAATGCACTCAATGACCCCTGGGTGACCTCAAAGATCTTACCCCATATTTTCAACCTCCATTGAGGTTTGACTTATTTGGCGTTGGTCCCAGGTCTTGATATATGTGTCTGACACACTTTCAATATGTTTGGCCCTGTCTACTTTTTGGGGTGTGAAAATAGATGTATGGACTTCAAGAATGCATTAGGGGTCCATAAAATGCAATTTCCAGTGATTCTGAAAAACGCACTCAATGACCCGTCGGTGACAACAGTGACCTTGACCCATATTTTGAACCACCATTGAGTTTTGACTCATTTGGCATTGGTCCCAGATGCATATTTCATACCATGCTGGAGATATGAGCATGACCCACTTTCAATATTTTTGGCCCAACACACATTTTTGGAGTGTAAAATACCTGTATGATTTAAGGAACTTCGGGAATGCATTGGGGGTAAAACCAAATGTGATTTTCAGCAATTCTGAAAGATGCACCAAATGACCCTTGGGTGACTTCAGTAGTAAGGGAAGGCACTTGGGTGAAGTAAATTTAACACTGAAACTCCCATAGACATTAGATGGAATTGGGTGAAGTGCGTCTAGAAGGAATTGGGCAAACTGATTTAACACTGAAACTTCCCATAGGGTTTTGAATTTGGCATAAAAATTGGTGTAGAAGGAATTGAGCGAACTGATTTAACACAGAAAATTCCCAGACATTTAGTTCGCTGATAGCACCTTGGCGAAAAAAATGTCTATGGGAATTTCCTCTCTCTTCTACCATCCTGAATTTCACCGATACTATTACTTTCTCTGCTGATAGGGCTACAGGTGGTGACAAGATTTCATTTTTGGTATAGCTTTTAAAATATCCTTCAGTAAACCTTCATTACGATTTGTTGAAGTAGTGGTTGAGTCCAATTCACTCGTTATAGACTTCTCTTTCCAGGGGTCTGATGATAGTATTGCATGATCTATGCTTATTAAATCATCATAGTCTGATAAGAAATTGAACTCTGCCATATTTTCTTGACTGAACAAAATACAATCATCATTTGTTATTGTGACCTGGTATTCAAAATCTCTCCAAAGAACGCCCACGTACTGTTTTGATCATAAGGTGGAAAAAAATCAACCTTTTACGAAGTTTACTATCACTTTGTTGGAGTAAGTATAAAATTGTCAACTCGAGCTCAGCTATACTTGATACTGAACCAACCACGAGAATACAGTTATTCATAGAGATGAAGATATTGAAGGGGAGAAATGGAGTTGAAAGAGGTGAAATGAAGTGGGAATCAACCATTACTATTCCAAGAAATAATTACGAAGACTTGCAAGAAGGGCTGGAGTCGAGAGAATTTCACCATTAGTATTTGATGATATTCAACAAGATTTACAACAAGTTTTATGGAATGTCATCAGGGATACCGTCCAATACGCAAGATCAAGAGGAGGTTAACAAGCCATTGTTACTAAAGTTGATGTTAAAAAAGGATGTAATAAGAATGGAATAAATATGATGGGTTAGTGATTAAAATAAGGAGAAACAAAACAAAAGGCCCTTTTCAGAGCCACCACATATTGTAAAAAGAGAACATTCTTGATACACGCACTTGTCAGTTCCCTCACTTGAGTCTTGGCATCAAGACGTTATTCAATTAAACCTCACAGTTCCCACGTTTTGACATTTATTTCACTGTGGTGGCATACTTTGTGATTTTACAAATGGTGTAATGCAAAACGTGCTTGTGCTCCACATAAGCATTTTTGTTTTTTTTTCAGAATTTGTGCATTGTACAAATTTAGAAAAAAAACCCAAATACTTATGTGTAACACAAACACGTTTTGCACTGTACCTCAAATTATTTTAGCATAAAATTATTTTATTTACTTATTCGCAAATTAAGTTTTCAGAACATAAAAACATTTTCTCAAAAATCTTTTTGAGAAAATGATTATATGGTTTGAAAACTTAATTTGCAAACATAAAAATTATTTTTCTGTTTGCAAATTAGTTTTCTGTTTTCAGAAAACTAATTTGCAAACAGAAAAATAATTTTTGTATTTTTTATTTCTATGAAAAATTATTTTTCTGTTAACAAATTAGCTTTCTGAAAAAAGTTTTTTGTAAAAACTTTTTTCAGAAAACTAATTTTCAAACAGAAAAGTAACTTTTTGTACTTTTTATTTCTATGAAATTATTTGTCTGTTTGCAAATTTTTTTCTGAAAAAAGTTTTTACAAAATACGTTTTTCAGAAAACTAATTTGCAAACAGAAAAATATTTTTGAGTTTTTTAGTTCTATGTATTTTTTGTACTTGCCTGACAAATAGTTTTCTTAAAAACTATTTGTCAGACAAGTATTAGTATTCCTAAGCAAGAAATATTTCAACATAAAATCATTACCTTTTCTGAATTTTATTCCATGAATACTTTGTGATACACCACAGTTATGCTTCATTTTTTGAATGTCACTTTTTGAATGTCACTTTTCAAATGTTCATTACTGTTTCTTGGGCAGTTTCGACACTTTTGGTTTACTGTCCTTAGCTTTATGTTTTCTTGAAACTTTTATTGGCGGTGTTTCCTTCTCTGGAAATAATGTTTCTAATTCATCATCTGTTTTTGTTTCACTTGGTATGTCTATATTAAAAAGCAAAGTGTCTGCTTCCTTGCCAAAACTTGGTAACACATTATCATCAGGGTGTTTTGGTGAGGTATTAGGTATTGTGATTTCAAGTAGTAGAATCTTTCATGTTTTCTGCTCTGGATGAGTGCAAAGCCCTGGAACGTGTTGGCAAAATGCCAAAGCCTGTAGTAGGTGATGGAACAGCTGGTGACCCCCCCCCCCCCCCCCCACCACTTTGGTTGATTAGATAATTTTTTCAATGCACATTCATTAATCCAATGTCGTTTCTGTTTGCAATAACACAAAATCCTTTATTTCGACAGATGTCCACTCTCCTTACAAATATAACAGTGCTTCATGAGTTCGTAAAGTTGATTGATAATAGTTTTTGCTTCGTACCATGTATCAGGTATTATCTCATAAAGTTCCCCTACAATAAATCTCACTTCTTCTTTGTAATATGTTTGAATTACTTGTTTTCTCTATTTTCTTGGATCTCGCTATCTCTCAATCTTTCATTTTATAATAAATACTGTTTGGGTCACTTGCTTTTTCTAATCTTGGATCTCTCACTTTATACATGTTTGGAGCAGTACAAAATTCAGTCTTAACCTCTTGGTAGTCTAAAAGCAAGTGTGAAGAAAAACTGAGAATCGATGGCCTTTTATACTCTCCTATTAAGAAATGTTTCATGTAATTATTGAAATAAACCATGTGTATTTGTCACATCACACTGAAACTAACTGTATTGAATGCAATTCATTCCATTCATTACATTTTATTTCCAATGTGTTCTGACAAATACAATGTTAAAAGAGATTAAAGACGAATGTATGCTAGAAAAAAATGACCACATGAGGGTATTCGTGAATCACCCTGGCTTGGATATAGGTATATTTATTCCTTTTAACAAGGCATCTTCTATCACTGGTTATACAGTGTTAGTTGAAATTGAAAAAGGTGTACAATCCAATGATAACTTTACTATCCATGATGGGAAATTATCTTTAGAAGTAGTACACACCTCCCCAACACAAGGGTCCAGATGACCTAAAGCAAACTCATTTGAATCTGCTGATAAAATTGTTGTCAGTAAATAAAGCATTGTTGAAATTAACAAGAGGCCCCAGGGGGCCTGAGGGCGCTCACCTGACATGGTAGCCTAAATATCAACCCAGAGAATTGATTTCCACAAGTTGCATCTGCTCCTCCTAAGAAAAGCTGAAACCAAATATCCAAATATTCTGACCAGTGGATCTAAAAAAAGATTTTTAAAGAATATTCCTCATACTGAACTAAGTCATAATTCGGGCTCCCACAGGGAGCCCATATATGAACCCAGGGACTTGGCTTTAACAAACCTGAATCTCACACCCCTAAGGATTCTGCACACCAAATATCAAAACATTCCGACTGCTGGATCTGAAGAAGAAGATTTTTAAAGAAAATTCCTCATTTTGAACCAAGTTACAATTCGAGCTCCCACAATCAGCCCAAATATGGAACTAGGGACATGGCTTGAACAAACTTGAATCTTACCCCCCTAAGGATGCTGCATAAAAAATATCAAAAGCATTCATCTGCTGGATCTAAAGATTTTTAAAGAAAATTCCTCATTTTGAACTAAGTTGTCATTCAGGCTCCCATAGTGAGCCCAAATATGAACCACTTGGCTTGAACAAACTTGAATCTCAGCCCCCAAGGTTGCTCCATGCCAAATATCAAAACATTCCAACTGCTGAATCTGAAGAAGAAGATTTTTAAAGAAAAATTCCTCATATTGACTAAGTTATAATTTGGGCTCCCACAGGGAGCCCACATATGGACCCATGGACTTGGCTTTAACACACTTGAATCCCCCCCTCCCCCCAAGGATGCTACTCACCACATATCAAACCATTCGGACTGCTGGATCTGAAGAAGAAGATTTTTTAAGAAAATTCCTCATTTCGAACAAAGTTACAATTCAAGCTCCCACAGTGAGCCCAAATATGGACCTAGGGACAGGGCTTGAACAAACTTGAATCTCACCCCCCTAAGGATGCTGCATACCAAATATCACAAGATTCTGCCTGCTGGATCTTGAGAAGAAGATTTTCAAAGAAATTTGCCTGAAATGCACTAAGTTCGAATTTGGGCTTCTATCGTGAGCCCAAATATGAATCCAGGTGGCTGATTTGAACAAACTGGAATCAGATCCACCCCACAATGTTGCATACCAAATATCAAAAGATTCTGCCTGCAGGATCTGGAGAAGAAGATTTTTGAAGAAATTTGCCTGAAATGCACTAAGTTCAAATTCGAGCTTCTATAGTGAGCCCAAATATGAATCTAGGGAGCCGATTTGAACAAAATAGAATCAGATCCACCCCACAATGTTGCATACCAAATATCAAAAGATTCTGCCTGCTGGATCTGGAGAAGAAGATTTTTTAAGAAATTTGCCTGAAAAGCACTAAGTTCAAATTTGGGCTCCTATACTGAGCCCAAATATAAACCCAGGGAGCCGATTTGAACAAACTTGAATCAGATCCACCCCACAATGTTGCATACCCAATATCAAAAGATTCTGCCTGCTGGATCTTGAGAAGAAGATTTTCAAAGAAATTTGCCTGAAATGCACTAAGTTCAAATTTGGGCTCCTATACTGAGCCCAAATATAAACCCAAGGGGCCGATTTGAACAAACTTGAATCAGATCCACCCCACAATGTTGCATACCAAATATCAAAAGATTCTGCCTGCTGGATCTGGAGAAGAAGATTTTCAAAGAAATTTACCTGAAATGCAGTAAGTTCAAATTTGGGCTCCTATACTGAGCCCAAATATAAACCCAGGGGGCCAATTTGAACAAACTTGAATCAGATCCACCCCACAATGTTGCATACCAAATATCAAAAGATTCTGCCTGCTGCATCTGGAGAAGAAGATTTTTTAAGAAATTTGCCTGAAATGCACTAAGTTCGAAATCGGGCTCCTATACTGAGCCCAAATATGAACCCAGGGGGCCGATTTGAACAAACTTGAATCAGATCCACCCTCCAATGTTGCATACCAAATATCAAAAGATTCTGCCTGCTGGATCTGGAGAAGAAGATTTTTTAATGTTTTTCCCATTGCCTACAGTGTTAAAAAGTGCTGACTCAGCATTTTTTCAAAGTCCCGAAACTGTACCCTATGATAAAACCGATGGCAATTTTTTTTTACCAGTTCTTTCTGTTGGTCCTAAGGAAGCTTCACACCAAATAAAAATTCTCGGTGCCGTGCAGTTTTGGAGATATGGGCGTTTTAATTTTTTTCTATTTTTAGCTCCTGCGGTTCCCACGGGGCTACAGGAAAAAAGATTTCTGCATAAATTAGGTACTTATGACCCAATAAGCCCTCACATAAAATTTGGTTCAAATTGGCCTCTCGGTTTAAAAAATAGAAATTTGGGGTGGGGCCAAAATTTTTGCTCCTCCCATAACATCGCCAAGTATAGACCTACAAACTTCTCTTGAACAAACTTGAGTCTACACCTCAAAAGGAAGCTGCATACCAAATATCAAGTCTCTGCTATTGCTGGTTCTTGAGAAGAAGATTTTTTAAGAATTGGAGCATTTTTGCCCCACCCCTCTGCTCAATATGAGCCGAAACCTAATTTGCCCAAAAATCAAAATGCCGCTATATAACCCCTACTCACATGAAATTTCATTAACATGCGGCCAGTGGTTTGGAAGAAAAAGACCCAAACACCACCTTCACGCCGGACGCCGGACGACGGACGACGGACGCCGGACGACGGACGACGGACGACGGACGAAAAGTGATCAGAAAAGCTCACCCTGACTTTCAGTCAGGTGAGCTAAAAATGTTAATGACTCCATGTGTCTCGCATGGCCCATTGTGGTAGGAATGTGTCATGTTGATAAAAACGGGTCAGAACTTTTGCAAAAGAAATGGAAAAAAATTAGAAATTCAAAAGTAAAGTTTCAGGAAACTGAAGCTAGGACATTGAGATAAAACAGGGCTTGGTTATAATACCCCTTGTGGATATGAGGAGTATTATAAAATACAAGATCTGCCTTCTCCAGACTGTGTCATCAAAATTCGTAGCCAGTATAAAACTGATTTCTTATTTGAACCACCGAAAACTACAAAGGATAGTAAAGTTATACATATATACCACCAATCACCAACACTTTGACAAAGGTGCCAGCATAATGGGTTTTTAGGGTATGACTATTATTCTGAACTTTGCAATCAAATCTATTGATTTAAGGAACGACACAAGTGTAAACTTGGCTGTGTTTGCTATACCCCATCAAAATGTATTCCTGAACACTCCATCACCTGTTAAATTTGTAAAAGACAGTTTGTAAGTTCATCGTGTTATCAAAATCATATCGCTACAGCAGGGAAAGAACAGAAAACCATTTGTCAACTAGTGCAGAAATGTAAAAAATGTAGCATGTTAATTTACACAAGGAAAGGAAAACACATTTGTGAGGGGTTTAAAAAATGTAAATATTGTCAGCAAAAGATAAATTCTGAACATAAATGCTTCATTCCAAAATACACATCACCTGATAATTTGTATTTTTTTGTACTTTGAAACCACTCAAGACTCAAGAGTTCACATTCCAAACTTTTGTATTGCTCATCGTGGGGGCGCGGTGGCTCAGTAGGTAGAGGTGCAGGCTGCAAGCCGAGAGGTCCTCAGTTTGAATCCCACCTGCGGCAACTGCGTTGTGTCCTTGGGCAAGACACTTCACCCCCACTGCCTACGTGGGGGCATGGTGGCATTGTGTACTAAGGCGTACTGCACGTTGATGGTGCACATGTCTTCAACCAATGCTAACCCTGCTTGTGTGGAGTTCGTATGTTGGGGAGCTGACAGTTGCTCACCGTTGCTCGGTGGTTCTCTCCAGGTACTCCGGCTTCCTCCACCCGTAAAACTGTCGCGGTCATGATTAGCCATTGTGCAGAAATATGTGACTTTAAACACCAATAAATAAATAAATAAATAAATAAATAAATAAATAAATAAATAAATAAATAAATAAATGTATTGCTCATCGTGCTTGTGCAGAATGTATCTGTAAATCCATAGATCAAACATGTACTTCATGTAATCAATTTGGACAAAGAGAAATAATATTTAACCCTTTACCCAATGTAACGGCCAAAACCGGCCAGTGCTATTCTCAAAAATCGCCAATTAATTTTCAAAATATTTTCATTTTTTGTCTCAAAAACATAGATTATGACCCCTCGTTGGAACGAGCTCGTCGAGCTCGTTCCAACGAGGGGTCATAACCTATGTTTTTGAGACAAAAAATTAAAAAAATTAGTTATTCAAGAATTTTTTTTGCAAGTGTCGTCTACTTTTCATGTTAGGTAAAGGGTTAAAGGGGAGCCAACTTTGACAGATTTTTGTAAATGGCTTTTCAGTAAAGAACATAAATTGACTACAGCTATTGCTCATAATTTAAGAGGATTTGATGTACAATTTGTGTTAAGACATGTTGTTGAAAATGATAGTACCACTCCAACACTAATTATGAATGGAAACAAAATTATTCTACTTCAAGCTTATGGTGTGAGACTAATTGATTCTTTAAGTTTTCTTTCAATGAGATTGGCACAATTCCCTAAAACATTTGGTTTGTCTGAATTAGCAAAAAGTTATTTCCCTCGTTTGGCAAATGCACAAACTTATCACAATTATATTGGTGACTATTTAGATGCAAAATTTTTCATGCCTGACTCTATGGCTCCATCAGATAGGGAAGAATTCATCAAACTGCATAATCAAAAACTTCCCACCAATACTACTTTTAACTTTCGAAAGGAAATGGAAATGTACTGTAGGTCAGTTGTAGATATTTTTATGAAGAGGTTGTGGGGAATTTAGACAGAAATTTTTAGATAGTGATGGAATAGACCCCTTCAGAGAAGCAGTTATTTTAGATGATGCCTGTAATAAAGCTTGGAGAAAAGCATCAATACCAGAACACACACTGCTAACATTTCATACATAGGTTACCCATCTGCAGTCAAATACTCTATAAAGGCTATCAGATTTTTACAGTTACTTGCATAAGAAGAACACATATGCGTACAACATGCACTGAATGGTGGGGAAGTTAAAATAGGAAATTATTACATAGATGGATTCCATAGACACAAACACCATTTTTGATTGTATGTGGCATGGATGTGAAAAATGTTATCCAGACAGAAATGCAAAAAAAACCAGTCAGTTTAAAATGTTACAAAACTCTGACACAGGATCGCATAGCACATTTGAAGTCACTTGGGTACACTGTGAAGGGGGTATGGGAACATGAATATGACACTTTATGCAAAACAGATTCTGAATTAAAAACCGCACACAATTCATGTTTTCCAGCCATGGATCCAATTAAACCATGCTATTAAATTATACCATAAAATAGATCAAAACTCAAATACTTAAATAAAGAACATAGATATTTGTTCACTTTATCCATATGTTAATAAACACAGAGAATATCCAGTAGGTCATCCAAATATACCCACAAAAGAAGACATAGATACACATAATTTAAAACAGTATAGGGGGACTCATTAAATGTAAAATGTTACCATCACAAAATCTTCACATGCCAGTTTTACCAATTCACTGTAACACGAAAATGGTTTTTACACTTTGCAATACATGTGCAAAATAAGAAAATGATCACTGTGATCACACACCAGAACATCACAGTCTTTTAGGTACATTGACAACTGTCAAACTTTTCAAAGCAATGGATATTGGGTGCAAAATACTTGACACTTATCAGATTTGGCACTGGGAAGAATGGTCTTCAGAAATTTACAAAGGTTACATGAATAAATATTTAAAAATGAAACAAGAAGCTAGTGGGTATCCAGACTGGGTGAAAACAGATATAGATAAAGCCACTTTTAAAAAAGATTATGCAGACATTGAAAACAAAAATTTACAAGACATTGAAAAAATCCAGGAAAAAGATCATTTGCAAACACCATGTTAAATTGTTTATGGAGAAAAATGCACAAAGCAATGTTAAAACTAAAACAGAGTACATACATAATCCATCCAAGTATTTTGACTTCATACATGACCTAAATATTATTGTTAAACATGTAGAAATATTTGACCATAATCAATTTATTTTAGTGAATTACACAGATACAAAACAAATGTATGAGCCTCACAGAACAGCTAATGTTGTTATAGCTTCTTTTGTCACAGCATATGCACGTTTGGAATTGTACAAAGCTACAGGAGGATTAGGTATTATATACCGAGTCAAAAAAGAAAGTATAATAGAAACAAATGTGACAAAATAGCATAAAGGATGAAATATAATAGTTCTAATGTTGCATGTTTGTGGACAAGATGTCGAGCAAAGAGTTTAATGACATGTTGTTGTTGTCCACCCAACCATATACAATTTTGCTGTGGATTTCAAAATAGCACTTGTTACCCGAAAATGTCAAATTGAATCGGTGATCGACGATTTTCTTTGTGTTATGTTGTGCTAGAGAGCCTGGGTTATTGAGAAAACACACTAGTTTTTGTCTTCCAACATTTTAAAAAATGCCAAGGTTAACCGAAAATCAGAGGTTGCATGCCATTGGTATGCATGAGACTGGGATACCTCCAGAGGAGCTCGCTGCTGAGTCAGAGTCACTGTGGCCACTATTTACCATCTCATTGGAAGCTATAGAACCACTGGATCTACAGCCGAAAAAATCGCATTCAGGTCGACCAAGAGTTACAACCGCTGCACAAGACTGACACATCAGAACATCTCATTTATAGGATCGCTTCCTTCCAGTGACGAGGACAGCAATTACTCTTGGTAGAACTAACAATAGAATTAGTGTATAAACTGTCCACAACAGACTTGCTGAACATGGCATCCACCGTAGGCATCCATACCACAGACCACCCCTTACCCAACGTCATCATGCCATCAGAATGGAATGGGTATGTCTGCATGTTCGCTGATCTCAGCAGCATTGGAGCACAGTTCATTTTAGTGATGAATCACTATTTTGTCTACGGTGCACTGATGGTAGGGCAAGAGTGTATTGCCAATGAGGAGAACGGTTTTCTGATGCTTACGTGCAGGAATGCAACCGTTTCAGCGGGGGTAGTGCAATGGTTTGGGCAGGAATTTCCTTGCTTGCACCATCAAATGCAGCTGATCTTCATCGATGGTAATCTGAATGGACAGTGATATAGGGACGAAATTCTTAACGTTGTTGTTGTCCCATTGTTCAACGCTAATGTCGGATTGCAGTTATTCCAGCAAGACAATGCCCGATGTCACGTGTCGTGTATCTGTCATGACTTTCTTGAGGAGCAGAGCATCGAATTTCTTCCCTGGCCCCCACTTTTGCCAAATTAGTCGCCAATCAAGCATCTTTGGGATCAATTGGAACATTGGGTACGACTTCATGATCTTCATACATTAGGTGATTTACATATTGTTCTGAGGCAGGAGTGGTATGCCATGCCATAGGGTGACATCCAGAGATTTATCAGGTTCATGCGCCATCAATGTCTTGCACGCTATTGACTGCATGTGTGAACTTTTCATTTCACCCCATGTCTGAATTGCGACGCTGGCAACAGTACGAACATGAAATTATGCAAATTCATACGGCTAGACTCGAAGTATGAATATACAATAATTTGTTTGGGATTAAAGTCAATAATGCTAAAAAAATTGCTCCTCAAAGTTTATTATACTTTCTTTGTTTTGACTCAGTATATTTTGATACAGGTAGTTGCATTTATATACATAACCCATTACGATGGAATCCAACAATTATAAACAGTAGGTTAGCTCAATGGACAGATGAACATCCAGATGCAGAAATCATTGAATATGTAGGTTTAGGCCCTAAAAAGTATGGCTATAAGTACATTAAAGATGGACAAACACACACTTCATATAAAGTCAAAGGGATTACATTAGATTTCAACACATCACTGAAAGTCAATTTTGAAAGTGTGCAAGAGAGACAGAATTACAAAATAAACATTGAACACACACATAGAATTAAAGGTGACAAGAACAGACAAGTCACAAGTAGCATTTCCACTGGCCACCTCAGGGCGCTGAAAGTCCTTGTTTACCAATGCCGGAAATCCCGACCTTGTTTTAAGTACCCTCTTGTTACGTTGTTTTTCATTATCAATACAGACTGAAAATCTCGAAAGATAGTCTATTTTGAGAGAGGAATTCCCAATTCTGACGTATTCTGCATCTTGAAAGCACGCTAAAAGAGTAAGTGAGGTTTCGTCATCATTGAAAACTTCAAAATTATTTTTTATCAAGAAATCGACCAAATATGCGTTAAATACTGGTACCAAGTAATCAATCTGAATGTCAAATCATGATGTCAACCTTGTTTTCCGTCAGTTACCCCCGTATTATATCATTTTAACATGTCAAACTGACCTTGGGGTGACAGCAATAACGATAATTGTAGCTGTTAAAAAAAGGTATCCGGCTCATTCGGACCTTGGCTCTTTCGGATCTTGGCTTATTCGGCCCTCTGGCTCATTTGGACCCTGGCTTTATGCGTACCTCCGGCTTATTCACCCCCTCATATGTCTACTGATAATAATAACACTTTGACCAGCCACTGATTTGTTGCGGTTCTCATAAGAGAAGGCCATCATTCCCCCCCCCACCCACATACTCTGCCTAAGCCCCTCCACACTCCCAGCATTCTGACATAAACAATTTAATACTGTCTTCAAAAACTATCCCTACCCAGACCTTTTGTTTCTCCATCCCTTTCTTCATTATGCTTCCAGTAAATTTTATTATACGAGGCACATATTTTGGGCATTCCAAGAGAAAATGTTCTGGGGTCTCCGCTACTGCCAAGCAACAAATTGGCATGCATAACATGCAAATTTTATGAGCATCCGAGGAGTGTGTGTGTTTGTGGGGGGGGGGGGGGGGATATAAGGATTGTAGATACCCACCCCAGCCTGGACTGGAATGACGTATTATAATGATGTATTCAATAAGACAGCCACTGCAAATTGTATTACAATTATATTACACCAATGATATACGTTTCTGGGTTTTGGGTGCAATTAATTGAATTCAACGCAACAAAAGTGTGACGTCTGTTTCAAAACACGAATTATGAATTGATGTCAACTGTAATTGGAATTTAATTCGATAAGACGAAAGTGCGACGTCTGTTCCGGGCCTAACACTTGCTGTGATTTCTACTGAGGTATCTTGGTGGTTGGAATGTCACAAATGACAAATCCACTTTAGTTTGGTGTTTTCCCTTCAAATCCTTTTGGTACAGGGCTTGAAATATTCGGGTTTTGTTTTGGTTTGGGTTTTTTTTCTTCTTCTTTTTCAGTGAACCATCAGTTGAGACATCATCTTAATCGCATTGTACGGAATATTGGAGCAAGATCTACTTAATTTACATTGTAAACAGACCAAAAAGGTAGATAACTTTTATGTTTTATTTATTCTGATATGATGTACAATGATACAGAATGCTTGAGAATAACAATAGACTTTTGTCTGTAATTAAACTGGGTTGCTTTTTTAAGGTTTTTTAAGGAACGCATTTCGTGACCATTCAACCCTCCCTTAATTCAATCATAATAATAAAGATATCAATGTACGTTTTTTCATAATGGATCATAGACAATATACCTTTGAGAAAATGTATAGTATTATTGGTTTCATTAAGAGGGAAAAAATGGTGTTGCAATGCTATCACAAGTGAAACACAAAGCAAAACATTGAATACACACACAGAATTAAACGTAACAAGAACAGACAAGTCACAAGTGAAACACAAAGCAAAACATTGAATACACACACAGAATTAAACGTAACAAGAACAGACAAGTCACAAGTGAAACACAAAGCAAAACATTTTGATCTGTATACATAAAATGTTATGTAATAAATAAATATTATAAATGTCCATATGGGTTAAAGGTATAAGTACCCCACACCTATGATGTCAATGGAACATTTGAATTTCAACCATGGATCAGGCAGGATGGCGTTTAGAAAACAAGATAACATGTAAGGCATTATTATATGCTTTTCAACTTATTACTCCTCGTCACCAAACAATAACAAAAGATGTTATTCAAAAACAATTAGAAAAAACAGAAATGTATATTGAATTTTGTAATGCACTTATCACGATGAAAGCTTTTTACAATGACAATTTACAAAATATTTGGACAAGGGTTATGTGAGCTTTTATTATTTATGATGGACAAATCATAGATTATTTATATAGACAATGTGTACCATAAATTGATCAAAGAATAGATTCTTCAGAAACCATATTTGAGTTAAAAGCACCTTTACGGAAAATTCCTTCAACGTGGTACGAGGAAAGCATGAAAGAAAATAGTATATAAGTTAGTGATAGAAAACTTTTTCACAAAAACAAATATGGCATCAAGTGAATGTTTATTTTTTCAGCATTCCTGTAACATTTTCATCTCAGGACGTAGTGGTTCAGGGAAAACAGAATGTGTTAAAAAACTGATTGATATGAAACATGATTTATTTCAAATTGTACCTCAAGAAATCACTTGGTGTTATAAAGAATGGCAAAAGACATATACTTTACTTAAAGAAAGTGAAGCCATCAAATTCATTGAAGGTATTCCCGACAATGAATTTGACATTGTTAATGATGTCAGTATAGCACATCTTGTAGTTTTCGATGATACGTTAGGAGATAAGGATGAAAAAAAAAGAAAATAATGGTTTACTCATAAAGGACTTCATCGAAATGCAAGTGTTATTTACATAACTCAGAACATGTTTCAACAATATAAATCTAGTTGTACCATAAGTTTAAATGTGCGTTATATGATTTTATTTCAAAATATAAGAGATAAAAGACAAATTAAAATATTGTCAAATCAAGATCAATTACCACATTTAAATTCAGCTTATCAGCTTATCAAGATGCAACAAGCACTGAGCATGGTTATTTATTAATTGATTTTCATCCTAGAACTCCTGATTCATTGAGATTAAGAACTGATATTTTTCATCCATAGGTAACACAAGATGAACGTGGACCTATCATTTATAAAAAAAACTATAAAAAGGTTATGATATTTGTGTCAGTTGTTCAAATATCTGTTAACGAGTACATATCATCATGGTATCTTTCATATATTCTTTGGAAAAACGTAGTATTCAGACAAATCCATTTGAAAGAGAAAATGTACTTAAGAGAGGATTTAAGAAATTTTTTAAATGGTTTACATTAGAAGTAGAATCATACTTAATATGATACTCGTGTTATGGTCATGATTAGCCATTGTGCAAAAATATGTGACCTTAAACACCAATAAATAAATAAATATAACCATTTGTAAAACCCATAGCAAAAAATGCATTTCCAATTTTAAAACGTGAAGGTTTGAAAAATGGTATAAAGATGGCAAAAGAACTTTTAGGAAAACGTAAAGCACCTGAGGAAATAACTCATGGAAAAGATCTTTTGAAATCAATGGGAACGTCTGCTTTAGGTATAAAAAGATGAAAACGAAAAGCAGTAAGTCATTCTATGACACTTTCTCAAGTTCCTGTAAAACGAAATTCAAGACCACTTGATATATTTGATTACAATCACGATGTTACACGGATCATGCAAACAGTTTGGAAGTAGTTTTAATGCAGATAATGAATGCTTCAGCAACATCAACAGGTATAGAAAATATTGGTGAAATTGAACAATTTCCAATAGCATTTTTGAACAATTCCTTACCAATAGAATTTTTATTTCCAAGACAAACAACCAAGTGGTAAGATCTTGCAGTATCTACACTTGAAGTTCAATTTAAAATTACAAATGAAGATGGGGTGTTTTGGCTCCAGGTACACAAATTGCTACCATTCATAAATTGTTTTCATAGTATGTTTAGAAAAATTGATGTCACATTGAATGACAATCTTATCAATACCAATACAGATCTTTATCCTGAAAGAGGATTTTTGGAGAATTTTCATAGTTATTCAAGAGATCTGAAACAAGCACAAATGGCTGCAAGTAAAATGTATTATCCCAATTCTTCTGTCACACATACTGAAATGGCAAAAAGTCCGTCTAACAAAGGTTTGACTGAACATGTAAAATTAATTGGTACTAGTCTGTCTGTACAGTTGAGAGGAAAATTACACTCAGATCTATTTGTGCAAGAAAAATATTTACTAAAAGGAGCTGAGATGAGAATTAAAATACATCGTACTCCATCTAAATTTTGTCTGATTGGTAGTGAACATGGGAAAATTGAAATTCGAAAAGCTGTTTTTAAAATACCAGCATTAGATTGAATTCCAAAATTTGCAAATGATCTTAATGCACAAATAGATCGTTCATGTTACAAAATGCCCATAAGTCGTGTAGAAATTAAAACATTCACAATTGAAAAAGGTGTTCGTTCAAAAATAGAAGATCATCTGTTTCATAAACAGATACCAAAACGAATTATTCTTGGCTTAGTATCTAATAGAGATATAAATGGAGATATTGGCACAACTCTGTTTAATTTCCAACATTTCAATTTGAATAAGTTGGAAGTAACAGTAGGTGGACATTCTACTAAATCACATCTCTTTGAACCAAATTTCGAAGATGGACTTTATCTAAATTCATATTTATCATTGTACGAAGCTATGTGCTTCTTTGGGCAAAATCAGTCATTTAATTTATCTTTGCAGGAATATGCAAGAGGATATACTCTTTGGGGAAAACAAAACTCCAAAGGTATTGTTCCATTATACTTTTTCTTTTTTGTTAAAGTCATGCATCTATTATATAAATGTAATAGAAAACCCATTATGTAACACAAGTTGGATTTTTTTTAGTTTGTTCTTATTTTTATTTTATTCAGTCAGTAAAATGAGAGACTGAATACTTTCATTCAGTTTTATTCAATCATCTCGATGTAAATAGGTTTGTTCATGTATAGTTAAACTCAGATCACGGTGTACAAATGTTCAGTTCATAACAATATATTGAATTAACTTTAAATAAAAATGTGTTATTTGTTAAAACGTCTGTGACAGTTTTGTCGATTTGTTAGAGTCATCCTATAATGATTTTTTATCACCGCATCCTACATACCTCATCACTAAAATAGAATCAAGAGTCACTTCTCTTTTTTTACTGTGAGTACTAGGATAATATTCTATGCATCTCTATAAAATTTCATATTTTGAAAAATCTTTCAAAATATGAAAAGTGGATAGACAATCATATAATCCTAAATAGTTTACACCTAAAAACCACTATCACAGAAAGTTCGTCCACAACGCGTGCCATCAAGTTTTTTTTTTCATTTTGTTTTCTCTTCTTAGCCTTTTTAAAGCAGAGAAGTAGAAACAAGATATCCTTAAATAAGTCTGGAATAAAATGTTGCAATTATCCCAGAGAGTCTCGAGGATTGTCTATGGGTAAATAGTGCTAAGATGCAAAGGCACTTGGGGGAACTGAATTTCACAATGAAAGTGCCTTAGACATTAGAAGAAATTGGGCAAAGTGCGTCTGATTTAATGCTGAAAATTCCCATAGGGTTTTGAATTTGGCATAAAAAATTGCGTAAAAGGAATTGAGTGAACTGATTTAACATAGAAAATTCCCATAGACATTTTTTTCACCAGAGTGCCATCGGTTGATTGAATTGTCAATAGTTTTTCAATAACCTTGATGCCAAGCGCCTCGGGCAATGAAAGCAAAGAATCTACCCCTCTTCTCCTGTCACCTTAATCCTTTTACCTTATGAGTCGGCCAAATCTGCCTGAATAAATTGTAAATTGACCAATCAAATAAAAAATTCAACAAAACCATATGATGTGACACTAATTGGAATGAGCTTGTCAAGCTCATTCCAATCAGGGGTCACATGATATTGTTTTGTAGAAATGCTTTCGGAAACATTTGAGAAGAAGATCATGAAATTACAAATTTTGAAATCATGTGTTGACGAAAGGAATAAGAAAATGGCCCCTAATATCACTTTATCGTATATAAGGAAATACCTTGACAGAAGCATTAGGTAGGGGAATGTTGGCGGCAGGGCAAACTCTCGTCTCCACATGAGGACAGTTTATCTTCAGTTGATCTATAAATGTCGCACTCTGATCTGTGGCTTGAATGATCAATAACAACCCTACATTTTGATTATATATATATATATGACCGAAATTCATAATTACATAATGGGAATCCGTGAAAGTAGTCAATTGCATTGGGAAATGTCATTATGCCACTGTATGATGTCTACTATTCATGACGAGAAGAGTCCTTTTGTTGTCAGATCTGGTTAGATTACATTTATGTTAGATTACATAAAAGATAATTCGTTTAAATTGCTTTAACTTTTTTCAAAATCGTGAACCACTGATGGTGTGACGGGGAAACGGTGAATGTCTGTCCACATTTTCCATGCGGCTAACCCCTATCCTGTACTACTAATCACCCCCTTGTTAACCCAGAGGAGATGGAGTAAAAAGTCTACACAAGCTTCCCTGGTCAATATGCATCACTTATTTGAAAGATAGGAGCTGAAAAAGTATTTTCTGAACCCCTGATATACCCACCACCCCCGCCTTGTGTCTGGAGAAAATTGACGCCCACCACCCATGGGTGACATTGATTTTTCAACAGTTTTTCAATAACCTTGATGCTAAGCGCCTCGGACATTAAAAACAAAGAAGCTACACCTCTTGACCTGTCACCTTAATCCTTTACCTAATGAATCGGCTAAATATGCCTGCATTATACACTGAGCAGTCAAATAAAAAAATTCAACAAAAACATATGATGTGACTCTCATTGGAATGAAATATGCCTACATTATACACTGAGCAGTCAAATAAAAAAATTCAACAAAAACATATGATGTGACTCTCATTGGAATGAAATATGCCTGCATTATACACTGAGCAGTCAAATAAAAAAATTCAACAAAAACATATGATGTGACTCTCATTGGAAAGAAATATGCCTGCATTATACATTGAGCAGTCAAATAAAAAAATTGTCAAGCTCATTTCAATGAAGGCTCACATTTGGAAAATTACAAATTTTGAAATCATGTGTTGACTAAAGGGTAAAGAAAATTGCCTCCAATATCACTTAATCGTATAGGAGGAAATACCTTGACAGAAGCATCAGGTAGGGGAATGTTAGCGGCAGGGCAAACTCTCGTCTCCACATGAGGACAGTTTATCTTCAGTTGATCTATAAATGTCGGACTCTGATCTGTGGCGATGTACTTCACATTCTGTAATAATAAAATGTTACATTTCCAAACAATGAAAAATCATGCACTAATAATAATTCAATCTCAAAAATTATCATTTAACCCCCAAAAAGAAACTTTAACGAATTATCAGCTACGGTCATCACATCCAAAGCATGTCCACAAATTTCTCCCACCAGAGTCAAGACTAAAAATTCTATAGGTATATACTCTTCATTAAAATTACGAAGATATTGATTTCTGGAAACACCCCCTCACCCCACCCCACCCCACCCCACCCCACTCCCAAACTTAAACTCCAAACTCAAAATAATTATCGTCCACTGCTGTCACACCCAAAAGCATGGGAAACCTAATTCTATTTATGGTAACAGTAACTTTGGTCTTTGACCTATCTATTCGACACTGTCCCACTGATCAGCACCTTGTAGGCAATCTATGTATTTGTAAAGTGATACTTTCATATGTCACCGGTGTAAATTCCAACTATGAGTGGTTTCGATAGGTGGTTGCACTGCAGCGCTGGGTGATATTTTTTAACCCTTTACCCAACGAATAGCCCGCATCCGCCCACGTAATATGCAAATACAGCTGCTGAAAAAATATTATTTTTCGAAAAATTTCAACAAAACCATATCATGTGACCCCACTTTGGAACGAGCTCGTTCCAAAGAGGGGTCACATGATATGGTTTCGTTGAAATTTTTTAGAAAAATTTAAAAAAATGATATTTAAAATAATGAATTTTGAAATCGTCTGCGATGGGTAAAGGGTTATGAACCCTTCTGGAACTTTTCACTAGTCCTGAAACGGAAAAAGCATCATTTATAATGTGTCTGGGTCAGAAACTTTACCGGATTGATGTCAGAGTCGAAATTTTGAGGCCATGTCAATATTAGAGTCGGAGATTTGAAACTCAAGTTTCCAGTTGGAAATAAAAGATCAAAATTTCTCATCATCAGTTGGAATTTTAATATTTTTCATGAACAATGTTAATTTATTGAATTTCCAACTATTTGATTTTTGACCTCGGAATTTCCAACTATTGAAAAAAAATACTCCTAGCTGGGGGGGGGGGGGACCCCCTATGCCCCCTGTCGCCACATCCCTGGGACCCTTTCCCAATGGCATTTAGACATGATTTTTCCAAATTCCCAACCCCAAAATTCCCCATTCTCAGTTCCCACAGAAACAAAACTTAAATCCACCATTAGTGCCCTGAACTGGGTAGCCATAAATCCTCAAAAACCTTTTATCCTTGATTATCTTAAACCTTATGACCAGCTAGTTCAGGAGACCAGTTGTGCATTAAATTTAAATAGCTTATTTTACCAAGCTTTAAAAGTATCTGAATTCAAGGATCAATGACAAGTTGTTCTTCCCCAATAGTATAAGTACAATCTAACAGAGATTACAGAAACTTTGGGGAGCATGGTCCCATGTGACGGTTTGTAATACAACTTACCTGTCCCAATGGAAAAAAAAGGCTGAAAAGTTTTAGCATCAAAAGTCTGAAGACGTGAACTTCCCGCAAACAACCAAATTGTGTAAAGTTGAGTGGACACAGTATTAAATTTAATCAATTTTTATTACTGAATATATCATTACTGTCACAAAAAGAAAACTCTGCTGAAAGATCTTAAATCCCACTTCATCCAGTATAAACAGAAGCAAAAAAATGGGATTGGAAAAGTTTGTAACCACATCTGGCCAACCCGGTGTTCATATGTCGAGTGTTATATATAACAGGGCCTGTATTTCGCCGAGAATTGATTCACGCAAAGATTCGCACAACAAAGCCAGCGAGAATCCATGTAGATTCTCGCTGAACCTCTGCTAGGATTCGTGTGAAAAGAATTCAGTCAAGTTAACCCTTTACCTAACATAGCAGAAACCAATTAACCAATACGCGACTAACATCACCTGAAATATCCTGAATCTTTGTCAAAAAATTGTACAAATATGGCTGTCATTGGAAGCAGCCCAATGAGGTTTTATTGATAAATATTGCTTACTTTTTTTTTAAATTATCAAATTCAGTTTATATTTTAATGAAAGCGTCAATGACTGTCTGTAGTTCTTGTCTGTGTGATGAAAAGGATAATGTTTATATAAAGAAAGTTATGAAATAAGACAAGAATTGTGATAATTGAGAATATGTTATGGTCTGTACGATACATGCTATGTTTTCAACAAGAATAACTTGACGTGTAGACTGTACTAAGGGATTGAGTCCTGGTTTGATGTGGCTCTCACTCGCAGTTAACATATGTCAACCAAATTTACCAAGTTACAGTAAAATCATTTCAAAACGAGTCATCCTACCAAGTTACAATGATATCCCTTCATAAATTATGACTCATAGACTTTGCTGAAGGAATCTAGATCACGTGCCTGTCTGGCGGTCACAGTTGATCGATTTCAATCAAAATACGACAACCTCGTCTAAATATCATACCGAGTCATCCTACCAAGTTACAATGAAATCTCTTCATAAATACGACCTATAGACAGTGCTAAAGGAATCTAGGTCACGTGCCCAAGCGGCAGTAACTGCTGACCGATCGTGACCAAAATGGGAAAGTCCCATCTAGACATCATACCGAGTCATCCCACTAAGGTACTATAAAATTGTTTCATAAATATAAACTTTAGACCAATAGACAGGGCTAAAGAAATCCATCGACGTGCAGTGCGCCTTAGTACACAGCGTTACCGTGCCCCCATGTAGGCAATCGGGGTGAAGTGCCTTGCCCAAGGACACAACGAACTGTGATAAAAGCTTCCACATATGGCACATAACTAACGTCTTTGTTATGATGATTTAAGAGTTTGTCGTCTGAGCATTTTAACATTGTGGGTATTGACAAAAACACTAAAATATTCTTTTCACAAACTATGAATATCTGTCGCGACTAAAGATTTGTTCAAATGGAGTTCCTGGGGACAATATTTGCGTGAGTTGGGCGAGGAACATTTTACCATGGTTAGTGGGAAATATTAAAGCAATTTTCACCCAAACACTGACATAAAACAGTTCTCTGGGTAATTGTCAGTTGGGGTAAATAGTAAGAACATTCCAGCAATTTGATATCTTACATGTATATCTGGTATATAATGGAGGACTGCATACTTTTCTCTGGATCTGTAAATCCGTTTGTGTCAATGGATTTTGGTCAGATAAAAGTTCAGGTCCTATGGGTCACAAAGTTGTGTTATTCAAATATATTTCAAACTTTCACGTGACTGATACATACTACGTGTAGAAAATAATGGTTATCACATTAATGTTATTTATTGGTGATACATCCATGGGCATTCATTCTTACCAGTCAATGTGCAGCTAATATTTGGACACTGTCACATTTTAACTTTTAGAAGGGGAATCAGAATGAATTTATTGAACACGACATACCGCGAAAAACTTACAGTAAAGCAGGTGCTTCTAGTCAAGTGTCGTCTGCCTATTTAGGCAGACGACACTTGACTAGAAGCACCTGCTCAGTGTTTAATTCTCCCCCAGCCCAAAGATAGACGAACTGTCACAGCCAGATTACCTGCCGTATTACATCACAGGCAAGAAAACTCGACCCTCGGCTTCTGAGAGTTAAAAGTGCTTCGCAGAACGGGCATCCCCTTACCCCGAAGGTGGAGTGACAAGGGGGCAGCATGTGCATTTTTTTGCCAGAAGTGCACAAGTGGAGAAGAAAACGGTAACTGAGAAATTTTCGTGTATTAATTTCCTAATGTATTTTATGTGCCAATGCAAATGGGGAGGTGTGGGAATGATGGGTATGAGAAAAAATTATGGAGGCTGTGTTAATATGACTAGAAATGGCAAGACGACACAAGGGTTTCGATTAATATAATTCACATCAATTTAACTCATACCCAGAGTCGAGTGCCCTTTTTGATGTCCCAGTCCTCGGATGCTTCCAGCACCCTGGCTTTGTCCCGTCTAAAACTCGTAATAACGTCTCTAGTTCTGAACAGTATTGTGTCCATTAACTGGTTGAGGGCTAGATTATTTTTGGTGGTCTGAAATTGTTATTCAAAATTTGTTTTATTACAAATTATTGGAGAGTGCCTGCAGGCGCTCTCCAATGATTTGTAAGAGAACAAATTTATATAAACAGAATATTATTTGCGTTTGACTGAATAAGAAACATGAGCAACGAAAACATTTTCTTTTGCTCTGGTACCTTTATTTTTTGAAAGCCATGATAGTGGCTTCTAGCACCCAACCAGTTAACCCACTGAACGCTGATGTTGAAGTACAGAAATTCCAAGCAGTAAATTTATCCCATAATATAAGTAGGAATTTAACCAATTCAATGAAGATTAGCCTCCCAGTTACATTACTGGAAAAATATACACTTAAAACTTTGATATCCCAACATCAGTGTCCTTAACCCTCTGAGTATATTCAAAATACTTGTCATCCAATCTAGTCATGGCTGCTTCACAGCAGCCATGACTAGATTTGATGAAAAATTCAGTAAAATTTAACTCAAGAAATCATTGGAAAAAAGTCAATTCAATTTACAGGAAGAAAAATTGGTTAACCGTTTACCCAACGCAGACGATTTCAAAATTCCAAAGAGGGGTCACATGATATGGTTCTGTTGAAATTTTTCGAAAAATAATATTTTTTCAGCTGCTGAATTTGCATATTATGTGGGCGGATGCGGGCGATTCGTTGTGTAAAGGGCTAAATGTGCCAAAATTATACTTATTTCATGATGACAAGAACTTTTGTGTCTTGGGCAGGAATATCCACCTTATATCAAATGACTCGTCCGTTTTGTTCACTTTAAAACATTTGATATTTTGTTTTCATATTAATCAGTGATAAATAAAGCCTTCCGTCAATTCCATTGGTCAATTTCAAAACTAGACAATTTGATTGGCTGAACAAAATACAACTGGGACACATTTTCATAATTTGCATAATTAGAGTCGGGAGCTTTCATTGGTCAGTTTCAAAACTGGACAATTTGATTGGCTAAACAAAATACAACTGGGTTACAATTGCTTAATTTCAGTAGGGAGAATTTAAGGTATCTGTCCTATTTAGAGTGGGTTATATTGTATTAATCTTTTACCTTCAAGAAAAACGCCATTAATTTTTTTTTATATTTTCACTTTATGCATCCAAAACATAGGTTATGACCCCTCATTGGAACGAGCTCGCCGAGCTCGTTCCAATGAGGGGTCATAACCTATGTTTTGGAAGCGAAAAATTGAAATTTTTAGTCATACGAGGATGTTTTTTCCAAGTGCCGTCTGCAACTCAAGTTAGGTGATGGGTTAAAAAGTCATATTAAGTGGCTAATTTGTGCGTGCGTGTGTGTGTCATATGATAAATAAAATATGAAATGAGTGTTTATCTTTTATAATATTTATGAAACTCGTCCGAATTTTCCGTTTGGGCTCGCCAGAGGCTCGCCAAAACGGAAAATTCTTCGACGCGTTTCATAAATATTATATGAGAAAAACATTCATTCCATATCCTCTATATATGTAAACAATATCTTACCTCTGATATCTTTGGAAGTATTTTTTCTGTGAATTTCCCAGTTCCAGATCCAAGTTCAACAACCACCATAGATTCACCTGCAAAAAAGGACAAGAGTGTTTTAGAACCTGAAGTAGGCCTCGGGGGGGGGGGGGGGGGGGGGGGTGGTTAGCAGACGCTACCACAAAGAATGTTTTCCCAAAGCCTTAAAATGCCTTCCGGTTACATTCACAAACAAATTCTCTGCTAGTTTTTATTAAATATTCACATGTATTATAGTTTAATATTACAGAGTAATATCACAAAATGAATGCCAAGGTGAACAGAAAGGCTTCCTTGAAAGACTATCCAACAATTCATATTGAAAAGGAGCATTAGAATCATTGTGTTGGGCGGAAGATCGGATGAATGATGATGATGTAACTTCCCCCTCACTGGATTATGATTTTTTTATTTGCTAGTAAGAGAAAGAAGAAAGAGGGACCCCCACACCCATGCATGTTTGTGTGATTAACCCTTTACCTAACATAAAAGGCAGACAACACTTGTAAACAAAATTCTTGAATAGCCATTTTCTCGGATTTTTTGTGTCACAAACATAGCTTACGTCCCCTCATTGGAACAAGCTCATTGAGAAAATAGTTAACGCTATGATGTTAATGGTAATCCAGAGTTAAAAAACATCAAATTTAAATTTCATTACATAAAGCTGAAATCAACAGAAATTAGAGTACACATTATCCCGAATAACAAGTTGAAAAAGATTTGAAAATCAAACTTCAGATACCGGAGATATGATGTCAATTCCAACAGCAGTTACCTCCTCCCACTAGGTTACAGCCATACTCCCCCCCCCCCCCCAACTTAGCATTATAATAATATCACATGTGGCAAAAAGGAATAACTGAGGGCGTTAACTGTCTCAGTTTACTTCAACACTGTCATAAACAAGAGGCCCCACGGGGCCTGAAGCGCTCATCTTGAACAGAACACAATATAAACAGAGTCCAAGAATGAGTCTACATTAAGCAATCCATCTTCATAGGATACATTGTCAATCCTTGAGTCCCTCAGGAGTGACAAAAATAATCCGGGCATCATGCCATTTCTTCAGTTGATCATAATGTAAAATGTAGAGCTCCCAGGCTATGAAGCCCCTTAATACAACATATGTGGATTAATCTTAGTTACACACCTCTAGAGGATACTGAATACAATTTTTTTAATTCTTCAGCAACATGGCCAATTCCGGCTCCCATAGGGAGCCCAAATATTAACCCAGGATCTCAATTTGAACACAGTTGAATATGATTTCCCAAGAGAGGTTGTGTTCCAAATATGAAGGCATTCTGACTGTTGGATATGACGAAGAGAAATTTTAAAGAAATTTCTTCATATTGCACTAAGTTAAAATTTGGCTACCACAACGAGCCCAAATATTAACCTATGGATCCGTTTTGAACAAACTTGAATCTGACCCCCTAGAGATGTCGTGTACCAAATATGAAAGCATTCTGAATAGTGGATCCGAAGAAGAAGATTTTTGAAGAAATTCCCTCATATTGTACTAAGTTAAATTTCAGGTTCCCTTATGGAGCCCAAATATTAACCCAGGCACTCGAATTGAACAAACTTGAATCTGCCCCCCCCCCCCCCCCCCCCCCCCAGAGATGTTGTATACCAAATATGAAAGCATTCCGACTGGAGGATATGAAGAAGAAGATTTTCAAAGAAATTTCCTCATATCGCACCAAGTTAAAATGTGGGCTACCATAGCGAGCCCAAATATATACCTAGGGATCTAATTTGAGCAAACTGGAATCTGACCCCCCCTAGAGATGTTGCATACCAAATATGAAAGCATTCTGACTAGTGGATCTGAAGAAAAAGATTTTTTTAAAATTATCCCCCATATTGAACAAAGTTAAAATTTGGGCTTCCGTAGGAAGCCCAAATATTAACCTATGGACTTGGTTAAAACAATCTCGAATCTGACCCTCATAACAAGGATGTAAACCAAACATTAAAAGATTCTGACTGGTGGTTCTGAAGAAGAAGATTTTTAAAGAATATTCCCCATATTACCCTATGTTAAAAATTCGGGTTCCTGTATTGAGCCCAAATATGAGCCAGTGGGCTTTATTTTAACAAACTTGAATCTGACCCCCCTATGAATGCAGTGTACCGAATATCAAAAGATTCTGATGATTGGTTCTGGAGAAAAGATTTTTAAGAATGTTTGCAAATATGCTGACTCAGCATTTTTTCGATGCCCATTACAGAACACCCTAACATAACCGATGGCATTTTTTGTTATGCGGACATTTTTTTTGAATGGGTCAAGTACTTTTGACCCAATAATACCACATACCGAATTTGTTTCATACCGGACCATCGGTTCCGAAAATAGAAATTTTGGGAGGGACCAAAAATACTACCCCTCCCATTAAAAAGTCAAATATTGCTTCACAAACTTCGTTTGAACAAATCTACACCTAAAAAGGAAGCTCCGTAGCAAATATCAAGTCATTGTACACACTGGTTCTTGAGAAGATTTTAAAAATATTTTGGAGCATTTTCGCCCACTCCCTCCCTATGGGGCTGGGCATGTTGAGTTGAACAAAAATTCAATGCCCCTTCGGGACCATCACTCACACAAACTTTCACTTGAATTGGCCCAGTGGCTTTGGAGGAGAAGACCAAAACATGGTGTTGACGGACGCCGGACGGACGGACGACGGGTGGAGAGCGATGAGATTAGCTCAGCTTGACTTTATCAAGATGAGCTCGAAAGTTAATACTAAGACATTTAATACCAAGACATTAATTACGATTGAGAGTGAGAAAATGTTGAATTTAAATTTTAATACATCAAGTTGAAATCATGGGAAGTTACATTTTTTATTTAATCTTATTTGTTTTACAAGGATTGGCGAACACGATATGCCTTTTATATTAACGCCTCTCCTTGGCCCAATGGCGCAGGTGTGTGGGATGACCTTCGTAGCGGCAACTTCGTGGCCTCACTCTCCTTGATTACTACAAAGGGATCATTAGCCTGTACGGAGTGTCATTGTACGCCACCCCCCCCCCCCCCACCCCGATAGGACGGTACGCTGTGACAACATCAACCCCACAATTCATACTTAAAGAGACTGTTTGGACACCACAAGAAGTTTCCCTGACTGGGGATCGATCCTTGGACATCTGGAATGAGAGACCAGTGCACCTATCCACTCGGCCACCACTCTCTGGGAAGTTATATCACTCATCCTTCCGAATCACAAGTTAAACTGATTTTGAAAATCACACTTCCAATACAGTAGATACGGTTCTCGTCAGATCACCGAAGTTAAGCAACGTCGAGCCCGGTAAATCATTAGATGGGTGACCGTCTGAGCGACCAATTCGGACTCCCGCGTTGTGTCCTTGGGCAAGGCACTTAACCCCGATTGTCCACATGGGGGCACGATGACGCCGTGTACTAAGGCGTACTGCACGTCGATGGTACGCGTGTCTTCAACCAATCTAACCTTGCCTGTGCTGCAGCGCGGAGTTACGACGTTGGGGAGCTGACAGCTGCTCGTCGTTGCTCGGTGGTTCTCTCCGGGTACTCCGGCTTCCTCTACCCGTAGAACTGTCACGGTCATGATTAGCCATTGTGCATAAGTATGTGATCTTCAACACCAATAAATAAATAAATACAGCAGATACAATATGAATGCTGAAAGCAGTTATCCCCTCTAATGTAGTGACAACCCTATCTCTTAAATCACATAACATAGCACTATAATAATATCACAAGTGGCAAAAAGAATGGCTGAGAGCGTTGACTGGTAGAGTTCTAAATTATTTTCAAAGGTCATTTGCAACATGAATATTTTTTTTCAAGGATACAATGCTGACAGCAAAGGGTGACTTAGAGCTGCAAGATTTTGTTCATCAGTAATTGTTTTGTTACGATTTATTGGAGATTGCTCGTTGGCTCTCTCCAATAAATTGTAACAATACAATTGTACATGAACATTTCTTTATTTACTGCTGCACAAATAACAAGCTAATGCACACAGTGTAATGCTACCAAACTACGAAAGTGGTTTTCAGCACTTTTCGGTAGAGCCTTGATAGTGGCTTCTAACACTCTCAGTGGCGGCGCTACGTGGGGGGGGGGGGGGGGGGGGCATGGGGGGATTTGCCCCCCCCCCCCCAAACGAAGGCTTTGTCCCCCCCAGTTGCCCCCCCCCCAACCATCTCGCATGCATTTCCATCCACCCTCACACACAAACACATTCAGTCACTCTCTCTCACACACACACACACCCCTCTCTTTATTTTATTCCCATACACACTTAGCCCAAAGCCTCAGGCTAGCTGTTAAACACATCCAGGTAGTAGAGATTCTCTCTCTCTCTCTCTCTCTCTCTCTCTCTCTCTCTCTCTCTCTCTCTCTCTCACGCACAGACCCACCAGACGCGGATCCAGGATTTTTTGAAAGGAGGACCGCTAATTACCATTACATTTAGTCGAAACTTGGACCCAAAGTCCGTAAGATAATTTTTTGGTTTGGTACGTCCACAGGACGTACCAAACCAAAAAAGTATATTACGGACTTTGGGTCCAAGTTTGGACTACCTCATAACAGAGTAATGATATGATCCTTTACGTATTTGCCCCCCTTCATGGGAGTCTGCCCCCCTAGTTGCCCCCCCCCCCCCCCCACAAAAAAATTTCTGGCGCCCCCACTGAACACTCTACCAGTTAATTGACACATTTGTTCAACACTGTCTGAAAATAGTTAACACTATGACGTTAATTGTGATTAAGGGTCAGAAAACGTCAAATTGAAATTTTACAGCACAAAGTTGAAATCAGAGAAAAATATAAAACCGGTACTCATCACGCCGAAAAATAAATTCAAACCATTTTGAGAATCTGATTTCTTATACCTGGTATAATTTCAGCGGGATTTACCCCTTTGCTTTTGGTGACTGTCCTACACCAAAAACTAGATATCACAGCTCTAAAACAAGAGGGGCAACGCAAAGCGTGTGCCAATGCTCTCGACCCGCCAAACATTTTCCGAGTCGAAAGAGTGAAAAAAGGCCATAACTCTGGAAAAAGGATACACGGATATCGTTCCCCCGTGATGCTCTGTCACAACATCAGATATTATTCAAATCGAAGTAGCAGTGGCTGTGATACAAGAGTAAATGTTGGAACGGACGGACGAACAGATGGACGGAGGTGTCTACTGGATGACACCCCTACGCCCAAATCTACATAACATAGCACTACAATAATATCAAAGAAGACAACAGGAAGTGTTGAGGGTGTTAAATTCCACATTTTTTCCAACATTGTCGGAAAACAGTTAGCGCTTTCACATAACATTGATCGAGGGTTGGAAAACGTCAAGTTTAAATTTTGAGGAATACCCGAGCGTAGAGTTGAAATCAAGGAAGCTTAAAGTACTCATTATCCTGAATGACAATTTGAAATAATTTTGAAAATCAGACGTCAAAAACCGGAGATATGACGTCAAGTCCGACGAGATTTGCACCTCCCCCCTCCCCTCCTCCGGTGACAGCCCTACACCCCAAAATTACATAACATAGAAGTATAATACAATGACAGGTGACAAAAAGAATAGCTGATGGCGTTAAATGCCATAGTTTTTTCAAAATTGTCGGAAAACGTTAATGCTACGACGTTAACCCTTTACCCAACACGAAAAGCAGACGACACTTGCAAAAAATATTCTTGAATAACTATTTTTTTTTCATTTTTTGTCTCAAAAACATGGGTTATGACCCCTCATTGGAACGAGCTCGTTCCAACGAGGGGTCATAACCTATCTTTTTGAGACAAAAAATGAAAAAATAATGAAAATATATTGGCGATTCTTGAGAATAGCGTTGGCCGGCTTTGGCAGTTACGTTGGGTAAAGTGTTAATGGAAGTGGCTAGTCATATATATATAAACAAGCAATGACGTTCTATGATTGGTTGCTACCACCAGCGCTAAAGTATAAGCTTCTATCACCAAAGCTGATGACACAATCACTGCAGAGTCCACTGCTATCATTTTCCATCAGTCCGTGTTATAGAATCCTGGCTATGCTAAGGCACCCCGTATTATAGAACCCTGGCTATACGCCTGGTGGTGGTTGACAACACAGAGTACTGTACGACGCCATGAATGTGAATGATGCCTCTCACAGGACAGATAGTGGTACGTTGGTAGCCAACCACTGGGTTGATGGGTCGTGTAACATTAGGGGTAACAGGTAGTAGTCCCTAAGTGTAGAGACGACAGGGATTGAAGTAGGAGCCCTATAGTCACCGTAAAGCTGATAGTAAAGACACTAGGCAATGACAGCCAATAGTAGTGTTGGTGTTCCTAAGGCAGTGCTTAGTCTTATCAACACTATTATATGTAGATGGTGTACCCAAATACTTATATTAAGACATAAGTCCTCATTGGTCCCCAAACATTGGCCTCTGGTGTACCCAATTACTTATATTAGGACATAAGGGGGTTGAGATAAGTCCTCATTGGTCCCCAAACATTGGCCTCTGGTGTACCCAAATACTTATATTAGGACATAAGGGGATTGAGATAAGTCCTCATTGGTCCCTAAACATAGGTCTCTGATGTACCCAAATACTTATATTAGGACATAAGGGGATTGAGATAAGTCCTCATTGGTCCCTAAACATAGGTCTCTGATGTACCCAATTACTTATATTAGGACATAAGGGGGTTGAGATAAGTCCTCATTGGTCCCCAAACATTGGCCTCTGGTGTACCCAAATACTTATATTAGGACATAAGGGGATTGAGATAAGTCCTCATTGGTCCCTAAACATAGGTCTCTGATGTACCCAAATACTTATATTAGGACATAAGGGGATTGAGATAAGTCCTCATTGGTCCCCAAACATAGGTCTCTGATGTACCCAAATACTTATATTAGGACATAAGGGGATTGAGATAAGTCCTCATTGATCCCCAAACATTGGCCTCTGGTGTACCCAAATACTTATATTAGGACATAAGGGGATTGAGATAAGTCCTCATTGGTCCCTAAACATAGGTCTCTGATGTACCCAAATACTTATATTAGGACATAAGGGGACTGAGATAAGTCCTCAATGGTCCCTAAACATAGGTCCCTGATGTACCCAAATACTTATATTAGGACATAAGGGGATTGAGATAAGTCCTCATTGGTCCCTAAACATAGGTCTCTGATGTACCCAAATACTTATATTAGGACATAAGGGGATTGAGATAAGTCCTCATTGGTCCCTAAACATAGGTCTCTAATGTACCCAAATACTTATATTAGGACATAAGAGGATTGAGATAAGTCCTCATTGGTCCCTAAACATAGGTCTCTAATGTACCCAAATACTTATATTAGGACATAAGGGGATTGAGATAAGTCCTCATTGGTCCCTAAACATAGGTCTCTGGTGTACCCAAATACTTATATTAGGACATAAGGGGATTGAGATAAGTCCTCATTGGTCCCTAAACATAGGTCTCTGGTGTACCCAAATACTTATATTAGGACATAAGGGGATTGAGATAAGTCCTCAGTGGTCCCTAAACATAGGTCTCTGGTGTACCCAAATACTTATATTAGGACATAAGGGATTGAGATAAGTCCTCATTGGTCCCTAAACATTGGCCTCTGATGTACCCAAATACTTATATTAGGACATAAGGGGATTGACACAAGTCCTCATTGGTCCCTAAACATAGGTCTCTGGTGTACCCAAATACTTATATTAGGACATAAGGGGATTGAGATAAGTCCTCATTGTCCCTAAACATAGGTCTCTGGTGTACCCAAATACTTATATTAGGACATAAGGGGATTGACACAAGTCCTCACTGGTGCCTACACATTGGTCTCTGGTGTACCCAAATACTTACATGTCCTAATTTTAGGACATAGAGGACATATATGACCCACATACTTAGATAAAGACATAAGGAGCTTGACATAAGTCCTCATTGGTCCCTAAACATAGGTCTCTGGTGTACCCAAATACTTATATTAGGACATAAGGGGATTGACACAAGTCCTCACTGGTGCCTACACATTGGTCTCTGGTGTACCCAAATACTTACATGTCCTAATTTTAGGACATAGAGGACATATATGACCCACATACTTAGATAAAGACATAAGGGGCTTGACATAAGTCCTCACTGGTCCCTAAACATAGGTCTCTGGTGTACCCAAATACTTATATTAGGACATAAGGGGGATTGAGATAAGTCCTCATTGGTCCCTAAACATTGGTCTCTGGTGTACCCAAATACTTATATTAGGGCATAAGGGCCTTAATATACGTCTTCAATGGTCCCCAAATATTGGTCTCTGGTGTGCACAAATACTTATATGTCCTAATTTTAGGACATAAGGGGTTGATATGTTCTCATTGGTTCCCAAACATTGGTGTAACCGCACATACCTGTATTGAGACATAACGGGCTTGTTATAAGTTGTCATTGGTCCCCAAACATTGGTCTCAGGTGTAACCAATTTACTTATATTAGGGCATAAGGGGCTTGACAGAAGTCCTCATTAGTCCCCAAAACATTGGTCTCTAGGGTACCCAAATACTTATATTAGGGCATAAGGGACTTGATATGTCCTCATAGGTCCTCAAACATTCGTCTCCGGTGTACCCAAATACTTGTATTAGGACATAAGGGGCTTGAGGTAAGTCCTCATTGATGGATTTCCTCATGGACACCATAGAAAGACAGATGAGCTGCAGGGTCGAGGAGAAGGTGTGTGTGTGGGGGGGGGGGGGGGGTACTTTGGGGGCCGGGTTGGGCCCAGGAGTCCAAGAATCATGGGTTAGCCCCCCTCCCCTTCCCCCGCCCACACACAATCCAAAACAAAATGGCCTGAAAAACTGTATTTTAATTATTTGGGTTTGGTACGTCCTTTAAAAAAAGGTATTTCAGGCCATGTTTGGACTAGCCTCCCACCACCCAAGGTTCTGTCTCTTAGGTCAACAGTTAAAAAGTGGACTGCATTGTGAATGGTGCTCTGCACTTGGCCAACGGTTGTAATTTTGGACTGCATGGCCTTGGTCATTGGATACTCACTGATGGACTTGGAAATTTGAAACATGTTGCTAAAAACGTCATTTCGAAGGCCCCCAAAAAATAACTTTTAATCCCAAAAGCCACCAGAAGTCTCCATTTAATAACTGATTTCAAAATATTCTTGGGGCTGGGGGACAATCCCCCCCACCCCCTAAACCCTCCTATCAACTATCGTGCCCCAGCACTGGCGGCAGGAGCCTTTGGCATCGACATCTGTATCCCTACACTTTAGAAAGAGAGCCCGGCACAGAATTAACCCTGGGGCCTGAACTTCCTCTCCCTTGCCCTGATGAACTGGCAGGTATCGTTACTGCCCTTCTAAAAAATTACCATGGTAAATCCCAAAATAACCTGGTAATTACCATGGTATTACCACGGTATTCTGGGATTTACCATGGTACTTTTTTATAAGGGTGAATGGAATGATAGTTACGGCGTGGGGGGGGGGGGGGTTGATTAGCTTCATCTTATCGATTGTTTGTTTCCAATGACTCTCTTTGATTGGTCGTAGTTTTAGGTTGGGATATGATTTTGAGATAGTTAGGTATTTCCTGGGGACAGAACAGTATAACGCCGAAGATAACCAAGACGGGGTGCAGAGCGTTATGACTATACTACCACAGTACAGTGAGTACACTCTTCAAGAAAGAAACGACACTATCAAAGCCCCAATAGCAAGACAGAATAGCGTAACAGAAGATGGGAGACATAAGGAGGAAAAGGAAAAGGGTCGGGTTGGGGTGATTTTAGAATAATTCAACCCAGTCAAAAATATTCACATATGAACCGAACATATCTTTTGGTGGCCTTCGGTCCTATGGAACAATGTGCCACTCATGCAAAGCTATTCTGGGCGGGTCCTTTTCGGTAATTTAGTCATTAATAGCCGTTTTCTTCTATTGGGTATATTTTCATAAAACGGAACACACCTCATAATTCTTCATTAGGCTTGTAGCACCGCGTGCCATCGAAGATGGTCTGGACGAGTCCGTTTGGGACATTTTATTCATTATCGGGCCCTTTTCAGTAGTTTTGGTACTTGTTGGGCCGTTTTTGGTAATGTTATCAACAAATCTGATTTACCACCCCCCCCCCTCCCCCCCCCCCCCCCCCACCCATACTGTAATAGGCAAATTGGGTCCCGTCCCATGGCAACCGTGTGCCCCCACAGAAACCAATACGGTCACCCAAGAATACAAAATGAACCACGGAAACACGTGTAGCAATTACAAAACGCGTTGTAAACGCGCACGTATGTACGTTACATGGTCGCTTATGTTGTCGACCTCGGACAACCGATATGATGCCACAGGTCACGTGACTTATTACGCCACACAAGATCATTCATCAGATCATACAGATCCGATTCCTACTACTAATTCCTGCTCCTGGTGCACTAGGAGCAGGAATTAGTAGTAGGAATCGGATTTACAAGTATGAAAAAAATGTTTTGTGCTGCTAATCTGTGCAAGAACCTACCATCACAGTGTGCTTTTAGTCGTAGGAGAGGTGGGGGTGGTTATCTATATTGTCATACCGTGTGTATTTTTTAATCCTGTGTAGTCAACGATATAATCAACAGCTTCATCTGTGTAGGAAGGTCTGTATTTATCATATTCGGAACCCTGAAATAAAAGAATAGAAAAAACCGACATAAATTGTGCATTCTATGGCAGCGTGAAGACGATTTTTAGTTAATAATTTTAATTTTTAATTAACAAATTAGTAAATTGTTTATTCAGTTTACTAATTTGTTAATTCAGTTTACTAATTTGAATATTCAGTTTACTAATTTGAATATTCAATTTATTGCGAGCCTGTTTATTCAGATTATTAGAAGACTGTTAATTCAATTTAGTACAAAACTGTTAATTCAGTTTACTAATTGGTTTATTCAGTTTACTAATTTGAATATTCAATTTATTGCGAGCCTGTTTATTCAGACTATTAGAAGACTGTTAATTCAATTTAGTCCAAAACTGTTAATTAAGTTTACTAATTGGTTTATTTATTGGTTTATTCAGTTTACTAATTTGAATATTCAGTCTATTAGAAGACTGTTGATTCAGATTATTAGTAGGGCTGAAACGGTTGGCTCATTTTCACAACCGACTAACCGAGAGCTATAACCAGTTAATATCCGGTTATTATTTCACTAAATCTCGGATCAAAACAATAGGCATTGGAAAGCAGTATTCTCAGAAACTATTCCGTAGTGTGTATACAAACGAACGTGGTCGAGTTCTCGACAACGTTCGTTTGTATACATACTACAAAATAGTTTCTGCGGTTATTCAGTACTCACGGAAACTGCCGATCATTAACGAAGTCGTGAAGCCATAGTCGATTATTTCTCAGTATATACAACGCTGCTTCGAGGTGTAATCTATCCCAAAGGAGAAGCGGCAGATTTACTACGTTTTAACCGTGGAATGGCGATCACTATCGATATTTCGGATAACCGGTTGACGTTTTTTTTTTAAATCGGTTAGGCAGGTAACCGGTTTCAAACCGGTTATCCGGTTAACCATTTCCGTACTGATTATTAGAAGACTGTTGATTTAGTTTAATAACACAGTATTGTTAATTCAATTTACTAATTGTTTAATTGATTAACAGTCTTGTATTAAACTGAATTAACAAATTTGTAAATTTGAATAAACAACTTACTAAATTGTTAATTCAAGTTATTAACTAAACCCTGCCTACCGCGACGCTTCCACGCCGCCAAACGTTTTAACCTTTCTCTTACATTCAGTGGTGTGCTCAAAGGTGGGAAACGTACTCAACAAAATGCATATCGCTCTCTACAAATGGGCCACTTGGTTGAAAGTTAAAAAAAAACAACAAGACGCATTCTTTGAAAAAATCTCCACAAAAAATGTAAAAACTAAGAAACAGAGCACTAATGCCAAAGAATTGTCTCAGGATACAATTCTGTCTGAATCTCCTCTGCGAAAAAAAATTAAGACTGGAAAAAAAATTCTGACCACCCTGAAAATACTGGTGGGTTTTTGAAACCTCTATCAGGAAAATACAGAGTCATCCCCAGAAACTCCTTTCTTACATTTGGAAAATATCCTTATTACCCAAGTAGGAATACAGTGGTGCAATGTGCTAAAGTGTGTACAACACATTAATGGAACACATGGGGGCGCGGTGGCTCAGTAGGTAGAGGTGCAGGCTGCAAGCCGAGAGGTCCTCGGTTCGAGTCCCACCTGCGGCAACCGCGTTGTGTCCTTGGGCAAGACACTTCACCCCCATTGCCCATGCGGGGGCACCGTGACTAAGGCGTACTGCATGTCGATGGTGCACCTGTCTTCAACCAATGCTAACCCTGCTTGTGTGGAGTTAGTATGTTGGGGAGCTGACAGTTGCTCGCAGTTGCTCGGTGGTACTCTCCGGCTTCCTCCACCCGTAAAACTGTCATGGTCATTATTAGCCATGGCACAGAAATATGTGACCACCAATAAATAATAATAATAATGGAACACATGCCTCCATTGGCCATCAACCTATAGTTACTCAATGTAAAATTATGTTGCTCGGTGTTTCTACCCGCTCGCCGGTTTCCTCCTGACGCGGCGTGATTCTGGTTGATGAAAATATCGTTAAGTCAAAACAAACAAACAAATATCATGAAAAGCAGACGCCACGCCACTTGCAAACAAAATTCTTGAATAACTAATTTGTTTGATTTTTTGTCTCAAACATAGGTTATGACCACTCGAGCTCGTTCCAAAGAGGGGTCATAACCTATGTTTTTGAGACAAAAAATGAAAATTAATTGACGATTTTTGTGAATAGCGCTGGCCGGTTTTGCCGTTGCTTTGGGTAAAGTGTTAACTTTTTTTCGCAAAACAAATTCTTGAAAACTAAAATTGTCATGTGTTTCCTGATAAAACAAAGCTCGTTGACCCAGAAATTTTATTAATGTGGTAAAAAGAGTTTTTTTCAGTAATTCAATATTTGTTTTTGAAAGTGTAATCTTCTTTAGTGATGAGGAAAGGGTTATCCGCCTCAAGTTTCCCGGTCCGCTTTAGATAAATAGAACACCATTAACAAATATATGCCCTTTGTGCCAGTTACGATAAAATCTGTGTGACACACTTTTGACTTCCGTTATGTTTCTCTGATAAAACATCAGATTTTCTTTAAAAGGCAATATGTCATATATTCTACCTCTTACCTTGACGAAGCCTTCAACAGCTGTGTTGTGGACGTACATTCCTGTTGGTAGTAGCAGTAGTCGATGCACTTACTTGAACCTCAAAATGATTCTGCAACTAAACCAAACACCAGATGTGAGTGCGGTCGCATTTCAAGAACTGATTGCTTCCCCTCCAAATGACGAGAAATTCTTTGGCGCGATTTTCAAAGCGAATGTCTCGTTTTGCATCAGAAACATGCGAAACTCTCCCGAATCAATTGGCTTTAAAAAAATGTGTCATGGGGTTTCTGAATCTTCAGGTCCATGTGCGTCGCCCATAGGATGAGGCGCCACTTCGACTTCTTCCACACCCGAACATGCCAGGTCAAAACTAAAATACTGGATGTCATGTGGTTGCTTCCGGCTAACAGCAAACACCTGACAAACGTTGGCTGCGGGCCAGCAATCTGCAGACCCCCCTAAGTGTTCGGCGAGATATGATGCTGATTCCTGGAAGTGTTATTGAACCCCAATAAATATTAACACTTGAAGTGAACCCATTATAGGTGACTATATGTTTGTTGATATAGCTGCGACCGAGCTGAACAGCTCAAGTACTGTCTTTGTCCAATTGTCCGTGTACATCCGTCTTCCCGTTTTTGTTTTCATAGTCAAACATTCTGTCTGTAATTAAACGTACTTAATAATTTTGTATCCCGCTAATTAACTTTGACCAGTCTGTATAAAACCATTCAATGGGCAGATCTTATTTATACTTCACTCATTGGTTACCCATTACTCAATGATGCGGCTTGATCTGGACCTGAAGGTCATTAATCCAAGGTCACAGACCATTCATTGATCCTAACTTTGTCCGGCCACAAAATGATTCAGTTGTCATATCTTGTCCATGCAGGCTCATACCTCCAGGTAACCCCCTAAGTCAAGGTCACAGATGTCAGGGGCATAAATTCGGAAGGATGACCCCCCCCACCCCCCCACCCCCTCCGTCGGACAGAGGTTGGGAAAGAAATGAAGAAACATCATTGCCCGACAAAAATGTACATGGATTGGAAAGTTAAATAAATGCCCGTCTCATTATGGTCTCCTGCACTGAATTTACCTGGATTAGATTCATCCCCACCCCACCCTCAAAAAAGAAAGAATTCTTCCGATCATGGATTTTATTCAGGCAGATGTTGGGCAAGAAACTATGAAATACCAAGTTGGGCTTGCCTGACGAAATTATACACACGCTTTGGAGTATTCAATTTGGCAAAATCTCTTGCTTGCCTGACAAAAATATACACAGATTAGAAAGTTCAACAAATGCCGACTCACGGTATCTGTAGAATTTCACATCCAGGAAGAGAGTAACTAATAACAAATGATTTTTATGATCATGACCTGTTGAAAGCATCAAGATGGTCGAGCACCTCTACCTAGCTGGCGTGTAATTGTCGTATGCTTAAAACACAGTATTTTATCAATCGAAAAAAATATTTATAACGTATAAGTCTTTGATAAAAGCAATTAGGTATGTTCCAAGTAGTTGGGCGATATGACCGGGGTACCGACGTTCTGTTACAACCAGTAGTGTATAAATTTACCAGTAATGTCGAAATCGACCAGTAATGTCGAAAAAATTAACCAGTAATGTCGAAATCGACCAGTAATGTCGAAAAAATTAACCAGTAATGTCGAAATCAACCAGTAATGTCGAAAAAATCGACCAGTAATGTAAAAATCCGTAATGTCGAAAAATTAACCAGTAGTGTCAAAAAGTGACGACCAAAATGACGATTTTTCGCAAAAATTTCAATATTTTTTCGGATTGCTCAAATTGTACTTTTGCCTATATTTATCGACTTTTAACCATTTTCGCGTAAGTTTAAACACATTTACCCCAGTAAATATGGAATTTTATGTTTAACAATTATTTCCCTCTTTCATATGCACAACATATTCCATCCTATTTGCTCTCTCATTCTCTCTCTCTCTCTCTCTCTCTCTCAGTCTTTCTCTCTCCTCTTTCTCTCTATCTATATCCCCTCTCTTTCTATCCCATGTCCCTCTGCCTTTGCCCCCCCTCTCTCTCTCCATCATTCTCTCTCTCTATCCCCCTCTCCGTCTGTCTTTGCCCAGCTCTCTTTCCCCATCCCTTTCTCTCTCTCTCTCTTTGCCCGGTCTCCGTCCGGACGGACGGACGGACGGAGACAGACAGAGACAGACAGACAGGGCAAAGGGAGAGAGAGAGTGAGGGATGGGGAAAGAGAGCTGGGCAAAGACAGACGGAGAGGGTGATAGAGAGAGAGAGAATGATGGAGAGAGAGAGAGGGGGGCAAAGGCAGAGGGACATGGGATAGAAAGGGAGGGAATATAGATAGAGAGAAAGAGGAGAGAGAGAAAGAGAGAGAGAGAGAGAGAGAGCAAATAGGATGGGATATGTTGTGCATATGAAAGAGGGAAATAATTGTTAAACATAAAATTCCATATTTACTGGGGTAAATGTGTTTAAACTTGCGCGAAAATGGTTAAAAGTCGATAAATATAGGCAAAAGTACAATTTGAGCAACCCGAAAAAATATTGAAATTTTTGCGAAAAATCGTCATTTTGGTCGTCACTTTTTGACACTACTGGTTAATTTTTCGACATTACGGATTTTTACATTACTGGTCGATTTTTTCGACATTACTGGTTGATTTCGACATTACTGGTTAATTTTTTTCGACATTACTGGTCGATTTCGACATTACTGGTAAATTTATACACTACTGGTTGTAACACGGTCCTTACAAACTCTTCATCCATTCTAACTTCGTTCGATCCATCAAAAGTAATTTAATGGACAGATCTTGTTCATCTTTCACATAATGCTAAATTATCACTCAAGGGTGTGTCATAACTTTGACCCCTGTCAAAGAACCATGATCAAGGTCACAGACTATTTATGCATTTTGACTTTGTCCGATCCATAGAAAACGACTGAACTTCAACCAATCTAACCCTGCCTGTGCTGCGGTGCAGAGTTCATAGTTACGATGTTGGAGAGCTGACAGCTGCTCGTCGTTGCTCGGTGGTTCTCTCCGGGTACTCCGGCTTCCTCCACCCGTAAAACTGTCACGGTCACGATTAGCCATTGTGCATAAGTATGTGACCTTAAACACCAATAAATAAATATATAATAACGACTGAAACGGTAGATTTTGTTCACAGTTTACACAGTGCTTGCTCATGATTCAAGGGTGTGCCGTTACTTTGAAAAAAATTTAGGACGCCAGGCTCAAGGTCAGAGACTGTTTTTTCGAGCCTTGTTTGGTCGATAAAAAGGATTCAATGTATAGATTTTATTCATACATTGTACAATGCTTGGTCGTTGCATAAAGCTTTACCCAACGAATCGGCCGCATCCGCCACAGTAATATACAAATTCAGCAGTTGAAAAAATATTATGAAAAAAATTGTATTTATTTATTGTGGTTTAACGACTCTTTCGACAGCCAGGGTTACCTCGTGTCGGACAGTTTTACGGGTGGAGGAAGGCGGAGTACCAGACGAGAACCACCGAGCAACTGTCAGACCTCCAACCTACTAACTCCACACAAGCCGGGTTAGCATTGGTTCAGTACAAGTGCACCATCGACATGCAGTGAGCCTTAGGACACAGCGTCACAATGCACCCACGTGGACAATCGGGATTAAGCGCCTTTCCCAAGGACACAGCGCAGCCGCCCCTGGTGGGGATCCAACAATAGGCCTTACGGTTTGACGTACAATGCCGTAACCACTGAGCCAATATCTGGGTGAGACAGGCGTTCCTCATACCTTGTACCTCCTGAGTTACGTATGGCACTCTTGTCTATCGAGGACTAAATGCCACCGGTGAGATGCCTGGGCAGGACAAACGTTTATCCCACGTATCTCTGAGTGGGTCAGACGTTTCTCTCAAGTCCTATCAAGGTTTATATGCCCCTGGTGTCTGGTTAACTACCTGGGTGCAGCAGATGTGTCTACCACCTCCTACTTACTGACATACGTGTGTTCGCAGTGAGAGACCTGAACTGAACAGACGTTTCCCTCACGCCCTACCTATCCAATGCCCTGGGTTTGATACTTAGACGGGATGGGATAGACGTTTCTACCTACCAGCTACCGGTTGAGACAAGACATCTGGGTTGGGAAGACGTTTCTTCCCCCTCTCACCTATTGAAATGCGTAAGTCCCCAGTGAGGTACTTAGCTGGAACACATGTTTCTCCCACGACCTTCCCATTGAGATAACCATGTCCCAGGTTAGATACTTGAGTGGAACAGCCGTTTCTACTTATACTGGGATATGTATTTATTACACGCCTGTTCTATGAACGGAAATCGTTGACGGACTATTTTTAACTAGAAGCGAAATTTCACTGGCATTTTTTACAAATCGAGCAGCGCAATTGCAATTTAAATCTCTAGCGATAGCTGAAAATCGTCCCCTGAGTTCCAATGTGTTCTTTATGCCAGTCGGTACTCCCCGACAGCATGGGCAACCCGAGGACGGGCATTATCGTCCACCAGAATGAATCTATCACCCACTGCACCTGCACACAATCTGACGTGGACATCCTGGATCTCATCAATATACCACGGTGCAGTCAATGTACCACGTTCAAGGACACAGAGCTCTGTACGTCCATCCCTGCTGATGCCGCCCCAGACCATGATTGACCCTCCACCATAGCGGTCATGCTCAGCAATGTTGGCTGCATGGAATCGCTCTCCTGGTCTTCTCCATACACTAGAACGCCTATATGTGTGGTCTAGGCAATACCTTGCAAGGACGCCGGAGCCGGGGGGGGGGGGGGGGGGGGCTTTAGCCCCCCCCCCCCCCCCCAACCATATATTTTTCATTGAATGGGGCTGCTCTGTCTGATAAACGACCAAGCCTAAAATATGTTTCGACGACATTCTTGTATACAGTTTCCGCGAGAAATCGTTGCTTGAGAGCTAGAATGTCCTATGTCCTCTGTGGGACATAGGACATTCTAGCAATGTCAGTCACTGTCTTGTGTAACGGTTAAGGGGGGATAACCCAAAAGGACATGATCATTAGTCATTCTTTGTTCGTCCCTTGAATGAATGTGCGGGTTATCAAGTAAAGATCGCCAGTCGCGTTTGATAAGATTATGCCCCTCACACAGGCCGCCTGTGTGTGTGTGTGGGGGGGGGGGGGGGGGGGGGGGGGGGTTGGGATCTTATCAAACGCGAACTGCGCATATTTTTCACATCATGTCAAAAACTGAGTTTATTAACACTCAGTATACAAACCATGAATACTATTCTCGACTGAGACTCAATCAAGAATAGTATTCGTGGTTTGTATACCGAGTGTTAATAAACTAGGGTCGGCCCGTCATGCCCCCCCCCCCTCCCCCAATCCGAAATTCGCTTCGGCGTCCCTGCCTTGACTCATCTGTATAAAGGACAAGTCGCCGATCTTCTCTGGTCCATCCAACGCGGTCTATAGCCTATTCATATCGTGCCTGGTGGTGGTTCTGGGACAGCGGAATGTGAATACATTGGTCTTCTCGATCGGAGACCACCTTCGTGCAACCTTGCCCGGATAGTCTGCGTCGAAACATTTACCCCGGATGCATTCTGAAGGTCACTTCGAAGCTGGGTTGCTGTGGCAAAGCGATTCCTACGGGTCTGAATGATCAAAAACCGGTCTTCAGCTGCTGATGTTGCCCTGTCTCTGCCACCACCATGCCGTTTTACTGGTGTGCCATACTGCTGAACTCTTGTCCAGGCTCTGGTGATCACCGTATGGTGCACACCAAGGGCTTCACCAACCTGACGATGGGTAGCCCCATGCTCCACCATCCCTACAGCCCGCCACATTTCTGCTTCAGACAAATGTCTTCTTACATTTGCCATATTCAGTCATTAAATCACAAGGGTTTGTGTTGAAATGAAGATTGAATATCCTACACATGTCCCGGATCTTCTTACATTTGCCATATTCAGTCATTAAATCACAAGGGTTTGTGTTGAAATGAAGATTGAATATCCTACACATGTCCCGGATCTCAATACATTCCTCAATCATATCCACCAAAAATATCGCACATATGTCACAAGCAAATTTCACAATGATGTGTCAAATATTTGGTGCTTAGCAAACTTTGAGTAGTATAGTAACACGGGTTCCCCTGGCGATAAAATGTATTCTTTTTATTGATAGTTGTCAAATGAATTGTGTCCTTCTAATAATTGTATTTTTTAGTCGTGAAGGCGTGTAATAAACACAGAACGACACGCGTGCCGTTGCGGAAGGATAAAACTCGAGGCCTTAGGCCTCTCGTTTTATCCTTCCGCGCTGGCAATCGTGTCATGTCGATTAATCCATTCGCACACGAGTGTCGTTCTGTGTTTGTCCTTGATGATATATTTGGGTGTGGCAGACAATTATCCCCACCCCCATCAACTGAGACACATATGTTCATGATGAGATATTTGGGTTTCACATATGCTTCTCTCGTCTCTTTCCTACTGAGATACGTGTGAGTGAGATACCAACTTGACTAGCTACCAGTACCAATTTGATTTGACGCATTGGATCTTAGGAACATTCAAAGTACTTGGTGCATTTCCGTCAGCATTTTCGGGGCGCCTCGGCCGAAGCGACTGCGCAACTTTCGGGGAAAAACTGCGTCAAAATTTTAACACTGTGGCCTATGGAGAAGATATTTTAAACATTTATTACACAAAGAACAGTTCGAGTGACAATATTTTATGTGTTATGTTCATTTTGTTCAAGATTTCTAGTTTTATGTGGTATGTTTATGTTAGTTATTGCGTCATTTTCTATTTTTGTTCCTTTTTGGATTGAAAAGTTGCCCTAAAACGCAGGGGGGGGGGGGGGGGGGGGGGGGGGCACCAAAAATTTGCAAGACCTGACGTGGGGGTGGGTGTTCCAACTAAAAGGCTCTTCTACGCTACTGGGGTATACTCTAGAACAAAGGAACATGGTCAGATAAACGATAACTATTGCATATATAGATGGAAGCAGAGAATTCTGGGTAATGACCAAAGGAACGTGTCTTTTAATGGGGAAAACGTCATGGGATAGGGATCCAAAAAGGGATTCTGGGAGAATTCTAAGCCAGAACCTTACTCCTGTTCAATCGAACGCACCCCTTTGTACCCCCTTAGTACTATAGCACTACGTGCTAAGCCGATAAATTGGGAAAATAAAGTCAATTTCGGTGATTTTGGGTGGATTTTGGTGATTTGGAGGGATTGTCGGGTTGTTTGTGGTAATTATCCAGGGAAGTCATTCCAGAAACTACTCTTATTTAATCGAACACACCCTCCGAACATACCCAGTCTTATTGCAGAAAAATTGGGTAACATAGCAATCACGTGCTACCATAGAAACCAAGATGGCGGCCTCCAGTATACAAAATGGACGACGGAAACACGTATCACCCTAACACGTGCAGCGCATGCGCACTCACACCACGTATCACTATGGAGATGACGTCACAATATGGCCGCTCACGCGGGTTACCATAACAACACAACATGGCGCCACTGGGTCACGTGACTATGACGTCACATGAGATCCTGCTATGAGATCCTGCCAATTACCCCTGAAAACCACATTACATGCTACTAATACTGACAGAACAATCCAAATGAATATTTGTTCCCGTATATGTATGTACACCTGCTCTGGCCAAGCCTGATAATGAACAGCTTGTCATTTGTAGATTGGGGCCCACAGCATCCCACAGAGGTTTAAATTGGTGGTACCAGTTTAAGAACATTATGACCCCCCCCCCCCCTAAAGACAGCTGTGCCTACTAAGTTTATTAGTTTATTTTGGATTTTAATGGGGGAGTGGGGGTGGGTGTCTGAGAACGGTAGTAGAAAATTTGCACGTTGGGGGGGGGGGGGTGTAAAAAAGAGCTGAATAAAAAATAGGACGTCACGTCTTGCAAATTTTTAGTACCCCCACCCCCCCCCCCCCCCCACCCCTGTATAACGTTAGAAAATTTTACGAATTAGTCGACCCCAGGTGTCTTTAAGTCCATTTTCTGACCTTTTTGAATATCTGTCGAAATTGTTAAGTGTTATTTTAGTAAACAGCAAAAGAGACTGATGACAATAATCTAAAAATAATAAGTATGCACTAATGGTTTTTTGCTTTTGGGAGATTTTTCTTAGTGAACACCAGTTTCCATGTGAATGTGAACCGAGTATCGTTGTACAAAAGGTAGAGTAATTCTCCTTACTTTGAATTGAGATGGAATTATTTATTTATTTATTGATTGGTGTTTAAGGTCACATATTTATGCACAATGGCTAATCGTGACCGTGACAGTTTTACGGGTGGAGGAAGCCGGAGTACCCGGAGAAAACCACCGAGCAACGACGAGCAGCTGTCAGCTCTCCAACATCGTAACTCTGAACTCTGCACCGCAGCACAGGCAGGGTTAGATTGGTTGAAGACATGCGCACCATCGACGTGCAGTACGCCTCAGTACACAGCGTCATCGTGCCCCCATGTAGGCAATCGGGGTGAAGTGTCTTGCCCAAGGACACAACGCGGTTGCCGCAGGTGGGATTCGAACCGAGGACCTCTCGGCTTGCAGCCTGCACCTCTACCAACTGAGCCACCGCGCCCCCAATTGAGATGGAAACCTAATGCGTAAGGTACTTTTCTTTTACGATTTTATATCAAGGTGATTATAATTTTTATAATTTTATAATTTTTCTTTCACTTTTCACTTCTACTTCATAAGTCCATAACGAGTCGGAAATTAATGCACATGAAGTTTGAGTATATTTTCTGCGTCAAATATAATTTTTTATATAGTTGTGAATGAATGAATGATCTACAAATACACGGCCAATTGAGTCAAAATTACATTTATTGATTTTATATACGTTGGTCTCATTTAAGTTCATCATTGTGTTTGTTCTCTATCAAAGCTAAAATCAGAACCATCAGACCCGCCACTGACTGGTGTCTTCCCACTAGACCATTTTCCTTTAGTCCAATTCCCCTCAGACCAACTACATACTGTTATTGATTAAGGGTTGATTAAGGATAATTAAGAAAACATTTATTTACTGATAAGCACTTTATTTGATAAAAAAATATTTATACGTAAAACATACAAAAAATATAGGTTTATAACATTTCAGTTTATAAAATATCAACAAGCCAGAAAATAAGCAGACTATCATCTGAAAAAATGAGGTTCCCAGAGGGTGAATTTGGTGATGCTACCCTGCACAAATTTACCCTCTGTGAACCTCAACCTGAATCAAGGTCTCAAACATAAACAGAAAGAGGTACCCAGAGGATAAACTGACCCACTGTATGGGATAGCATCAGCAATTTCACACTCTGGGGACCTCATTCTGCAAATGACAGACTGCTTATTTTCAGGCTTGAATATCAATAACATTAAATACATTTATAAATTTTTATAAATATATCAAATTATTGATATAGAATTATTTTGAAAGTAGAACACATCAGTTGGTCTAAGGGGAATTGGTCTAAAGGGAATTGGTCTAGTGGGAATGAACCCACTGACTGTCATTCAAATTTGCAAATCAGAGACCGAATTTCATTGTTTATCACTTATCGGAACATTCGCATTGCGTCTAATGCATAAAGACCTTAATTTATATGGAATATGCATAATTTATTCCTGACGTTTCCACCCAAAGCAAATCGCTAAAATCAGTTTGGAAATTTATATCTCCTTGTCACTAAGTATCACTGAGTATAATTTCACTTGAGAATGGTGATATAGAATACGATCACAGTATAGAAAACTACAGACGATTTCTCCCTCACTATCTTTCTTTAACCTTACAATGTATTAAGCATAACTTTAATCCCAAGACATAAAACCAATAGGCATATTTTCTGTCTTATATTAACAACCAAAGATTAGCGACGGACCAAAGTGCAACTAATATTGCCATGCAGTATCTGCAGGGGTGTGGCTAGAGGGTTTCAGCTGGGGAGGGGGGGGGGGGGGGGGGGCACCGGTGTAAATTCCAACTGTGAGTAGTTTCGATAGATGGTTGCACTGCAGCGCTGGGTGATATCTTTTAACCCTTTAACCAACGAATCGCCCGCATCCGCCCGCGTAATATGCAAATACAGCTGCTGAAAAAATATTTTTCGAAAAATTTTCAACAAAACCATATCATGTGACCCCTCTTTGGAACGAGCTCGTTCCAAAGAGGGGTCACATGATATGGTTTTGTTGAATTTTTTTTTTTAAATTTTAAAAATGATATTTAAAATAATGAATTTTGAAATCGTCTGCGTTGGGTTGGGTAAAGGGTTAAAGTGATGATATATATATACACATGAACCCTTCTGAAAATTTTCACTAGTCCTGAAACGGAACAAGCATAATTTATTATGTGTCTGGGTCAGAAAATTTACGGGATTGATGTCAAAGTCGAAATTTTGAGGCCATGTCAATTTTAGAGTAGGAAATTTGAAACTCAAGTTTCCAGTTGGAAATAAAAGATCAAAATTTCTCATCATTAAGTTGGAATTTTAATATTTTTCATGAACAATGTTAATTTATTGAATTTCCAACTACTTGATTTTTGACCTGGGAATTTCCAACTAGTGAAAAAATACTCCTAGCTGGGGGGGGGGGGGGGGGGAGACGCCCCCCCCCCCCCCCTGTCGCCACATCCTTGAGTATTTGAGTAATTAGGAATATCCGATGGTACATCTGATTGTTTTCAGAACCATCACAAACCATTCTGGATTTTTCCGGTCATGCCTGTTTGACAGCTTGATGGGATTATGCTATTTTTTCCCATTGTTTTAACAGTTATTGGAAGCAAACCCCCTTTATTTGTGTCCCTGCAAATCAGACACAAATCATAATGCATGTCATTCTCACCTCTGACTTCAGAGTGTGAGCACCTAAGTTAAAACATCATGGGAGCACTGGACTTACAGAACACCACATCAGCTCTGGGCGCCTCTTGTCCCATCACCTGAACTATCCAGAAGGGCGAGAGCGTCTACCTGACCTTGGAATTTTCCACCACAAACGAGAACATCACACCACCCCCAAGGGTAGAGGTAGTACTTTTAGTGAGAGGGTCCCCTCTCACACTGGTCCTCACCCAAGGGAGTCAGGAAGCCCTGAAATGAGTAAGAGCAGAAGAAAACCAAGACAAGAGCTCGTCCACCAAGCGGAGGGATGCCCGACGCTTGGAGGTATTTTTGGAGAAGAAAGAGAACAGTGGGGGGGGGGGGGGGGAGAGCCAGAGGCGTCCGCCACTTCCCCTCCCACAGACAGTCCCTTCCCACTGTCGGCTCCCCAGTCAGTGTTGCCGGATGTGGAAGAGTCTGTGGTGAGTGTGGTAAAATGGAAGCTGCCCTGTCGCCTCTTCCTGATCCCCACTCGCCTCTTCCTTCTGAACCAGAATGCCAAGGCTCGGACAAACGGCTGGAAAGAATCTTACAGGAGAACAAAGTTAATGGAGACCAACACAGAAAAGAAATGGACAAGAAATACGAGCAGTTCCTCAAGAAGATCGAAGAAGCAAATAAACTGATAGAGGCTCAATCACAACAGGAGCCTCAGTCACCTCTCATGGCAACTCCAGACTCGGCCAGGACTAGACCGTAGGATCCACGTCAGTCACCACCAGGCAGTCCACCACCAACGCCGACTGCCACGGTCTATCCATCCAGACCATCTCCTCTAAAAGAAGCACAAGAGACACACGCGACGCTGATTACCTATAAATCTCCTCCTTTACCACTACCAGACTAAGAAACAATTCCACTGCTAAAGAGGGTCGAAAGGGGCTTGCACCACGGCGGCCCTGCGAGCCTTCGGCGCGCAAAACCATTTCATCTATAAAAATCATTATTAATCCCTTTTGAAGTTTTTTTTTTACAATACTTTTACTGTTTCAAAGGAACAAGGCACATCAAACTCGAGAGGTAAATTGGCTGACATGGCCCTAGTCCAAAAGTTCGGCGAAAAGTCCAACTTTTCCTTCCGGCGAAACGTACTTTCGGCGAAATGTCCAGACCCGAGATTCATAGATATCCTGCATTTATAGATTGCGTTTTAGGTTCATGAAAAAGTACATTCGAACTTTCAGCTTACAGTCTGACGAATAAAGGTCGGTTAGCGGAACGTTTGCTTTTGAGCTGAAATGTCTCTTTAGACATGGAAGTGATTGTTCCGGTGAATTTTCACTACATCTGTTTTTTTTGTACCGATCGGAACAAATGTTTTTAAGGCAAAAGCCCAACACTTCATCTTTTTGCCACTTCGCTGTTTTACATTTGTGCACCCGCTGGAAGGGCATCCTTATCTGCACGTTAAATGTTCATGCGTCTTATGACTTGAAAATGTTTCAATAGATAGTGGGGAAAAGGTTGCATTTTCTCAAAAAATTTCACTGTGAAGAAAAGCTGAAACATTGACGAAAACATTGGAGTATCTCTTCACCTATCGGAAGCAAATATATTTCGATTCTAATGGTATTATCACCGGAGAGTGTACAGACCATGATAAACTTTCGAATCAAAAAGACAAATTTACTGTTATTATACTGCATCCACAATCTACCACTATTCGCATTTTGTCCAATTTAATTTCATTTGTTTCAAACTTGGCATATTTCTTCGGCGTCGTGTGACAGCAAGCCTCTCTTATAGAAGTTGTTTACAAGTTGCCTCTATTCATTGTTTTCCTCCATTGTTTATTTAAGCTCTATTCACTAAGTTAATAAGGCATATCATTGAGACCCAGTGAAGGCTTACTTTAACCTTTATATCAAGTAAACTTGTTATGACATGACGCATTTATTATATTGTATATATAGCTTTGATCACAAGTAAGAATTCAGTTTTAGTTCGGATTTCTAAACGTTACTCTGCTTCATTTTACTGAGAAATCCCACGAGCTATTATTACAGTGGTATTGTTCGGATATCCAACAAGACCAGTTGTTAAATGTTTGTTGCTGTTAGACATTTGGAATACCAGATTCAATATTAAATGATCATCTTCAATTTGTCTCCAGTCATCAGTTGAATTCCAGAGTTACACAACAGACACCGACAGTTATTCCCCACGGTTATAGTATAATAACTCAACCTTTTTTCAATGATTTGCAGTTTTATTTCTTGCAATCATGTATACCGCTAGTACCGTTTTAAAGCATAATTTAAAATAATTTTGTTTACAAGAGACATTTTCCGTAAGTGTCATCTGAGAGTTTCGTTAAACACCACAGGGATAATTTCGTTAATTTGGAAGCTGATTTCAGTTTTCTTTTCTTAACAAACTACCAGTTTTTATTTTTGAAAATTTGTCTCAGAAACACAGCGTATGACCCCTGATTGGAACAAGCACTTTGAGCTCGGTCCATTGAGGGTCATACGCTATGTTTTTTTATATTTATTTATTCATGTTTTTTGTTTATTTATTTATTTTAGTTTATTCCTTTGGTATTATTCACTTGTCTTTTTCTTTAAAAAATGTAGTTTCCAATGTTGCAATCAGTTTGAATGTTTGACTGTTATTCTTTGTTCCGATTTTGTTTTAAAATAACCACTATTTGTAGCCTATCGAATGTTGGATACCCACCCTATCGAATTTATCTCATGAATATTGCCCGATATTTTTTTCTAAGTCAGGAAAATTAATTTTTTATATTCTAATTTAAAATCTCTGCGTTTACCGACTGAGGACAGGAACGTGCATCTAACCAGATCTAACAGTACATTAATAAGCTGTTAGCATTTATTCATTGTACCACTACTGACAGTTATCTTGTCTCAGTTAGTTAATTCTCGGAGGCCAATCAATGTATATGCATACGAAAGGAGGATTATTGAATTAATGCAGCCAACTGTAAGTGCTAAACTCTTCCGTGATGTCACTTTTGTAGAGACAAATATCCTTTCTTTCCGTTTCTGAAAACGGTTTTGTTAATTTTTTGAAGTTTTATTTTAATATCAGAGAATTAAATAAATAATGTATTATTACTACCTAAATTCGTTATTTACTTATCCTACCCGATATAAAAAAGCATACATCCATTATGTTTTGAATTTTTGTCTCAAAACATAGCACGCAAAACAAGAAGACAGATTGAGTCTTAGAGGCGTCTGTTAGAAGCGCGGGAATTAATCAGAATTTGATGTGGGTGTGTGTGTGCAATGTGACAGGAACAGTGGCACGGGTAGAGCGGGGATGGGGTAAGAGGAGGTTTTACCCCCACGAATATTTTCCAAAGATTAGCAAAATTGCCCCTAAAATCGGTATTCTGAAAGAAAGTCAGTGTGATTCTATTTGCCCAGCTTCAAAAATAATTTTTGTCAACATTTCTATGGGAATTTACCAAGTTCAAGCTTTCATTTCATGAAGATTCCCTCTGGGGAGGCTCCAGGAACCCAACAAAAAAAGAGGGGGTAGTCCAAAGGTGGACACAAAGTCTGTATTATATTTGTTTTGGGTTTGGTACGTCCAAACAAATTATATTACAGACTTTGGATCCAACTTGACTACTCCCTCTCATGTTGTCCCTGAGCAACACGTTTCGCGTTGCGTTCAGAGTTTCGCGACGATGTCTTTTATACCCCCCCCCCCCCCCACCACCGATAATATTTCCTCCCGACGTCTCTGGATAGGAAATCTAGTGTGTGGGTGGGTGGGGGTATCAACTTCCCAGGGAGCGCAAAACAGGCAGGCATATATCTCTAAGAGACGTCGGTTAAAAGCGCGGGGGTTAATCACCATTTGATGTGGGTGGTTGAGAGGAACATGGTAGGAAATCGAAAATCAGACTCCCTCCCCATCACCTACCCAGTGTTTCCAAAACTTAAATCATAATCCTTGTTGGAACGAGCGTGACGATGATGACGTGTACTAAGGCATTCTGCATGTCAATGGTACACGTCTTTAACCGCTATAACCCTGCTAGAACGGAGCTTCAACAGAGTTAGAATGTTGAGGAGCTGACAGCCGTTCGTCCATATTTAGTGGTTCTCTCCGGGTACTCCGGCTTCCTCGACCCGCAAAACTGTCATGGTCATGATTAGCCATTGTGCATAAGTATGTGACCTTAAACACCAATAAATAAATAAATAAATGATAGCCGAGTTGTTATAACTAGATAGTTAAGTTGTTATACCAAGATAGCTAAGTTGTTATAGCAAGATAGCAAAGTTTTTTTTTATAACAAGATACCTAAGTTGTTATAACAAGTTAGTTAAGTTGTTATAACAAGATAGCTCAGTTGTTATAACAAAGTAGTTAAGTTATTATACCAAGATAGCTTAACTGTTATAGCAGGATAGTTGAGTTATTATAACAAGATTACAGGATAGCAATTTTTTTTATAGCAAGATAGCTAAGTTGTTATAACAAGATAGCCAAGTTGTTATAACAAGACAGTTAAGTTGTTCTAACAAGGTAGCTGAATTGTTATAACAAAATAGCAAAACTTTTTTATAGAAAGATAGCCAAGTTGTTATAACAAGATAGCTAAGTTGTTATAACAAGATAGCTGAGTTGTTATACACACAAAACACGGAGTTAGTATAAATGGGAAGAATGAGGTAGGGAATATCAAGACAGTTAAGTTGTTATAACAAGATAGCTTAAGTTGTTATAACAAGATAGCTGAGTTGTTATACACACAAAACACGGAGTTAGTATAAATGGGAAGAATGAGGTAGGGAATATCACCAAACAGTTTGTTTCAGGGTGTTGAGTGGCGAGAAAAGGCCTGGGGATAGGTCTACATTTGGGAACTCAGGGGTCTTCTCATATGATAATAGCGACATAAATCAGCAGCTGACTGCAGTGTTATTATTATTATTATTGCATTGGTCATTGTTTCAATTGTTTGTTTTGGGACTGTGGTCTTTCGTTAAAATTTGGGGTAACATAGTCCTTAATTCCGTGGTGTTTCGGAGAGCCCCTAAAACATTGGCCAAATGCAAATTTTGCATAACAGAGAGCCCCCAACATTATCCCCAATAGAGGTACACACACTACAGATGATCCCCAATAGAACTACACATGCTACAAATGGTCCCCAATAGAGCTACAATGCTACAAATGGTCCCCAATAGAGCTACACACGCTACACATGATCCCGAATAGAGCTACACATGCTACAAATGATCCCCAATAGAATTACACACGCTACAAATGATCCCCAATAGAGCTACAATGCTACAAATGATCCCCAATAGAATTACACACGCTACAAATGATCCCCAATAGAGCTACAATGCTACAAATGATCCCCAATAGAATTACACACGCTACAAATGATCCCCAATAGAGCTACACACGCTACAAATGATCCCCAAATAGAGCTAAACATGCTACACATGATCCCCTATAGAGCTGCAAAGGATCCACAATAGAGCTACACATGCTACACATTATCCCCAATAGAGCTACACATGCTGCAAATGATCTCCAATAGAGCTACACATGTGGAAGATACGTTCTTAGAGCACAACTGAATGTTGCAAAATTCTCCCGGGTGAATGATCTTAGTTATGACAAGAGGAAGGTGCCTTTCTCCCTCCCCCAACAACCTTCCAAATTTAATGTTTGCTCCCCCAACCCCCCCAAAACTGGCTTGGACACCTCCTATTATATAATCTAGGCTATACACGCCTGCCTTGATTATTTACATGTACGATTTCTAAGCAATGGGATGAAGTGAAAAAATAAATATCAGGGACGTGTAGAATTACTTATAGAAAATTGTGTTAATTAAGGGAATATAGTTAATTATTGCACAAGTTAAAATATCGGATTGTGATAATCCTTCTATTCAATTAATCAAACTATTATAATGAAAGCCTCTGAACTGATGCGTTGTTTCTACGCTCTAAGTTTCAACCTGCAGCCAATATTATAAAACCTTTACAATTGTATTTTCTATAGAATTGTATTTTCTACATATTAATATAACTGACTAAAATGAATCATTAGCATTTTAAAAGATATGACAATCTGCCAACAGGCAAATTGCCATATCTTTGAAAATGCTAATGGTTCATTTCAACCCATTTAAAGTCATAACTAGAAAAGGGGGAGGGGGGGGGGGGGGAGGGGATGGCATACAACTTCGGTGCCAGACTGTTCGGTCATATCGCTCAACTATTTGGTACATACCTAATTGTTTTTATCAAAGACTTATACGCTACAAATATACTTTACATTGGTAACATACTCTATTTTAAACATACGACAGGTGAAATAATTTGAAAAGAACCGTACCCGCCTACATAATCATTCAGTTGTTCCAAGATATATGACAATAGTCTTTGAGGATAGGACTTCTCCTGGAACTTTGGAATGAAAACTGCAATTTAGGTGTTTGTCATCTTTGTTTATTGATATATTGAGTCGGGCATTTATTGCACCTTGTAATATGTGTATACTTGTGTTGGACAATCAAGAGAACCCCAAAGCGTGTATATATTTTCAACGGGCAAGGAAGGGCGTCTGACTGGGTATTTCATAATTTCTTGCCCAACCTCTGCCCGACGAAACCCATGATTGGGAGATTTTTGGGAGGTGCCCCCTCCCCGTCAAATTTATACCCCTGATAGTGGTTTAGGTTTTGGACTCCAACACAATCAACAAGTAATCTACATTACATCGATTACAATTTATTTACAGCTGAAGTCTGATTTATTCTAGAATGGAAGAAAATTCAGAAAAAGTATGCTCTTGTTACTGAGGATACCTCATCTGGCAGGGGACAGGATAATCGTTACTTGTTCCCAGTTCCTTATTCCACATTCGTTATCAACTGATAGAATATGTTGATAAAGAATGCCGAAAAAGGAACCAGGAATAAGTAACTGGGATAAAAATTGGTTGATAACGAACATTGAATAAGGAACTGGGAATAAGTAAAGGTTGTCATTTCTGTCCCCTGACATTGGATTGATGGATATATGCACTACAATTCCTTTTTCTTGTTTTTTCTTTACTCACGATCAAGTCCCAAGAATTGATTCTAAGAAGTAACCTTTGTGAAAAAAAAAAAAAAAATCAATGTTTTGCCAGTTACCCGGTGACAAAATTTCAGGGTCCTATGGCACTACTAAATAGAGCCTAGGGGGCTTGATTGTTCAAACTTGCAGGGACAAAGGAACCGGGTGGAGTGGGAAGGAGCAGGGGCACTAAACCCCCTCCCCACACCCCATCAGCCTCAGAAATATTTGAGAGATGAAGCGCTCAAGAGAGGGGAGGGTGTAGGCTAGTATTGCCAATCAGTCATTGTAAACTTATTGTCCATTAGCAGAATGAGGGTACACAGATTTTTTAAGATGCCCTCGTTTAATTTTATTCTACTGTGACCAGGCTGACGATCACTTAAAATTTTTCTACCAGGATTGAAACTTTGAACTACGACTAATTCTTTTGTTACAATTGAAACACAATTTATTCTCACAACAATGGATTCCAGTCGACGGGACACAAGTAGGATATTGAGCGAGACTCATCGTACAAATTGGTATTTCCCAATTCCTTCGTTTTACATTAATAACATGGTATATATATATTTGTTTCTTTATTAGGATTTAATGACAAATTAACAGCCAGGATCATATCGTGTCGGTGACAGTTTTACAGGTGGAGGAAGCTAGAGTACCCAGAGAGAACCGCAGTGCAACGACGAGCAGTTCCCAGCTCCCCAACATCGTAAATCCGCACTGCAGCACAGACAGGGTTAGATTGGTTGAAGACATGCGTACCATCGACGTGCATTACGCCTTGGTACACCGCGTCATCATACCCTCATGTGGACAATTGGGGTGAATGCCTTGCCCAAGGACACAATGCAGGAGTCCGAATGGATCACTCAGGCGGTCACCCATCCAAGGACTAACCGGGCTTGACGTTGCTTAACTTCGGTGATCTGACGAGAATCGGTTACCTTCTACTACTGACTGTTGTTGTAAGAAAATGAAGATTTGAATTTGTTGATCACTTGTACAGTGGAGCCCACTTAATTGGATATCTCTTAATTGTAGATCCCTGTTAACTGAATATAATTTTCAAACACAAAACCATTTACCATACCTTCAGTACAAATTTGATCTGTTAATTGCATATGGGTTGTAGAGTAAACTCCTGTTAATTGTATATAAATTTTGTAATATGTTAAAAAAATTACTGTGACACGCACAAAATTCCCTTATTATCAACCTTTTTGGCCTCACTCCACCCAATACAGGCATTTATTCTATTATATCTTGTTTCACAGAGCTCTATGAGCTCTGTCAAACAAGATATAATAGAATAAATGCTCAGTTTACCTCCAGAACACAGGAAACTGACCAAATCCCTGTTAATTGTATACTCCTGTTAATTGAATAATTTTCACCGGCAAAATGGATATTCAATTAAGAGGATTCTACTGTACCTGTATGGTGGATAAACTAAAATGAATACCTGATTAACGAAAAGAGTTACACATGCAGGAGAAAAAGTGCCGAAATTTCTAATACTGAACTTTATTACTTTTCAAAGTGTGATTTATTGGGATTTCTGGGTTTGATTATAAACAATAACTTTACAAGTGAATTATGCAATCAACAATTGTGTCATGTATCCGTGCACGCAAACGAAGATACTTTGCCATGGATGTAATGGGGACTTCATTGTGCTTTTTACCCCTTTACCTAACATGAAAAGGAGATGACACTTGTAAAAGAAATACTTGAATAACTAATATTTTATTTTTTTGTCTCCAAAACATACGTTATTACCCCTCATTGGAAGTTTCAAGTAGATCCATTCACTTGAAGTGATTTTATTATTTTTTTCTTTCGACTATTGGCTTGGTTAGATTTTTGTGTTCGCTGTTTAGTAGCCTTTACGGTGCTCCTTAACGCCACACACAACCAAACACAAATAAAATAATGGGACAAGTGCCAAATAAAGTTGACATATTGGTAAATTTGGGTATACAAGTAAATATCACATATTTCAACTTTCAAGTAGATTCACTCACTTAAAGTGATTTTATTAACATTTTTCTTTCAACAGTTCAGCTAAAAATTTGGTTACATTTTTGTGTTTGGCGTTTAGTGGCTTTCACACCTCTCAGTGATATTCGCCGAATAATAATCAAGGATTAATTTAAAGATAATTCCCATCACAATTTCCCCGGGCTTTGGACCAACATGCCGAAACATAGTTGGTCAAATATTTCAAGCCAGAAAATGTTTGCAATTTGAATACATTCATTCAAATTTCGAATAAAGGAAGCTAATTTACAACAGCCCACAGGAGACCCATGCAAGTGCTATGGATACATGTATGAGGTATGGTATTATCCGCGATAATACATGGACTTCGGTAGTTGTTGTCCACGTGTTATCCCAGATAATATCGTGTCCCTTAGTCTTGTACCTTGCATAAAAAAATGAAATACAAAAAGGGCGAATGCACTGGGTGTCAACAGGACCTCCTCATGATGGCATGTTAATGTATATAGACTTGCATAGGGGAATGGACTTCAGTAGTTGATGTCAATGTGGTATCACAGATAATATAGTGTCCCTTAGTCATGTACCTTGCATAAAAAAATGAAATATTAAAAATGAGCATGCACAGGATACAACCCCCTGGATCCACCCAATGGTCCATGGGGGTTACATTAACATGCCATCACGAGGAGGTCCTGTTGTCAACAGGACCTCCTCATGATGGCAAGTTAATGTAAATAGACTTGCATAGGGGAATGGACTTCAGTAGTTATTGTCAATGTGTTATCAGAGATAATATAGTGTCCCTTAGTCTTGTACCTTGCAAAAAAAATGAATTACAAAAAAGGAGAATGCAAAGTGTGCTATCCCCTTCCCCCTGGATCCACCCATGGTTACTGTGTGTGGCCGACTTCTGTTAAGATTTCGGTGGTTCCGAACCTCCACTAGGAAAAGTTATCAGTGCATACAACAATTATTTCTACTCTAAGGAAAACATATTATCTTCAGAGTTAATTAACTTTATTACAATGATATATTTCTGTTATAAAAGGGTAGGTTATCTCTTCTTGATCCTTTGTACTTGGGTCATTATTCAACAAATCCATTATTCTGGTCAAGACAACGTGTCTTTCTTCATCATCAAGTCTAGATAGAATACTGTAGGTAGAATAGTAATCTTTCATTGTATCTTTGGTGCCCTGTGGAAATGAAATATCCATAAGTCACACTGTAATAATAACTAGAAACTGTTTTAGCACACTGAAACATATGTCTCCCTTTACTTTCTATTTAATGCACTGCAAAATATTTATTCATGAATAATATTGACAATCATACCAAATATGTAAGGTCTAGATCAAAATACAAAAAAGTTCTGGTCCGGACGAAATTTCCCTTAAAAAAGGACATAAATCTGACCTTCAGATCAAAGGTCAAGGTCACATGAAGGTCACTATGGTACACGACACACTCGCTCATGGTGATACATCCACATGCCAAATATCCAAGGTCTAGGTCAAAAGACAAAAAAGTTATGCCCCGGACAGAGTTTCCCTTAAACAGCACATAAATCTGACTGACCTTCAGGTCAAAGGTCAAATGAAAGTCACTATGGTATGCGACACACTGGCTCATGGTGATACATCCACATGCCAAATATCTAAGGTCTAAGTCAAAAGACAAAAAAGTTATGCCCCGAACAAAGTTTCCCTTAAAAAGCACATAAATCTGACCTTCAGGTCAAAGGTCATGGTCACATAAAGGTCACTATGGTACACGAGACACCGACTCATGATGATACATCCACATGCAAAATATCTAAGGTCTAGGTCAAAAGACAAAAAAGTTATGCACCTGAAAAATTTCCCTTAAAAGCACATACATCTGACCTTCAGGTCAAAGGTCAAGGTCACATGAAGGTCACTATGGTACGCGACACACCGACTCATGGTGATACATCCACATGTCAAATATCTAAGGTCTAGGTCAAAAGACAAAAAAGTTATGCCCCGGACAAAGTTTGTATGAGAAGAAGAAGAAGAAGAATATGCACTAAAACAATATGTCTCCCTTCTGGGAAGGGGAGATATAATTACACAGGGTTCATACAACAAGGCAGGGTCCAAATTCAAGGCTTTTTCAAGGCCTTGTCCAAGGACTCAATGAAAATATTGAAACAAAAATACAAAACAAAATAAAAACAGTTTGCCTAATGAAATTGGACAAAGTCTAATTTCATTAGGCAAGCTGTTTTTATTTGGGGCTGTATCAGTATATATCAACAGTCTGATTATCAGCATCTTTTTCCCAAACAGAATGCGTGGCTTTATATTTATCACTTTGCGCTTCTTGACCCAATGCTAGACAAGCCACTTACACCAAGTCTTGATAAGTTTTATCAAAATTCAAGGACTTTTCAAGGTGAATAGTCATTTTTCCAGTACTTTTCAAAGCAAAATCACATTTCAAGGACTTTTCAAGGCAAAGTGTCAAATTCAAGGGTTTTTCAAGATTGTATGAACCCTGCTACAACAATAGTAAATATAAGATTTTAAGAAAGATGCGGGATGAGGTGAGGAGTTGAAATCATATCTCTTTTTGAGGAGAGTTGGAGTATAATTGTTGTAATTTTGGGAAAGAGAGTTTTGATTTTGCTTAAAAAAGCTAAGAGATCCCAGTCAGACACCAGTCTAAAGCTGACATGTTTCACCTTACTTTTTATCATTGAATAAGATTCAAAATTAGGAATTTTAACAGAATTTCATTATTCAAATCAGAAAAACTGTGGATCATTCGTTACAAGGTTCTTATGGGGCCTTGAATTCAAGGAATGGTCTTGAATTTGACTAAGTGCCATTCAAAGAAATTCTGGAATATGGGCTAGGGGCCTTGAAAAGCCTGGACTGTTCACAAAAAATTCCAACGAAGCATATTATAGTAAGGCATAAAAAAGTGAAAGTCTGTTTCTCAGGTCCTCCTTCATGGTCCTTTTGGCTGTTGCTTGCTCTCTTTTTATAACCAATGCAAACTTGAAAAAATAAAATAAAATTATTTATGTCTAATATTTTACGCAAGTAAATACAACTGATAAATTTGTCCCTTGAGTGCAAAAAGGATTTGCAATGCTTCAGCACCACAATGCCTTCTTGCACTCAAGGGACAAAATAACCCACCACCCATGCTAATCTGGAGATTATGCAGCCTAAATCAAAAAGGAAACCAAGAAGATTATCTTTTGATGGCATCAAGAAGATTATCTTTTGATGGCAAAGAAATAATTACGAAAATAAAAAAACACCCAACCACACACAAGCAATTTTATAACAAATGGCCCGAGAAACAGATGATCTATTTTGTGTGGCCTAACTATGTAGTTTTATATGCCATGAATCATGAATGTATAGTCCTAGCCAGGACCCTCATGAATGTATAGTCCCAGCCAGGACCCTCATGAAGGTGTAGTCCTAGCCAGGACCCTCATGAAGGTGTAGTCCTTACTAGGAACGTCTGATCTTTAACCCCTCCCCCTACTTCCCCACTAGGGAAGTGGGAGGAGAGGGTAATGACCAGAAGGTTCTCGTTAGGATTAGTGAAGACAGGGCCTTGACAATCCTTGAATTTGGATTTTGTGGGGCTTAGAAAAATGATGAAAAATGTTGAGAAACGGCCTTGAATAGCCTTGAATTTTACTGGTCCTTGCCTGCTGGAACCTTGTGGTAGCACATTAGATTTGACATCAAATTTGTATGTTTTATCCTGACCAATTCCAAATGTTTTGTAGCCTTGAAAGTGGCCTCTGGGAGTAAAATGAAATGGAGCCCATCTATCTTAGGACAAAACACATGTTTGTTCGGTGCCGATGACCCATACAAGATCAACGGGCTTTGACATTTGAGTTAAATGTGTAACATCAGCAAAGAAGCTTATATGTAAAGATGAAACTGACAATGTAATTAACATCAGATCGGTTAAATTTATTATTACCACTTTTGCGGGCGTTCTAGCACATTACCGATATTTTACTGGGTACTGAAACCTCGTAATGCTCAACAAGCACAAGTCATGTGACGTGTTGGGCTGTTATTGACTATAACGGCCCGACAAGTCAATAACAGCCCGAACATCTAAATATAACCAATGACGTCACATCTCGCATCCAATCGATAATATTTTTCCTCAGATTTCCATTCGGATCGAAATTCAATTCGTATTTTTAATTTGTAAACACAATTAACACATTTGTATCAAGTGTTTCCTTTTGTGTCACAGATAGATAATGTATCAAATATAGGAAGTGATACACACAAAGTGAGTGATGACATCTCTCATGAATAAACCCTTTGCCTAAAGTTCGCATTTCGAAGATATATTTCATCATTTGACTTACCAAATTTCGTCGTAGACTGATCAGACGATAGTCATGTTACCCGGTTTGTTTGTCAACAAATCAGATGATAGTTTCGCCATTTTTTTTTTTTAATTTCGAAAACGTCAAACTTCTTTTATTTATCTTATTTCCTGTACAATTTAATCGCAATGTACCCGATGTACGAAAGTGGCAATAATAGAAATAACATGACTTTGTCGGGCATTACAGTGTATCAACGGCTCAACAGAAATGGTCAACAGCCCTTGAGCTTATTATTTCTGTTGAGCTGTTAATATACTTTATTAGTTTTCAAAGTGTAATTTACTGGGATTTCCGGGTTTGATTTTAAAAAATAACTTCACAAGTCAATTATGCAATCAACAATTGGGTCATGTATCCGTGCACGCAAATGAAGACGCTTTCCCATGGGTGTAATGGGGATGTCATTGTTTTTTTGTTTTTTGAACCCTTTACCTAACATGAAAAGGAGACGACTCTTGCCAAAAAAAAGTCTTGAATAACTATTATTTTCATTGTTTGTCTCAAAAACAAAAGTTATGACCCCTCATTGGAACGAGCTCGATGAGCTCGTTCAAACGAGGGGTCATAACCTATGTTTTTGAGACAAAAAATAATGAAAATTAATTGGCGATTTTTGAGAATTGGCCGTTATGTTAGGTAAAGGGTTAAATAATATAATTATCGTTAATAATGAAAAGTAATAAACAGACTGCTTGACTGGACTGGTTACGTGAAATAATTCATTTCAAAATCATGTTGTTGTTATATTGGTGTTTATTTAAGGTCACAAATGTCTGAACAATGGCTATTCGTAACTGCAACATGAAGATTAAAGGCAAGTTTAGTCGATCATTTATACTCTTGTTGCCCATTTTAGACGACTTCCAACCCAAGCATTGGTGACTGGATCCCATTTTACAAGTAAACCAAAGCTTGTTTACCACAGTAAATAAGTACTTCTTCACTTCCCCTGGTTCCCTTGGGGGATCAGATTGGTTACTCTCACTTCTGAATGATAGTGATGGCTGAATAATAGTGATGGCCAGCATTTTCTACTGAAATTAATAATATGGCATTTTCACTGTGCGTGGGGGCGCGGTGGCATTGCGATAACTGGTTCTCATGAGATCACCGAAGTTAAGCAATGTCGAGCCCAGTTAGTCCTCAGATGGGTGACCGTCTGAGTGATCGATTCGGTCTCCCGTGTTGTGTCCTTAGGCAATGCACTTAACGCGATTGTCCACATGGGGGCATGAGGATGCCGTGTACTGAGGCGTACTGCACGTTGCTGGTGCACATGTCTTCAACCAATCTAACCCAGTGCTGCAGTGTGGAGTTACGATGTTGGGGAGCTGGCAGTTGCTCGTCGTTGCTCGGTGGTTCTCTCCGGGTACTCCAGCTTCCTCCACCCCAAAACTCTCGCGGCCATGATTAGCCATTGTGCATAAGTATGTGACCTTAAACACCAAGAAATAAATAAATAAATAATATGTCACTGTATGTATTATCACTAAATAGTGATAGAAAGCATTTTTCTCTTCTCTTCTTAATTAGACAGTGAAAACCAAATCCCAGACATTTTCAAGACTCTGAATGACACCAAAATAAAATGGAGTCTTCCTCTCATCATACTCAAGCCACATGTCAAGTTTGGTTTTGAAAAGGAAAAACATTAATTAGAGAGAGGAAACCAACTCCACTGACAGGGGCACAGATTGGCAGATAGATGGAGAGAGTCATGGCTATGTTACACCAAAATATTTTGGGGGCTGAAAATTAAAAATTAAAAGTTTCATGTAACTATCTTCAACACTTAAAAAGTTATAGCTGATTGAAAACACTGACCAGAAAAATTAACATTGAAGTGAAATTCTATTTTTAGTGATAGCAACCTTGACCTTGAATCCAGTGGCATTATTTTGATTGCGACATATCAGATCATAGCTCTATACAGTTAGTTTCATGGAAATACAGTATTGGTAAGAAAGTTATACCCGATTGAAAAATTTGAACAAAAAACTTAAACTTTACATGAAAGTCTGTTTTGAACAATATTGTCCTTGAACTAAGTGGCATGGATTTGATTGTGACATTTCAGCTAATGGATGGGGAACCCCATAAAGTTTCAGGGAAAGATCTTCAATAGGTCAAAGGATATATATATTTGTATATATTATGCATATCGCCAATGTGAAGCAGGAATTCCACCAGGCATCGTCCTAACAACGCACCACTGGATTGAAAACTGCCACCTTCCAAACAACTTCACAGTTTTCAATCCAGTGGCGCAGTGTTAGGACTATGCCTGGTGGAATTTCTGCTTGACATTGGCGATATAAATTAAATTCAAGCAGTTGCATCTTCACGGATCTTCTATTAATTGGGATTTCTGTGTTTAAAAGCTGGGAACATAGACCATTATATATATATATACCCAACGTAACGGCCAAAACCGGCCAGCGCTTTTCTAAAAAATCGCCAATTAATTTTCATTATTTTTTCATTTTTTTTTCTCAAAAACATAGGTTATGACCCCTCATTGGAATGAGCTCAGTGAGATCATTCCAATGAGGGGTCATAAACTATGTTTTTGTGACAAAAAATGAAAAAAGTTAAAAAATTTATAGTAATTTATATATTTTTTATACTTACCAATGACCCAGACATAGCTGGTGCTAACTCTTAAAATATAGGGCCAAACACAAATTTTGCCCCCCAATCCCCAAAATTTGCATCTAAAACTAAAGAAAACATGTCCTGAAAGGCCCTCCACACCTCGCCCCCACTGCGCATGCGCAGTGTCAAGGACGTTCCGAAATTGGCGCCATTTATCATTCTAATAACCAGTGCCTGGTAAGCGCTATGTACTCAGCGGGGAGGCAAGAGTTCCCAACTCCTGGGAGGGCCATCCCCGTCTGGGTCATTGGTAAGTATAAAAAATATATAAATTACTATAAATTTTTTAACATTTTTATACTGTACCAATGACCCAGACATAGCTGAATAGTAAAAAGGCTGGAGGGCCAAGGACATAGAGCAAAATGGAATACGCTCAATAAAATAAAATAGAGTCATCCCCTGTAGGGAAAAGAAGTAATAGGCCTTACATGTATCTTTCTTATTTATGATAAATTAGAAAGATACAACACCTTCCAAAAATTGAGCTTCATACATCCATGTACTCTATTAATATCCAATAATCCTTATACTAATAATTTTTAAAGTAAGCCAATAATAAAGTAAGTCTAGAGAATAGAGACTCTTATACTCTTAAAAGTGTGTGAGAATTGCATAATCATGTCCGTTGACATATGCAATATTCAAAAGCTATACTTTAAAAACTAAGACTTGAATGAATTTTATAAACTTAAACTTCTCACTAAACAACCATCCCAATAACAGCTCAGAATTACTAACTCCGGAGGAGGTATCCCCTTGTTTTCATAGTAAAAACAGGTGACCCAAGGGAACACCCTCCCCCCCCCCCCCTTTTCTTGCCCTGGGTCAAATAGCCCAGAGCGAAGAGGGCAGCCGAACGGAGACACTGCCAAAACAGACAGCCTACCTAGCTATAGTAGCAACTGTTAAGTGAATGACATTCTGAGCAGTAGATAATAGACCTAACAATAGAGGCCTCCAGAAATGGACTCGATATTTCTGAGATAAAATTCATGAATGGATGGCTGAGCGCAATGAGCAGCCTTCAAAAAACTATAATAGCAACACTATTAATGTAAGCCCAAGAAGTAGAAGAACTCTTACTTCATGAGCCGAAATCTTAAGCACAACTGCTAAGCCAATGATATACCATAAGCAGTACGCTAGTTAATAGAATCCATTAACAATAAAATGGAGCGTAACGTCCTTCTACTAGACATCAAAGACAGAAGAAGCTCACGCCCTTGTAATAAACAGATATCTGTTTATAAATACATAAACTGTACCCGGAAAGAGTAAAGGCCTATGCCCATACGAAGACGGAAGGACCTTAAAATAATAGGTTCCGGATAATAGGAGCCTAACTCTTATGCAACAATCCAACCTAAATAGTAACGGAAGTATTGATTCCGAAACTATGAAAGTGAAAATCATCCATCGATAGTGCATGAAACTCACTGACTCTACAGTAAAAGAGAAACCAACAGAATTACTGTCTAAAAGGTCAGAATTTGAAAACTACTGTTTCCAGAGGCTCAAATGATTACTTAGCTAAATAAGAACCGAAGTTAAAATCCGTATAGGAATTTAATCTAAAGATTCTAAGTCTATTTATCAAAAAGTTACTAACTGACTTAGATAAAGAGACAAAAGACTCAATTGTAAACTATCGTAGAGTGCATAGGTATGAGGTAACATAAACCTATAACCTAAATAACAACAGGCTGCAGTAGATCTTGTGAAACAAGTATACTAAAAACTAGCAATGCGTAGTATGGAGGGATCAACCATATGAACATAATGATCCCTACACCACGACGGAAGAGCCTCCACTTTAGTCGCATAGAATAGCGAAGAAGAGGATCTCCTATAGTAAGAAATCGCGTCCAAAGCTCGTCCAGTACAGTGCTTACAATGCAATACGGACCACACAACGGAATACATGAAGGTTGCGACCTTGCTGGTTGTGATAAAGATGACACGATTTACCCAGTGAAAAAAGATCCTCACATAGAGGAAGATTTCACGTTAAGATCCACAGTAGACAAGAGAGTAAATTACTCATGATCTCTGTGAAGATAGAGATGCTATCAACAGAAATGTATTGTGGTTGTTTATCTTAGCAATACCTGCTAAAACAACAGCGCCGGAGGATACGCGTATCCTATCATTCCGTCCTATAGATCAATAGAGCGTTAACAGTATTAGCTCAGAGATCTGGACAAGCTAACACATACGTCTGCAATTGATAAGCAAGCTGTGTCATAAATAAAACATCATTGGGCGCTCCCATAGATAGCAAATCTGATTAAATACTTGTTTGTTGAGAGTCCATTCTGACAGCAACAAGCGACCCGTAAGAGAACGGGAGTGCGATAAAACAATCAGACGACCCAGAATATGACGGACCAAAACTGAACTTGGTGTACTATAACCAACAGACGGATTCTTTCCATTAAATTGAATAACGGAAACGAAAGAGTGCCTCCCTGGTTCCGGAGATACGCCACTACTGTCGAATTAAAGGACAGGAATTTGGGCATGCGTTTCTGAATAATGTTCATGCAATGACATAAAGCAAGCCTAAAAAACATTATTCCGCGGAAGTTAAATTGATAGCTAAAAGACTGCGGAACCCAAAGACCCTGGCACTTCGAATCCGTAGGGATCAGTATATATCCCAATCTGTTTGACTGGCAACCGTCATAACAGCCACACTAGGGTCCGGCAACTGCGGCGGCACTCTCTGAGTCAACCACCGAATGTTTGCCCCAGTCTGAATCTCTTGTAACACTATATAGACAAGAGAATGTATAAATCAAGCAATTCATGGATTGCCGGAAAGTTGCCGTCGAAGAGAAGCTCCTCCGAGAACGAAGCGACTCTGAGAGAGTTCATAACCTACTATCCACGCGTGGATGTAGCTAGGGCTGCATCACGTCTAACCAACTCCAATCAGCCACTGAAGGGCGGAGTTATACGTGAACAAACTACTGCCCTCAAAAGAAATTACATTGAGAATAATATCCCGTAAATCTTTTCTTGAAGACGTAATGATAACGCCTCAGTAAGGCGGATTACGTATAATAAAGCGTCTAAGTTAAGTCTACTATACATAATGTCGTTCCCAACATTGAAATTGGAAAAGACATAAACGGCGAAAAAGAATATATGCAGTCTTTAATCACACCGTCTAGACGCATATGAACTCTCGGTATGCCCTGCTCTGCCAAAATAAACTATATGTAAAAAGGATAAAATGGCAGAAATGAGCCACGCGGACAAGAAACTAAACTATCATGCTTAGTAGCAGGCTTGTATATATATATATAATATATAGCGTCGAAAAATAAAACACATGTTGTAATGACAATATTGGACTGCGTCGGTAAGTCAGGGCCAAAGTCCCTGTACCGATCGAAAAATCCGAGTCCAATGACGCTATAAGTCTCTTATCCAAGATCGCAGCAATGAAGTCCGAAAAATAATCACCGGAAGAAATGCCAGAAGATATGAAAGGCATCTTCCGATACTACTAAAGGGAAAACTCGAAATCTTTCGAATCCCTTTCGCCATCCTGTCGGACCCTATAAAGCGTTTGGTCGTCCGTAGCTTGATGCAACCGCGGACCGCACCGACCCAGCGCCGTCGGATAATTCCTGATTCGACCGAGAAACCGTCAATTGCTGGGATGCTGCGAAACAACTGTGCTAACTCGGATAGCACGTCCGTCACTGAGGCCTGAGGAGCAGCGGTCTTACGATGCATTGCCGCAGGAAGCTCCGAGATCGTTACCCCGTGCATACTTCCAATATGCGAGCGAACGGAGTGTATAGGCCTCGTGTCCCTTGGCTACCGGATGGCGCGACCTATTCGCTGTGGAATCACTGAATGCCGAAACTGATCGGATACTCGAGGTCACGTAGCCAACGTGCGGTCGTGTGCCCTGCTGTGAGGATGAGGAAGCATTAAAGACAGCCTCTCGGACTGTCAATATAACGGAGCGTCCCGAGCAACGGACATATGCTCCGAATGTAAAATATCTGAACCACAACATGCGGTCCCCTATGTTGTTGGCTTCCTCCGATCTGTCCTCAATCTGCCGTCACTGGGTGAGTACTAAAGTAATTAAAGTGCTCGCATCACCCAAATCTCCTTCCTAGACCGCAACGGACGAACCCGGCAGCCGAACCATTCGATGAATGTACGCTACACCGGGTGAGCTAGCGAATGTCACTCCGTAAGCGATAGACATATTCCATGAGCACTTATTGCCGCTAACTCTTCAATAACTATGACGACAGAGGCACACTTTTGAAAGACATCTCCATAACTCTTCGAACAAGAAACCAGAAATGCTTGGATAGCAAGCATAAAATAATAATATATATAGCGTCGTTCAATAATTCGAAAGTTTGTGTGACATTATTGGACTATGTCGGAACTGAGGGACGATGTCCCTGAACCGAACCAAAAATTTCTAAGTCCACCGACGCTATCAGTTTCTTATCCGGCATCGCAGCATATGTTGTTCCGAAAGGGAAAGCTTGAAATCCACCGAATCCCTTTCGGTATCCCGTCGGACCGGATGAAACTTTCGGACGTCCGTACCCGCTTCCGCGGAGCGTCCCGACCCAGCATCGTCGGATAAAATATATGCGACAGATTCAGTTGATGCTGGGATGCTGCGATAAACTGTGCTATTAAGGAAAGCACGTCCGTTCCCGAGGCCTGTGCAGTAGCGGACTTACGATGCATTGCCGCTGGAAGCTCCGTGTACGTTGACTCCCGCACACTTCCTATGCGAACGTCCGGAGTCTGCAGGCCTCGAGTCCCCGGCTACCGACCCAGCGCTGTCGGATAATTCTCGATCCGACACCGTTTCTGTCGGCTGCTGGGATGCTGCGATAAGCTGTGCTATGTGCACAAGAATGTCCGGCGTCGAGACCTGCGGAGGCGCAGTCTATCGGTGCTTCGCCGAGGGCAGCTCCGCATCAGATGGCTCCCGCATACTTCCTATGCGAACGTCCGGAGTCCATCGGTCTCGAATCCCTGGCTGCCGGATGGTGTGACCTGGTCGCCGAAGAATCCTTGATCGGTGAAGCTGGTAATATATCGGCGGTCACGCAGCCAAGGTGCGGTCGTGTGCGCTGACGAGAAGAGGAAGCCTTAGCAGTCTCAGCGGACTGCCTATACAACGGAGCGTCCCGAGCGACGGACGTATGCTCCGCTAACGACACATTTGTACCACAACATCTGGGGCCAGATGTTGTTGAACGAGAGAGGGGCCTCTCTCGCTTGCCGTCCGGATGGACCGGAACGAGCTATGAACCGGACTAAAAGGCTTCCTCCGTTCTCCCTCCGATCCGCCGTCACTGGGTGTGCATTAAGTTAATTTTATAGTGCTCGCATCACCCCAAAATTCCTTCTAGACCGCAACGGACGAACCCGGCTGCCGAACCATTCGGTGAATGGACGCTACACCGGGCGAGCTAGCGGACGTCAAAGGCCGTCGAACCTACTAGGGTCCTCTTAGGCAATTGGCGTATTACATGAGCACTTTTCCGCTAGCCCTTCATTAATTGTGACGACGGAGGCACACTGTTGGAAGACATCACAGATACATCACCCTAATCTTGATCGTCTGAAATAGAAATTGATAAAGTAGAGTGACCCTGCGGGGAAAGGACCGGAGTGTCCAAATCCCCAACAACATACCGTGACATACGCTTCCCATATTGTCATCGAAATCATACGATACAGAACAGGAGTTAATGCGAGTACACTGACCACATCTAGAATGATAATAAGGTCAGAGGAAGACTTCCTCTTAAAACAATTGATCAATATCCTTTCAATGTGAAAAGAAAACAAGTCCTGGTACTCGCACTAACCCCTGGCAATCAAAATACATAATAATAATATGATCCATTAATATAGAAAAAATAATTGAAATCAAAATATTTTGAAAAAATATTTTTTCAGAACAGCCCAAGTTTCTGAAAAGTAACGTTGAGCCCCAATGGATCCCAAGCCTAAGTGTGGACAAAAATTTTAAAAATATTTTAAACAATTTATTCAACACTTACGAACAATAATAATGTATCTAGTTATGATTAAAATAACATAAAGATATTATTATTTAGAAATCCCCCCCTCACACAGAGGGCTGTTGTAAATGTAAACAATGAGTGTAAAAACACTAAAATAAGACTCCAGGCACCCAGGCCCGAAATCAGTTACCAAAAATACACCATCTGATGCAAAACAGAGACTTCCAGGGAAGAAACTGCAGAACATCAGATGGTAGATGCAGAACACAACGCCTAACCACCCGTAGGTGAAGACGTAAACATGGGGAAAGAACAGAATTCATTCTGTTATTAAGCTAAAACTCCCAAGAAATTTTAGTAATAATAATTACAGAAACTATGCCAAAAGCATGGGAGAATAGCAAGGGGGAACTTAAAGGACAGGGAGAGAGGAAAAACACTTGAAAAAACAGTGTAACTAAATAATCAGAATGACAACAAAATGGCTGCTGCCTTGAAAATAGGTAACTTAACATAATTTCATTAAAAAATTTTAAGTTACAGCCCTGATAATATTCTGTCACACATTCTTTTCCTCTCCTCCTTTTCTATCCTCCTTAGAATCACCATTTCACTAATATTTATGTGTCTGGCATCATTTAAACTGAGATTTAAAAGCACAAAGATCAGTCAGATGTTAACTGATGAAGGGCCAAACTTAGAATGATAAATGGCGCCAATTTCGGAACGTCCTTGACACTGCGCATGCGCAGTGGGGGCGAGGTGTGGAGGGCCTTTCAGGACATGTTTTCTTTAGTTTTAGATGCAAATTTTGGGGATTGGGGGGCAAAATTTGTGTTTGGCCCTATATTTTAAGAGTTAGCACCAGCTATGTCTGGGTCATTGGTACAGTATAAAAATATTACTTTTTCAAGAATTATTTTTGCAAGTGTCGTCTGCTTTTGATGTTAGGTAAAGGGTTAAACACACTTTTGCTCCACTTTGATAAAGAGATTATTACCATTATGTGGATGTACAAAATATGCCGTGTATCCGAGTCTCGCTCCGGGTTCTAAGGGCAGATCACGACGAGTCGTGATCTACCCTTAGAACCCAGAGCGAGACTCGGATACATATTTTGTACAGTTTTTCCTATGTTTACAGTTCCAATTTATGGGACTGGGCACTCTCACATAAATTGCAACAAGGCATATTAAATAAGACTATATAATTTCATTCTTAGCATAATTAGAAGCACATTAACAGAATAATGTTCCAGTAAGTTGCTGTATATGAATGCCCAAGTGAAGCCAAATTTGGACCTTCAGCACTCTACCGGAACACCAACACTGTTATAAGGAGACAAGTTATCACCAGTGACTAGTCGAAGTTGACTTGACTTTTGGGTATTGACTAGTCGACTTTGGAATTCACTAGTCGTTTGAGCACTATCAGACTGGGCTGGTTTTTGTAACTGACTTGTACTCCGATCTCATTGTAATGAGGAATTCAACCAAGACAACGTAGTTATCAAATCTAAAAGAGCTCTAACAAACAAGATATGGTTGCTGAGATTACAAAGTGACCTTAATGAGATGAAGCAATGAATACTTGATTCGGATTGGTTGGATCACTGATCTAATCTTTAGAGAGACTTCCAGATATTTTGTCAACTGAGGATCTGTGTTCAAACTGTTGGGTGACTCGTTAGTAGCTACCATAGGTATAATTGTGATCAGAAATAGAACCAATCACATCTTACTTGTCAAAGTTTCAAAATGTGACTGGTTCAATTACTTATATAAATTTCAGAGATTTTTGCGAAACATTATTAACATTTGGTGAACTAAGGGATTGAGTTTAATCTTAAAAGTGACGATTATCTTTCTGGGTTGGAACTGAATCAACTGTATTTTGAATGACAAGACACACCAACATTATATATACAAATATGACAGAAAAAAGCTAAATTCGTCAAATTTGCATAACTTATGCACGAGAAGAAAACCCACTATGATGTTTTTATTTATCTGATTCTGCTACACATCCATACCAAAAATTATTGAAATCGGGAATGTCGTTTGGTAATTCTAGGCAGAAAACTAATTACACGCAATTCCAACAAAAATGGCCACCAGTCGGCCATCTTCAATTTTTTTCGAAAATTTTTAAAACTTTATAGTAAATTTCCTTTCTTATTATACCTACCACAATTGTTTACAACAGGCTTGCATTACAGTGGAAGTCCCTAACTCGGAAGTTTACTCACTATTTTGATCTTTCCCAAGTGATTTGGGAAAGAAAAATGGTGCAAAAGCACCAAGAAAAAATAAGCCACACAGACATAAAGGACAGTAACCAAGCACAGGGCTGGAACTGACCTTGAAGGAAGCCTAATGGCTAGGGTAGACAACAGTGTGAGCAGAAGAAAGAGGGCCCCAAGAAAAAAGGTCCTCAGACTGCTCCTGCAACTGACGCAGATAGAAGGTGGAAAAAGTAGAAGTATTTCCCCAGTTGGCTGCCTGCATAACATCCGACAACTTGACGGAGTTAGCATAAGCCCAGGAGGTACATAAGGCACGTACTTCATGGGCAGAAATACGATTGGTAATACAATCATCAGTCGCTAGATGAGGGTAGGGCACGTGAATAGCAAGACAAATCCATCGAGAAATGGATTGAGGAAAGATCGTTTCCTGCCTTTCCTAATGAACTGTGTCCGGTTGAGATAAATGCAAATTGAACCGGACAGAGCAAAGGGCGATTACCCTCAGCAGAAGGAAGAGCCATGATACAGATAGGAGGTGGAGTAGTTTCTGGTATCTGATTCTTAGCCAGATAGGAACAATCAGAGGTAAAAGTAACACTTTTGGCGAAGCTTCTGAAAAGGCCAGATCAACCGAGAGGGTGTGAAGCTCACTAACCCTTCTGGCAGAGGCAAAAACCATCAAAAAAGCTGTCTTGTATATGAGAAAACGCATATCCAGCTGGGATAAAGGTTCGAATGGTGCCCCCCCCCCCCCCCAAAAGAAAAGCAGCACCCAAGAAAGATTCCATCTTGGGGGTAAGCTGCAAAATCCTAGGCCTTTTCAAAGAAAAGTGCCGAATAAGCTTGGAGAGGTATGGATTAGTACCGATACAATGCTTTCCCACATACGAAAAGGTCTCCAAAAGCATGAACCTGTACCCCTTGACGGTAACAGGTTGGAGACCACGAGATTCAAACAGATATACCAAAAATTCTGTAATCTGTGTTATCGAAGGATCAGCATAATCAACAGAATGATCAGCACACAGTCGACAGAAGACCTTCCACTTATCCGCATAGGATAAACTAGTGGAGTGCCATCTTAAAGAAGAAATGCACTCTGCTGCTCGTTTCGAAAAACCTCTACGGAAAAGACATGACCTGACAAAAGATATGCGTGAAGGCACAATGAAGTCAGGTTGACGTGAAACCTCCTCGTGTGACCTTGGCAAAGAAGGTCACACTGTAGAGGGAAACATGGCAGAACCACCGCCAACAGAGAGCGGGGCTGAGTGATCCACACCCGCTGAGGCGACGGGAGTGATCAGAATGATTCAACAACTGCAGGTTCGTATCTTGGCTAGAACCTAAGGCAGAATTGGAAATGGCGGGAAGGTGTAGCCGACTAGACCCTTCCAATCGAGTGACAGAACATCCACAGTGAAAGCCAGAAGATCTGGACATGGGGACACAAAAGTGATGGGTCCAACAAATCACAAAAATATCGATGTGGGGACGACCCCAGAGATCCCAAAGTGACTGGAACACTGCCCTGTGAAGCATCCACTCGGTGGAAATGACCCTGCCCCGTAGGGACAGGGAGTCGGCTTGGACATTCAGATGACTGTGAATGTAACAAACCACCACCCCGGCGCTGACATCCAGAGCGAGCAACAGAAGATCCCGAGCCAATTCGTACATCAGAACTGAGTGCGTGCCACCCTGGTTCCGAATGTAAACAACCACTCTCGAATTGCCGGACAAGAGAAGGACCTGACGATTCGAAAGGTGGGGGATCCAATACCGGAAACCCAGAAGAAGACCAAGAAGCTCCTTCTGGGTGATGTGAAGAGCTGCTTGCTCCTGGTTCCATACACCATGAAGGGAAAGACCTACAGGATCCAACATCGCACCCTATCCAATATCGCTGACATCTGCCATCAAAACTCGATCGGACATGGGCAAGTCCAATGGAACTCACCTTCATAATCCACTGAACATCCGTCCAGGGAAGAAGGTGACAATGAAGAGATGCTGTTAACTGAAGCACCAGAACCCGAGGATCGACATTCAGTCTCCAACGACTGAGCAGAAAGTGTTGGAGAGGTCGGACATGCAGCTGACCTAGAGGAATGAGATCCATCACCGAATGTAAGCAACCACTCTCGAATAACTGCAAACCGGACGCAGTTCATTAGGAAAGGCAGGAAACGAATACTCAGAGCTGTTGTGGATGTGGACTGGGTTAGAGTCCGGGCGAAAGCTGAGAGAATTACAGCCCTTGCCCGGGGAACTGCCACCATATTCAGCTAAGTTCATCCCCATATGACAAAACGATTGAGAAGGGACAAGGTCCGACTTCTTCTCGTTGACTCTGAACCCTAGTGACGTGAGCAGGCCCAACAGTGTGTCGACATCTGACTCCAGAAGAGCAGCATTGCAGTGCCTCTGGAGGCTATCGTCCAGATACGCCGAAGTAGTCACCCTGGACTGTGTGCGATGGAAGGCTATCACATGTGACATCAAACGGGTGAAGGCCCATGGAGCCAGGTTGAGGCTGAAAGGCATGGTCTTGAACTGGTAAATTCACCACAGAAAAGCAAACCTGAGATACTTTTATGATGTCTGATGAATCGGAATGTGAAAGTAAGCGTCTCGCAGATCAATGCTGGGCCTGAAATCTCCCTGATGAATGGTGCGATGAATCAACCTGAAAGTCTCCATCCTGAACTTGGGAGCAATGATAGACTGGTTCAGGATACTCAAATCGATAACCGGTCGGAGTCGGCCGTCCTTCTTCAGCACCATGAACAGGCGGGAATAAAATCCCACGACCTCGATCGCCCCCTTTGTCTATCTCTGTGATCAAAAGTTCCCGATGTGAAACGTCTGAAGGAACTTAAGGGGTGTCTCCGAAGAGATATACGCAGATGGACCGAACAACATCTAACACCCAAGGATCGGATATGATCGTGGTCCAACAGTCTGCAAACTCTGATATCCTTCCTCCAACCTGGGACGAATCGAGGTGAGGACCTTCATTTCGAGCCCTGTCGAGGCCCGTGAGAGGAGAAACCACCTCCTCTACTAGATGAAGATCCTAAGACCACCCTCTGGTCTGCTGACACTTACCCTTACCTCGTGAGTAAGAGGAAGAAGCGGCGGAAGGAGGATTTGGCCTTGATTTCACAGAGGAAGCAGAAGGGCATCCGTTAAGCTTGGAATGGCCCGGCCTCCCGGCGAAGCAGTAGCTGATCTTTGGAAAGATGCAGGACGTCATCCCAGACCATCGCCACAGAACCATGGAATAGTCGCGGACCCACCAAGTAGATCGAAGAGCAGAGCGCTGCCCTTCAGGAAGGGAACGGCTTGTGTCCAATAGGCCTTCACGGTATTGAAATTTTGATACCGAGTTTCGATATTTTAAAAATACTGCGGTATGATTAAATACCGAGTAGTGCTGGAATTTTTCATCACCACTTTGGTCAAATGTTTGCACATTTCAGCAGCACAACAACTTTTGCATCAAAAAGCTATACCAACAGTTTGTTTACCTGCAAATCCATTGTCTGTAAAAATGGGAAAATATTGGTTTAATGTGGAATATTAGTCTATGTACCCTACTTTGGAGGTGGGGTAAATGTACGAAAAGTGATGCAAGCTAACACCTTTTAATGCGACATGGATTGGAAGCGGATGTACGATTACGCAACAGACACTGAAATAGAAGGTTTACCCCCATTAGTCAGACACCCATTTGTCATACACCCCAGCTGTCAGACAGTTAATTAGGGATTATCTGAAGTTAAAATAGATGATTACCTATTGTTATAAATGGAACAACCCAGATATATACAATTTGAATAAAATTTAGTTTCAACATTTTGTTTGGTACTTTTTTTTGTTTTTGTTGACATATAATCAAATGCCTTTTAAATATTTTCTGAAAAATAATCAAAACATAAAAATCACACATATATTGTGTAATAACACCGATAACTTCAGGATTTATGGTGCAAAATTCAAGATTTAGGTCATGCCCGACCTTACAGAGAAGAATCTGAAGTTGGACAATCGCCTAAATTCATCACTACTTCATCGACATCCTAACCACTTCAGATTCATAAATATAATAAAGAACATTGAAAAGGCAGAAAAAATTAAAATTGCTCAAATGGACTTAGGTGCTGCTTCACCTCCTGGAAACAGGTTTACAGGGAAATTGACAACTGCCTGGGCCGCCTTTAGGAACAACTAGGACAGGGAACAAAGTCTCCAATGGAGTTCCTTGATGCAGCTGGAACACTGTTAAGAATGGGATGATTTGTTTGTAAATTAATATTCCTTTTGTACATTTTTTTTGTCATTGTAATATTGTACCTTTGTTTATGATGTGTACCTCATATTTTTCATTTTGTTACATTTTTTTTTATAAAACATGTTTTTTTGTTTATTTACGTTAAAAATGAGTTATGAAATATGATTATTTTATTTATTTACAATAAAATGAGTCTAAATATTTTCTTTATTGTACTTCATATTTTTCATTTTATTGTTTTTTCTGTTTATTTAACACCAAAAAATATTTTGTATGATTATTCATGTCTAGAAATCTTTTCTTGTTGTATTTCATATTTTTTATTTTATTGTCATTTATTTCCTATTTATTTTCTTTGTTTCATAAAAGACGATTTTCTGTTTATTTATTACAAAAGATATTATTTATTTGTGCGATTATTCATGTTATTGTCATTTATTTCATAATTTTAATTTATTGTGCCTAGAACTCTTCTTTTTGTACTTCATATTTTTTTTATTTTATTGTCATTTATATTCTATTTATTTTCTGTTCATTTCTAAAACACATTGGTGAAGAAATAAATCACTAAAAGCTAATTGTTTCTTTTCTGTCTGACTTATTGGAATATCCCACTTTATTCTGAAGGTCATAAGTAAGAAATTAGCTATTCAAACAACCCAATAATCTGTGATTATAAACTGTCTGACAACTGGGGTGTCTGACTAATGGGGGGATACTAAATAGAATGTACGATAATAAAGGAGCTTTCAATTAACAATTCATCGCCATATGGATGATGCTATTTTCAGTTGTAAACTACTAATATTTCAGTATTGTCTGGGGATTAAAAGAAAACAACTCACAGTACGCCAATTATTATACTCGAGTTAATCCCTTGATATAATTGAGGAGCTTTACGTGGGTTGTATTTCACACTTTTGCTGTATGCGCAATTAACATGCATATGGAGCATGTACAAGCAAACAAATGTGAAGTTTCGGACATTCCTAATCGATAATACAGTGAAAGTCCGTATATCGAATGAGTTGAAATTCTCTCGGTATTCACTCAGCATTTTGAAAAATACCGAGTTTCGGTTAAATACCGAAATACCGTGAAGGCAAATACCGAAATACTGTGAAGGCCTAGTGTTCAACACAGCATCCCGGGGAATTAATTCCAAGTTAGCCGGGTAACAGGCATGCGTGTGAATAAGATGCATGACCGCCTTTGAGATCACATGCAAAGGAGCCTGTATGTCTTCAAAACTTATCTAGCATCAAGGAAGAGACGACATGATCCGAGAGAGAAAGCATGCCTAGCATATCTCTCGATAAGCCCAACAGGGACTCCAGACTGTCCAGAGTTACCATAGGAAAAACAGCCGACTTTGGCTTGGAAAGCCTGAGGGAGGAGGAGTCCTCATTCAGGACCGTCAAAGTCAGGCAGACCGATGGCTTGGCCGAATCGTAGGAAGGATAATGCACCGGAGGCAAAAAGGTATCAGCCCTGGTAAAGAACAATGTCTTCATAGCCTTGGAACTCAGCTTAGAGTCCAATGCTGCAAAAGCTTCGACCATTTGTACCGACTGGTACAGTCGAAGGCCACCAGAGGCAGGTTGCCCCACAGGCTGTAGGTGCACTACTGATGATCGCGTCCTGGCTGAAACCTCTGACTAGTCTGACAGTTTGAGTTCCGGAAGGAACTCAAACACGAAGTCAAGAGCTGCCCCCAGGTTAGAAGACTGCTGGCTCTCGACGTCAGGTGTGTCTGAGCCATCCTCCGAGTCGGAAGACACAAAGCTCATCACGGACAAACCAGCCGATGCCTCTCATGGTGTAGGAACACCAGGGTTATCAGGATTCGGCCTGCTTCCAATCCCGGGAGATGGCGCTGCTGGCGGCGCCTGGAAATCAATAGAAGCCTCGCTGGAGGCAACGGGAATGCTCTTGGAAAGAACCTGCGTGAGCAAGGAGAGGACCTCCCTAAGCTCACGGCCCATATCAGAGGGTTTCATGTGGGAATGACCCAGCAAAGTAGCTTTGCTCATGACCCTCTTCACCAGTGAGTGGGTCACAATCCTCTAGAAGACCCGACACGAGGTGATGGGTGGCAGCTGAAACATCTGAATGCAGATGCTTATAGGGGTATGAAATACCCTGAGGATCTGAAGTGCGGGAACTCAGGAGAGTTGCCGCAGACTTCTGAGGGACCGAAGGTCCAGGCTGCACAAAATGCGCCAGTCTCACAAAACTGTCCGAAGGACCAGAGTGCGAGGATGGAAAATGCAACAGAGTCCATGGTGACCCCACCATGTACATCTGAATCCAAAGAAAACCTGCTGGGCTCGACGGCTGAGAAACCACAGCAGAGGATTCGGCCGGCAGTCCCTTCCGGATGTCAGACAGAGTTAACAAGAGCACCGCGTAGCAGGACAATATACGCCCATTTTGTATTTTTGAAGGGTTGGGGTAAGGATGGGGGTGAGGGTGAAAATTGTTTGGACCAACCCCATATTCGAACTTGACCTGTATTTTGTTGTGATTAAACAACATACCAAGTTTGGAACCAATCGGAAAACAAATAATAAAAGTTATCATCCGGAAACCAAATATTTGATGCATTCTATGTCCAACAAGGTCCATAATTCAGGGGAACTTCGAAGTTCGAACTGACCCCATATTCGAACTTGACCTGTCTTTTGTTTTGATTAAACCACATACCAAGTTTAGGAGTCAATCGAAAAAAAAATACTAAAGTTATCATCTGGAAACCAAATGCTGACGAACGGACAGACCGGTGGATGGACAAATGGATGGACAAATGGACAGACAGACAGACTGATTCCATAATTCGATGGTTTTTCAACAGGCGTATAATAAAAAATCAGTTAGGCCATACTAAAGTTATAATCCGGAAAACACGAAATGCACAAATTCAAGAGGAATAACTCTGGAAAGGTATATGTGATTTTGGCCGGAAGTGAACTTGAGCTGTGCTTTGTGGTCATAAACAAAATCTGAGAATTTGAAACAAATTAGTCAAGGCAAACTAAAGTTATCATCCGGAAACCACATAATTCACAAATTTGCAATCATTCAAGGGGAATAACTATGGAACGGTACATGCGATTATGGCCAAAGGTGAACTTGAGCTGTGCTTTGTGGTCAAAAACAAAATCTGAGAATTTGAAAAAAATCGGTCAAGGCAAACTAAAGTTATCCACAAAATCCACAAATCTGCAATCATTTAAGGGGAATAACTGGAAAGGTATATGCGATTGTGGTCAAAAGTGAACTTGAGCTGTATTTTGTGGTCAAAAACAAATGAAAGTGTCAATGACACTGCAGCTCAACTTGTCAAGACAAAGACATGTACATGTATAGTATGCGACACAGCAATGACGAACATCTAGGTAATGACCTGATAACAAAGGTACATATAAAGTATAATAACGGTCTGTACATAAATACTGACCGTTGCCTGTAACAAATGTATAGGTAAAGTATTGTAAAGGTGGGTGACAGTCAGATGCTAAACTAGAAAAAAATCTTTGAGTCCCAGAGTGGGTCTGACTGAACCCCAAAATATTTGTTCTCATAGCACAGTGATAACAAAGGCTCCCCAAAACACACTTGTTCATGAACCAAGGTGAAAACAAAGGTACCCAAGAAGTTTTGTGAAGATCAGTTCATAAATACGAGCTGTATAGAACTTGTGACAAAAAACTGATTGGACCTAATTTCGGTACAAAATGGCCACTGGCAGCCATCTTGAATTTTGGACCGTACCTAGAAACACTCATTCTCGTCCCAAGGTGATAACAAAGGTACCCAAGAAGTTTTGTGAAGATCGGTTCATAAATACAGCCTCTACCCTGAGCCGTATTGACATGTGTGCTTACATTGTGTGAGTAGCACTGAATAAATCAAAGTTCATCTAATTTGCATAATTTCTGCACGAAAAAAAACCCCTTACAATATATGATGTATTCCATGTTACTAAACATTCATACAAAAATTTATTCAAATCAGAACTTTCACTCAAGTTCTGTACAAAAGACTGATTGCACTAATTTTGGTACAAAATGGCTGCTGGTGGCCATCTTGAATTTCGGACCACACCTAAAAACACTCGCTCTCATCCCACAGTGATAACAAAGGTACCCAAGAAGTTTCGTAAAGATTGGTTCATAAATATGGCCTCTAGTCTGAGCTGTATAGAAGTTGTGTACAAAAAACTGATTGGACCTAATTTCGGTACAAAATGGCCACTGGCAGCCATCTTGAATTTTAGACCGCACCCAGAAACACTCGTTCTCGTCCCAAGGTGATAACAAAGGTACCCAAGACATTTCGTGAAGATCAGTTCATAAATACAGACTAGTCTGAGCCGTATTGACATGTGTACTTACTGTGTGTAAGTCGCACTGAAAAAATCAAAGTTCATCTAATTTGCATAATTTCTGCACGAGAAAAAAACCTGTATTATATGTGATGTATTCCATGGTACTAAACATTCACACAAAAAAATTTTCAAATCAGCGCTTTTTTTTTGGAAGTAATGTGCAAAAATCTGATTGCACCTAATTTTGTACAAAATGGCTGCCATCGGCCATCTTGAATTTCGGACCGCACCCAAAAACACTCGTTCTCGTTCCACGGTGATACCAAAGGTACCCAAGAAGTTTCGTAAAGATCCGTTCATAAATAAGACCTCTAGCGTGAACCGTATTGGCATTTGCACTTACAGTGCTGAAAGTAACACCAAAAAACATCAAAATTAGTCTAATTTGCACAATTTACACACGAGAAAAAAACCCGTATTATATGTGATGTATCCCATGGTACTAAACATTCATACAAAAAATTATTCAAATCCGAGCTTTCATATGGAAGTTCTGTACAAAAAACAGATTTCTGCATCGTCGGTACAAAATGGCGGCTGGCAGCCATCTTGAATTTCGGACCGCACCCAAAAACACTCGTTCTCGTCCCACGGTCATAACAAAGGAACCCAAGGAGTTTCGCAAAGATCGGTTCATAAATACGGCCTCTAGCCCGAGCCGTATCCAATTGTTGACAGACGGACAGATGGACGACGGGCCATGACAAAAGCTTAAATTTGACTTCGCCAAAGTTGAGCTAAAAACTGAAAATTTGAAATAAATCGGTCAAGGCAAACTAAAGTTATCGTCCGGAAACGAAAAGTTGGACTAAATTCCAATAAATAAAGGGCCATAACTCTACTGCAAATGGGCCGCTAGAAACGGAAATCGAACCCATCCTGTATTTTGTCAAACTAAATTCACATGCCAAATTTAACTCAGCTCAAACCATTATAACTAAAGTTATCGTCTGGAAACGAGATGTGTCCATGGATGGACAGACAGACAGACGGGTGGAGAGACCATTCACATAATACATCCCGTTTTTCAAACGGGTCTATAAAATCAACATCTGAAAAATTTGGTGTCAATCCGTCAAAGCGTTCGGCTTTAAATGAATGGAAACCAATTTTTTTTCAAAAATTGTGTTTTCAAAGGGCCATAACTTTGCAGCGAATGGACTGAGAAACACCAATATCGAACTTGATCTGCATTTTATTGCTACAAACAACATCTGAAAAATCTGGTGTCAATCCGTCAAGGCGTTCAGCTTTAAATGAACGGAAACCAATTTTTTTAGAAAAATTGTGTTTTCAAAGGGCCATATCTCTGCAGCAGATGGACTGAGAAACACCACTATAGAATTTGACCTGTATTTTAATGCTAAAAACAACTTCTGAAAGTTTAATGTCAATCTGTCAAGGCGTTTGACTTTAAATGAACGGAAACCAAATTGTTTATGGACAGACAGACGGACAGACAGGCAGACTGATAACATAATACGACTGTTTTTTAAACGGGTGTATAAAAATGAAAATGAAATGGTTTATGTCTGATATTTTACCCAAGTTAATAAAATTGATAAATTTGTCCCTTGAGTGCAACAAGGCTTTGCAATGTTTTAGCATTGCAAAGCCTTCTTGCACTCAAGGGATGAAATACACTACCACCCATGCTATTCTGTCGATTATGAGATATAAAACATAAAACAAACCAAGAACATGAACTTTTGACTGCAAAAAAATAATTACAAAAATAAAAAAATAAAATAAAAAACTGCTCACCCGCATGCAATTTTACAAACAAAAATGGCCTGAGAAACAGATGATGTACCTTGTGGGCCTTAAATGAATATTATTCATTGAAAAAGTAGCTATTCAAACAAGAATCCACTGTATGAAAAACCTTTGACTATACCAACAGTGGCTATTTCTTACCGTCATTTTAATTCCTGGATAAAATAGTTGCTGTCCATCAGTAAACAATGAAGACTTCTCTATGACCTTCTTCCATTCATATGTAGTTACTATTGGTGTTCCAGGGGTATAATACTTTACAAGGATGTCTGTATCTATGTCCTCTGCCCATTTAACAGATCTGTCTTTGATACTCCATATGAAAACTGGAATATGAGAATTATTCCGGCGGTATAAAAGTACTTGAATAAGACAAATATTTTATTTTCCTGTAGTAGGCAATCATTATAATGTCTGTGTGAAAAAAATGTATTCATATCATTTTAGTTTGGACATTCTAACAATTTTGTCCCTTGGTAATATTAGTATATAGAGATTATTACCATTATGTGGATGTACAAAATATGTATCCGAGTCGAGCTCCGGGTTATAAGGACTCGGATACATATTTTGTACATCCACATAATGGTAATAATCATTTTATCTTACAATATATTGGGGATAAGTCAAGAATGTGGATGAATATATAACAAACTATTTATTCGTACGGATGAACAAAAAGAAAAAAAATGGAACTCAAGCGAAAGGACGGTGCTTGTATCCGACCCTGATACAAACATCTGTATCAGGGGGTCAGATACACGACAGATGCGGAGTTAATACTGACAAAATACATGTTGATTGTAAGATAAAAACTGGTATATTTCACAAGTCAAAAAATTTGTCATTAACCAACTGGTCATTAGGTTACTTGGGGGTTAGGTCAATACTCTTTGCCGTTGGTGGAGGTAAGAATTAAATGGAAACAGTATCAATCTGGTAAATTTTCTGACCCAGACACATTATAAATGATGCTTTTTCCATTCAGGACTAGTGAAAAAGTTTGAAGGGTTTCATATGCATGTCTATATATATATCTGATTTCTGCATTAAGGGGACCATCCATAAAAAACCTGCATTAAGGGGACATTTTGTATATATTTTATTTTGGGTTTTTTTTTGGTTCTCATTGAACATTCTTACCCTCTCATATTTCAAATAAAGTATGTGCAAGCTTCAATTCTGTAGAAAAACCACTAGTTACAAATATATAAATTTTTTGGTCCCCTTAATATTTTATAAGTATATTGGATACTTTAAGGGGACCAGCATATATATTTATATATCTGATTTCTGCATGAAGGGGACCATCCTTAAAAACCTGCATTAAGGTGACAATTTTATATATATTTTCTATTTTGGCCTTTTTTGTTCTTATTTGAACATTCTTACCCTGACGTATTTGAATAAAATATGTGTAAGTGCCAAACCTGTAGATAAAGCACTAGTTACATATATACATTTCTGTTTTTTTAACCATTTTGTAAGTATATTGAGTATTTTGAGGAAACCAGCAAATATATTAATATATCTGATTTGAGCATTAAAAAAAAACCCTGCAATAAGCAGAGACATCCCTGCAGGTGGTGGGTAGTAAGGGTGTCTCACCACAACCCTAACCCCCCCCCCCCCCTCCCCCCCCCCCCCCCCCCCCCCCCCCCCCATTATTTGTACAAAAATCAAGATAGTTGGAAAAATTTTCAGGCAAAAAATTTCAACAGTTGGAAATTCGAAGCATTGTTGTAAGGGAGGTATTTTTCTTTCTAACGGAGGTATTTTTCTGAATGTGGTTTTACATTTGCGTGAAAATTCCAACTGCCAACTCCCACCGGCAGACTTCTGATCAAACAAGGCAAGATTTTCCTGCTACCCTGCAGCTCCTAAGTTAATTCCACAACCATGGTCGTGGTACGCAGTTTGTTCTCCTCTATATGCAATGCACTCAAAAGATTACAGTTTGTATTACGACTCAAAATGTGCCCCCTGTGGGGCTGTGTTCTGAAATTTTAAAGCTACTTCCAAATTTGTGGCACAGTTTCTTTGGGTCTGTAATCTCACGAAAGACAGATATACCCAGAATATAAGTTTTTATTTGCATTTGGTATTGTTCAATTAATATCTCACACATATTGTGACATATAGGCTGACTCATAACTCATACACTGAAAGCATAATACATGGATGTTAGTCATTGAGATCATCTCAAGATTAGTGTGCCCATTTCTCAGCATAACCTCATATTTGAGATGATTAATTCCTAAATTATCGGTTGAATACTGATTTTTTTTTTAGCATTCTCCCTACATGTACAGAGCTGTATTGACACAATGTACAAAGAAGGATGACGGGTCCAACTCACAGACTCCAGAACAAGAAATTGTCGTTTGGTGCTGTCTTGAAACCTCAAATTATGTATATCGTTATTTAGCTGCAGTCATTTAAACTGCTTGGAAATATTCTCAGGATACTCTAAATCCTACCGACACAGTCACTGGGAGTCAACGTTTTGACAAATAATGGGGGACTGGGATGCTCTTTAAGTATCCATCTTCAGTTGGAATTTCGTTTTTTTTTCCTTCTTTTCTCCAATATGCATTTTGAACTATTTTCAGTCACTACATTTGGAACGTTTTTTTAAACTTATGTACCCCCTCTCCCACCCCCCCCCCCCCCCTCCCCAGGGCCAATTAGGCATTTTTTTCTTTCGTCAAAAATGCTTTTTGTACAGTTTTGGTTAAAGTTTGTGGTTAAAAACCCAGACAAACACCATAACACCTCCCTCCCCCCCCCCCACCCCCATCACGCATTTTTTTTATTTCCTCCCAATATGCATTTTGAACTATTTACAGTCACTGCATGCAGAACCTTTTTTTTAAACTTACGTACCCCCCCCTCCCCCACCCCGCCCTGGGGGGGGGGGAGGCAATTAGGTACTTTTTTTTGTCGTCCACAAAAATGCGTTTTTTACAGTTTCGGTTAAATTTTGTGGTTAAAAACCCAGACAAACACTACCACCCCCCCCACCCCATGGTGCCAGTTAGGTATTTTTTTTTCTCTACTCAAAATGCGTTCTGAAGGATTTAGACGGACCATATGTGGAAAAAATGGACTCCCCTAACACACACCCCACTTTCCCCCACCCCCACTGTGCAACCCCACCCCACCCCCCTCCTCACCCAGGGCCATTCACGCAATATTTTTTCTTTGGTACAAAATTCATTTTTAGCCTGACTGTTTATAGTCAGGGCTATAGTCATGACTTTCGTCCGTCCATCTGTCGGTCCATCCATCTTCTGTAAACAATTGGTTTCCGACCGATAACTCCAGTTTGGATTATTTGATTTCAACCAATTTCCAGCCAGTAATACAGGCCAGGTTTGAATATAGGTTTCACAACTCCCTCCCCCCACCCCCCCCCCCCCCCCCTCCCACACACACACACACACACACAAACGTGTCACTTAGGCAATTATTCCCAAAGTGCATTTTGAAGGATTGGGAGTTATTACATGCAAAAAAGAAAAATTGACTCATATAGTCCAACAATGCTTTATGGACTCCATCTTTAATCCTTTACCTAACACAAGTTGTAGCCAACAGTACAAATTATTTTTCTGAAACATCAGATTTTTTTCATTTTTTACTTCTAACCATGGCTTATTAGTCCTTATTGGAACAAGCTCATCAAGTGTGTTCCATAAATAGGTCATGAAGTATGTTTTGAAGTAGAGAAATGAAAATGTAAAATTTGAATTGCAAATTTTGTATATCACGAGTGCAGATATGGCAGATTCGTTAGGTAAACAGTTAACAAAAAATAGCTCCGACTATTTTGCGTCTAAGCATTGCCATTGCTGGGACAGTCGGGCTGCATGCGTGACATCACTCTAGTTTAATTATTTATAATTCTGCTGTCCATGCCAGATGATTTTTTTCTAGTTTTGGGATGCTACGGCAGAAATAATGCCCAGATTTCATTAATGGAAGACTAGGGAGTCCAAATATCAACCTAGGGACTTGATTTGAACAAACTTGAAGGATGTTGTATACCAAATATCAAAAGATTCTGACAGGTGGTTCTGGAGAAGAAAATTTTGAAAGTATTACCAATTTTGCACTATGTTAAATTCCCCCCCCCCCTGCCCCCCCCCCCCCCCCCCCAACACACACACAATAGAGAAGACAAATATCAAACCAGGGACTTTTTTGAACAAATTGAATCTGAACACTCAGTGGATGCTGTATACCAAATATCAAAAGATTCTGAGAGTATCCCAGGAAGCAATTTTTTAAAGATTATTCCTCATATTTATATGGGACTAAGTTAAAATTCGGGCGCCAATAGGGAGCCCAAATATCAACCAAGGGACTTAATTTGAACAAATTTAAATCTGACCTCCCCAAAGATACTGTATACCATATAGCAAACGATTGTAACTGGTGAATCTGAAGAAGATTTTTTGAAGATTATTCCTCATATTGCACTAAGTTAAAACATGGGCTCCCTTAGAGAGCCAAAATATTGAACCAGGCACTCGATTTGAACAAATCTGAATCGGTCCCCTCCCCCAACCCTAGAGATGTTGTATACCAAATACGAAAGCATTCTGACTTGCAGATCGGAAGAAGATTTTTTAAGAAATTTCCTCACATTGCACCAAGTTAAAATTCGGACTACCATAGGAAGCCTAAATATTAACATACAGACCAGATTTGAACAAATTCGAATATGCCCCTCACCTCCAGATGCTGTATCTCAAATATCAAAATACTCTAATGGATGATGGTTCTGGAGAAGATTTTTGAAGAAACCCCCTCATATTGCACTAAGTTAAAATTCAGGCTGGTGAATCTGAAGAAGATATTTAAAGAAATACTCTCATATGGCACTTAGTTAAAATTTTGGGGGGCTCCCATAGAGAGCCCAATATTAACCCAGGGGACTTGATTTGAACAAACTTAGATCTGACCTCCATAAGGACGCTATATACCAAATATCAAGATTCTAACTGGTGGATGTGAAGAAGATTTTTAAAGATTATTCCTCACATTACAATAAGTTAAAATTTGGACTCCATTAGAGGGCCCAAATATTGACCCAGACACTCAATTTGAACAAACCTGAGTCTGTATCCCCCACCCTACCCGAGATGTTGTATGCCAAATATGAAAGGATTCTAACTGGTGTATTTGAAGAACAAGATTTTTAGAGATATTTCCTCATATTGCACTAAGTTAAAATTCTGGCTTCCACAGGGATCCCAAATATTAACTCAGGGACCCGATTTGAACAAACTACAATCTACCCCCCCTAGAGCTGTTGTATACCAAATATGAAAAGCATTCTGACTGGTGGGTCTGAAAATTTTTAAAGAAACTTTCTCATATGGCACAAAGTTGAAATTGGTGTTATCACAGGTAGCCCAAGTATTAACTCCGGGACCCGATTGGAATAACTTGAATCTGCCCTTCCCCTACCCCCAGATAATTCCCTTATATTGCATGGTAAAATGACGCCCCCCCATAAGCAGCCCAAACATTAACCTAGGCACTCAATATGAATAAACTTGAACCTGACACCCCTGGAGATGTTGTACACCAACCCTGAAAGCATTCTAACTGGTGAATCTGAAGTAGATTTTATTAAAGGAATTCCCTCATACTGAACTAAGTTAAAATTTGGGCTCCCATAGGAAACCTAAATATGAACCCACTGACTCAATTTTAACAAATTTGAATCTGCCCCCCCCCCCCCCTATCGCACAAAGGTTAATCAGCCCCACCCCTCTCCCCCATAGGAAACCTAAATATAAACCCACTGATTCAATATGAACAAATTTGAAACTGACATTCCAAGAGATGATGTACACCACATATGAAAGGATTCTGACCGGTGGAAATGAAGATTTTTAAAGAAATCTCTTCATTTTCCACTACTTTGGGCTCCAACAGAGAGCCCAAATATTAACCCATAGATACATTTGAACAAACTTGAATTGATACCTCCAACCCCTCCACGCGAGAGGTTATATACCAAATATGAAAGCATTCTGACTGGAGAATCTGAAGAAAAGGATTTTTAAAGATTATCCCCCATATTGCTCAAAGCTAAAATTGAGGCTTCCAAAGGAAGCTCAAATATTAACCGAGGAATTTGATTGCACAGTTTTGGATCTGACCCAAATAACAGTGATGTGTACCAAACATTAAAAGATTCTGACTGGTGGTTCTGAAGAAGAAGAAGAATTTTAAAGATTATTCCCCATACTGCCCCAAGTTAAAAAATCAGGCTTTGAGCCCAAATATGAACCAAGGGGCTTCAATTTAACAAACTGGTATCTGACCCTCGTATGGATGCTGTACACCAAATATCAAAAGATTCTGATCAGTGGCCCTGGAGAAAAACATTTTTTAAAAATATTTGCAAATATGCTGACTAAGCATTTTTTCGATGCCCCCCCCCCCCCTCCCCCATTCCCTTAAAGAACACCATAACACAACCGATGGCAGTTGCTTTACCAGTCAATTCTACTGGTCCTAAGGATGTTTCATACCATGTTTCATACCAAATAACAGTTCTCTGCTCCACGTGGGATTTATGATTTCTTTATTTTAAAGTTTGGGGGGGGGGGGGGGGTATATAGAAATCACTCTGTCCGTCCGTCCGTCCGTCCGTCCGGGCCAACTAAACCTGTTTAGGAGCTATTAGTTTTAGGAGGTTAGTCGAAATTAGGGTAGTATTAGGGGTAGGAGAGGGGTGGGGTTAGGGTTAGCCCCAGGGCAGGGCTAAAGGTTGAAGGGGGTTTGGACCCAGTGGGGTGGGGGCTGGGGTCAGGGGTGGGGTTTTAGTTTTTATAGCCCCTAAACCAAAACATAGCCCCTAAACCTTTTGGTCTGGCTAGGGTGGGGTTAGGGTCAGGGGTGGGGTTGGGTTAGGGTTAGGGTTAGCCCCAGAGTAGATCTTAACGTTGAAGTGGGTTAGGTACCTGGGGTGGGGGTTAGGGTCAGGGGTGGGGTGGGGTGGGGTGGGGGTTTAGGGTCAGGGTAGGGTAGGGTTAGGGTTAGGGTGTGATTTTTGAGTGGATAGGGTGGGGTTAGGGTTAAATATAAGTTCTAGGGTGGAGGGGGTGGGGTTCAGGCTAAAATAAGGTGATGGACACATAAAATGTTTTTTTCGAAGCCCTTAAACCCAAATAGTTGGAATGTCCGTCCGTCCGTCCATCTTTCTGTCCGTCCGTCTGTCCATCCTTATAAGTTCAACTCCTCCTAAACTGTTTGAAGAATTTTCATGAAACTTTACACAATGGAAGAACTCCATATGAAGATGTGCATGAAGCAATATAATTCCGTTCTGACATTTCCAAGGGGAGATAATCTAACTTATACATTTTAATGTACCAAAAAGGCTACAACTGAGGCGCGGGGGGGGGGGGGGGGGGGTATCACTTTGTGAGCTTGCTCACAGTACCTCTAGTTGATGTTTAAGGTCACATGTTACTGCACAATGGCAAATCATGACCATGATAGTTTTATGGGTGGAGGAAGCCAGAGTACCCGTAGAGGAGCACCGAGCAATGGTGAGCAACTGTCAGCTCCCCAACATTCTAACTCCACACAAGCAGGGTTAGAATTGGTTGAAAACAGATGCACCATCGGCATGCAGTATGCCTTAGTACACTTCACCATGCACCTACGTGGGCAATGGGGTTGAAGTGTCTTGCACACAATGCGATTGTCTGGGCTTGCAGCCTGCACTTTTACCTACTGAGCCACCATGTCCCTGTTCCGTGTGGTTTGGGAAACATAGGCATTTGAAAATATTTCTATTGTTAGCCCCTGGGGTTCCCACAGGGACACATAATTTTTTTTTACACGAATCAAGTACTTATGACTCAATAATACCACTTACCAAATTTGATTCAAATAAGACAATCAGTTTAGAAAATAGAAATTTGGGGAAGACACAAAAATCTTGCCCCTCCAATTACGAACGCAAAGAACCAATTGCTCAGAGAACTTCGTTTGAACAAACTTGATTCCACACCACACAAGGAAGCTCCATACCAAATATCAAGTCATTGTACCCACTGGTTCATGAGAAGATTTTTTTTTTAAATTTTGGAGCATTTCCCCCCACCCCCACTCTATGGAGCATGGCAACTTCATTTGAACAAACTTGAATTGACATATAAGGACCATGCATGTACCATAGGAACACGGGAATTTTTTTTTTTTTTTTTGCATGAGTCAAGTACTTGTGACTCAATAATTATACCTACCACGTACCAGATTTGGTTGAAATCGGATCATCGATTCACAAAATAGAAATTTTGGGTGGGGCTAAAATCTTGCCCCTCCCATTACAAAGGCGAATATTGCTGCACAAACTTCCTTTGAAGAAACTTAATTCTACACCTCAAAAGGAAGCTACATACCACTGATTCATGAGAAGAAAATTTTTAAATAAGCACTCATCTTGAACAGAATCCAATATGAATAGAGGCCAAGAATGAATTTACATCAGGCAATCAATCTCCATACGATCCATTGTCAATCCTCGAGCACCTCAGGAGTGACTAAAATAGTACAAGCATCATGCCTTGTCTTTATTTAATCATAATGTTGGTGTGGAGCCCTTTGACACAACATATGTGGACTAAACTTAGTTACACATCTCTAGAGTGTACTTAAAAAATTGAATTCTTCAGCTACTTGGCTGCTAACAAATAACTTGGAATTATGTTTCTATTTGGGCGGGCATACAGTGAGTCCAATGACGGTTAAAATTGGACTAAGAGTTCTACACAGTGAAGAATTGGGTGGTGCCTAAAATCTGGTGCTCCACGAAAATGGCAAAGACAATGAAAGTGTCAATGACACTGCAGCTCAATTTGTTTAAGACAAGTACATGTACAGTATGTGACACAGCAATGACAAACATCTAGGTAATGACCTGATAACAAAGGTACTTGTAAAGTATTGTAACGGTCTGTACATAAATGCTGACCGTAGCCTATAACAAATATATAGGTAAAGCATTGTAAAAGTGGGGGGTTAGATGCTAAACTAGAAAATAAGTCATTGAGTCCCAGAGTGGGTCTGACGGAACCCAAAAATATTTGTTCCCATAGCACAGTGATAACAAAGGCACCCAAAACACTCGTTAGTGTCACAAGGGGATAACAAAAGAAGAGAAAAAGACTCATATTATATGTGATGTATTCCATGTTACTGAACATTCCTACAAAAATTTATTCAAATCAGACCTTTCATACAGAAGTTTTGTACAAAAAACTGATTGCACTAATTTTGGTACACAAAGGCTGCTGACGGCCATCTTGAATTTTGGACCGCACCCTAAAACACTCTTTCTCGTCCACGGTGATAACAAAGGTACCCAAGACGTTTTGTAAAGATCGGTTCATAAATATGGCTTCTAGCCTGAGCCGTAAAGAAGTCGTGTACAAAAAACTGATTGGACCTAATGTCGGTATAAAATGGCCACTGGCAGCCATCTTGAATTTTGGACCGCGCCAGAAACAATCGTTCTCATCTCAAGGTAGTACATTCATACAGAAATTTATTCAAATCATAACTTTCATACAGAAGTTCTGTACAAAAAATGATTGCACTAATTTTGGTACAAAATGGCCGTCGACAGCCATCTTGAATTTCGGACTGCAACCAAAAACATTCGTTCTCGTTCCAAGGTGATAACAAAGGTACCCAATAAGTTTCGTAAAGATCGGTTCATAAATACGGCCTCTAGCCCAAGCCGTATTGGCATTTGCAGTTACAGTGCTCAAAGTAACATTGCATAGATCAAAGTATTATATGTGATGTATCCCATGGTACTAAACATTCACAAAGAAAATTATTCAAATCAGCGCTTTCATGTGAAAATTCTGCGCAAAAGCAAAAATCATATTGCACCTAATTTTGCACAAAATGGCTGCAGCGTTCTCGTCCCACGGTGATAACAAAGGCGCCCAAGAAGTTTCGTAAAGATCGGTTCATACATACAGCCTCTAGCCCGAGCAGTGTGCACTGCTCGACTGATGGCCAGACGGACGACGGGCCATGACAGTACCTCAAAATTGACTTCGCCAAAGTTGAGCTAAAAATGGAAATGACAAAAATGGCAAAAATGGAAGGGTAGGATAAAATGGCAGAATTCAGAAATTAATATTAATTATGGGGATGGAGGGCACTGGCACTTTGGGTATACGGAAAGTTTTCCCATTCGGAAAAGTTCCTATCAATAAACTTCCCATCAGTCAAGTTCCCATCAGTAAACTTACCATCGGAAAAGTTCCCATCAATAATATTTAAGAACGGTATGACATCTATATTAAACTACAGAGCCCCTTTTCCAATAATGATCACACAAGAACCTGACATCATTTTCTGAGAGGTTATTGGGCTAATTTGTTATTTCAAAATGAGCAATGCCAGCTATTCCCTCAATAACAGTTTTGCCATTCCCAGACAGGCAACTAGACATAACTCGAATACAGGAGGCAGGGCGGCCTCAAGGGGTGGAGGCAGAAGGCCCAGGATCAGGAGAGTATTGTCCAGTCATAGGTTAGATACCTTAGCTGTTCCTCAGGAAACAGCCTAGAGGATACCCTAGCCTGGCCACCTGAGCTGATCTTCTATTGGCACAAACCTTGTTATACAAAGCTGCACCTAATTATTATTTTATATTGTGATGGGATTTTTTCCACCCCTCAATATCAGGTGATGGGAACTTTGTTGATGGGAACTTTGTTCATGGGAACTTTTCTTGATGGGAACCTTTCCTGATGGGAATTCTTTATGGACTCAGTACTTTGATATTAGGTTTATCAGCTTGTCTGGATGAACTTTAAGTAACTTTCTTTTTAAAACTTGCCTCTGATTAAGAGCTTGGTGGGCTGCATAGTTTACCAAAGAATTTTGTGCAAAAGTCGGCTGATCAAACAAGGGTATGGAATGCACCCCAAAACGACAATAAAAAAAGTGTTGTTACACGGATCTTCAGTTGAGGCTTAAAAGTCTTTGTGTTGATTTTGTGGATAAAACAAAAAAACATCAGAGCTTCTCAAGGGTGCAGGTTATAATATAAGGCTAACCATCAGCTTTGTTAATTCATTATCTAACACAGCATCTGAGATCCCTTGTTAGGCTATTATATCTCCATTCACCTACAAATATGGGATATCTATAGAACCACCTTAATGAATAGGTTCTAATTATACCCATATTTGTATGTCTATACTGAAATATTGCATGATTTCTTTCAGACACAGGGAATAATGAAAGTGTCAATGACACTATAGCTCAACTTGTCAAGACATGTACATGTATAGTATGTGACACAGCAATGACAAACATCTAGGTAATGACCTGATCACAAAGGCACATATAAAATATTGTAACGGTCTGTACATAAATACTGACCGTAGCCTGTAACAAATGTATAGGTAAAGTATTGTAAAGGTGGGTGACAGTCAGATGCTAAACTAGAAAAGAAATCTTTGAGTCCCAGAGTGGGTCTGACTGAACCCCAAAATATTTGTTCGTGTAGCACAGTGATAACAAAGGCACCCCAAAACACACTCATTCCTGTCCCAAGGTGAAAACAAAGGTACCCAAGAAGTTTCGTGAAGATCACTTCATAAATACGAGCTGTACAGAAGTTGTGACAAAAAACTGATTGGACCTAATTTCGGTACAAAATGGCCACTGGCAGCCATCTTGAATTTTGGACCGCACTCAGAAACACTCGTTCTCGTCCCAAGGTGGTAACAAAGGTACCCAAGAAGTTTCGTGAAGATGGGCTGATAAATACAGCCTCTAGTCCGAGCCGTATTGATATGCGCACTTACAGTGTATAAGTAGCACTAAATAAATCAAAATTCATCTAATTTGCATAATTTCTGTACGAGAAAAAAACCCGTACTGTATGTGATGTATTCCATTTAACTAAACATTCATACAAAAATTTATTCAAATCAGAACTTTCATACAGAAGTTCTGTACAAAAGACTGATTGCACTAATTTTGGTACAAAATGGCTGCTGGTGGCCATCTTGAATTTCGGACCACACCCAAAACACCCGTTCTCATCCCATGGTGATAACAAAGGTACCCAAGAAGTTTCGTAAAGATCGGTTCATAAATAAGACCTCTAGCCTGAGCCGTATAGAAGTTGTGTACAAAAAACTGATTAGACCTAATTTCGGTACAAAATGGCCACTGGCAGCCATCTTGAATTTTGGACCGCACTCAGAAACACTCGTTCTCGTTCCAAGGTGATAAGAGAGGTATCCAAGAAGTTTCGTGAAGATCGGTTGATAAATACAGCCTCTTGCCCGAGCCATATTGACATGTGTACTTACTGTGTGTAAGTAGCACTGAAAAAATCAAAGTTCATCTAATTTGCATAATTTCTGCACGAGAAAAAAACCCGTATTATATGTGATGTATCTCATGATACTAAACATTCACACAAAATTTTTTTTCAAATCAGCGCTTACATATGGAAGTTCTGGGCAAAAATCTGATTGAACCTAATTTTGTACAAAATGGCTGTCATCGGCCACCTTGAATTTCGGACCGCACCCAAAAACACTCGTTCTGGTCCTACGGTGATACCAGAGGTACCCAAGAAGTTTCGTAAAGATTGGTTTATAAATACGGCCTCTAGCCCGAGCCGTATTGGCATTTGCGCTTACAGTGCTGAAAGTAACACTAAATACATCAAAGTTAGTCTTATTTGCATAATTTACGTACGAGAAAAAAACCCGTATTATATGTGATGTATCCCATGGTACTAAACATTCATACAAAAAATTATTCAAAGCAGCGCTTTCATATGGAAGTTCTGCGCAAAAATCTGATTTCACCTAAGTCTGTACAAAATGGCCGCCAGCGGCCAACTTGAATTTCGGATCGGACCCCAAAACACTCGTTCTCGTCCCACGGTCATAACAAAGGTACCCAAGAAGTTTCGTAAAGATCGGTTCATAAATACGGCCTCTAGCCCGAGCCGTATTGAATTGACGGACAGACGGACGACTGGCCATGGCATGAGCTCAAATTTGGCTTCGCCAAAGTTGAGCTAAAAATGCATCAATTTATATTGACAGCATAAATTAATTCCTGGCTACGACCAAATTTGCTTATTCTTTTCATTTTCTTCCATCTTTTCTTCAATAGTAAATTGTTTTTAAAGCATAGTGCGATATCTCTTTATCACATGACAGAACCATACATTTGGAATTAATCAATTAAGTATATGAAAATATTTCTTATATTTTTCCTGCCAAATAATATTTATTTTGTTAATAACGGGTTAGTAACTCTCACTTTCGTTGTAGTCAAAATGTATCAAAATGGTTGTAAAAACAACAGAAACAAGAGGTCCCACAGGGCCTGAAGTGCTCACCTTGAACAGAACACAATATAAACAAGAGTCCAAGAATGAGTCTACACTAAGCAATCCAATCCATCTCCATAGGATACATTGTCAATCCTTGAGCTCCTCATGCCTTTTCTTCAGTTGATCATAATGTAAAAAATGGAGATCCCCTTTGAAGCCCCTTGATACAGCTTATGCGGATTAATCTTAGTTACATACCTCTAGAGGGTACTGAATACAGAATTTCTAATTTTTCAGCTACATGGCCAATTCAGGCTCCCATATGGAGACCAAATATTAACCCAGGCTCTCGATTTGAACAATGTTGAATCTGACCTCCCTAGATATGTTGTATACTAAATATGAAAACGTTCTGACTGTTGGATCTGAAGAAGAAAAATTTTAAAGAATTTTTTTCATATTGCACTAAGTTAAAGTTTGGGCTACCATAGCGACCCCAAATATTAACTTATGGACCCGATTTGAACACACTTAAATCTGACCCCCCCCCCCCCCCCCCCCAGAGATGTTGTATACCAAATAGGAAAGCATTCTGACTAGTGGATCTGAAGAAGATTTTAAAGAAATTTCCTCATATTGCACTAAGTTAAAATTTGGGCTACAATAGGGGGCCCAAATATTAACCAAGGGAACCAATTTGACCAAACTTGAATCTGACTCCCCTAGAGATGTTGTAAACCAAATATGAAAGGATTCTGATAGGTGAATCTGAAGAAGGAAGAAGATTTTTGAAGAAAATCCCTCATATTGTACTAAGTTAATTATAGGTTCCCATATGGAGCCCAAATATAAACCCAGGCACTTGAATTGAACAAACTTGAATCTGACCCCCTAGAGATGTATACCAAATATGAAAGTATTCCGACTGGTGAATCTGAAGAAGAAGATTTAAAAAAATTATCCCCATACTGAAGTAAGTTAAAATTTGGGCTTCCATAGAAAGCCCAAATATTAACCTAGGGACCTGGTTTGAATAATCTTGAATCTGACCCTCATACCAATGATGTATACCAAACATTAACAGATTCTGACTGGTGGTTCTGAAGAAGAAGATTTTAAAAGAATATTCTCCGTAATGTCGTAAGAAAAAACTCGGTCTCCTGTATTGAGCCCAAATATGAACCAATGGGCTTTATTTTAACAACCTTGTATCTGACCCCATATGAATACTGTACACCAAAAATCTAAAGATTCTGACTATTGGTTCTGGAGAAAAGATTGTTTTTTTTATTTTTGCAAATATGCTGACTCAGCACTTTTTCAATGCCCCTCTACAGAACACGCTAATATAACCGACGGCAATTATTTTTACCTTTCAATTCTATTCGTCATAAGGATGCTTCATACCAAACAGCACCTCCCTATTCTGTGTGGTTTGGGAAATAGGGGCGTTTGAAAACATTTCTATTTTTAGCTCCTGAGGTTCCCATGGGGATGAGGGAATTTTTCGGGGCACATGTTAAGTACTACTTATGACCCAATAATACCGAATACACAATTTGGTTCAAATCGGACCATTGGTTCAGAAAATAGAAATTTTGGCCTTGGCCAAAAATCTTACCCCTCCCATTACAAAGCCAAATATTGCTTCACAAACTTCATTTGAACAAACTTGGTTCTACACTTCAAAAGAAAGCTCCATAACAAATATCAAGTCATTGTACCCACTGGTTCATGAGAAGATGATTTTTAAAATATTTTGGAGTATTTTCCCCCACCTCCCTACCTATGGGGCTGGGCATATTGAGTTGAACAAAAATGCAATGCCCCTGTGGGACCATCACTCAAACAAACTTTCACTTGAATTGGCCCAGTAGTTTTGGAGGAGAAGACCAAAACATGGTGTTGACGGATGACGGAAGGACCGATGGACAGACGGACAGACGGAGAGCGATGAGATCAGCTCAGCTTGACTTTGTCAAGGTTAGCTAAAAAATGTAATCTTAGGCTAACAAAATTAATCTTTTGATTCTCAGGCAGTTATAGCACAGATGTGAAATGAGGTCTCAAGACTCGAGATGAAATCACACACTGAATTTAAGGCCCGGCCTCAAGATTATTATCCTTATTCTGATAGTTTGTGGTTACCCTCCTGCGTCTTTGGTATGGAAGGTTCAGATCTATTGTTTACTTATTTATAGGCAGAGTCAAAGACAAATTTCTTAATGCTGTTTTCTACTTGCAGTTTAGTTACTCGGGATCAGTTCAGGCTGCCTCAAGAAATAAATGGTTTATTCCAATTACTTGTTTCAGTATTTTTCTGTTAACCCATTGTTCAACATTAGCTAAACAGATCCCAAGGTTTATTTTAATTCAATCATAATTCCAGTCGCTGACGATTCTTATAAATTTTTTTCAGAGATCTTTTCGAAAACAATTTTCAGGACTCTTTGCAGTATCAATGAAGGAAACAAATACAGATTTGTATTCACTAGTAACAGTTGTCGTATGATTCAAGATGTGATAGATCTGCAGATCATGGTATTCTTCAGATATCACAGGGTATAAACCGTATAAACCTTTAGCCGGAAGTGGAGATACGCGAGGCGAGAGATTTCTATTTTTATCTCAAAGTTTCAGTCTCAGCGTATCCAAGATCACCGAAAACAATTTTTTTTTAAATAAAAGGAATGGCCGAAGAAAGCAAAATCAGTAAGTATGTTATATAAAACAATATTTAACAATGAAACGACACAACTTAATGGACAAATCGACTCTTGTAGTATGAAAAAAACATCTGCTGATCATCTCGGAAAATTAATTTCTCGGGCAAATTTCTCCTTCAAATATCGTTTTTCACATGTTCGCACAAATGTAACATGTTCAAATCATAGATCGACAGATTCGACGTTCAATTCCACACCAGAAACTATCAACCATAATAACGAAGGAGGTTCGGTGCTACTAAAACTGTTCAAAATATAATGTCACCTTATCGATTTTTTTATACGCCCAGTTGTATACGCTCGTATCTTCAGTTGATGAGTCGTATACATTTTTTTATGCTTGTCGGGTGACCATTTCGATGTAAGAATCTGGTAAATTTGGAGCCTGTAAGTTCCGAAAGCAAGATAGGCCTATACGCGCACAAGCCGGGTTGAATGCAATATTGCATTGCGTTGAAAAAGCGAACCACAGGTTACCTTTTTCAACGCAGAAAAATAGCCCATTTTACTGCATTACAGAATCTAACGATAGGCGGTGAACTATATGAAGATGAGACTGGTTTTATGGCATAGCGTAACAATGTCAGAACAAGTTGGACCGCATTATTTACTGTAAGTTGACTCTTTCAGACACAATTTGTTCCAAAACACGTTTTGGGGGTGAAATAATTTTTTAGGGCACTCGGGATTATTTCGGATGAAATGGACCTCAGCTCCACATCCTCCCCCACCCCACCCAGAAAATAAAAATTCCCGTACGCATATGGCAGTATAGATAGCACGTAATTATAATTTTATGACTTTTTAGGCTCAAGCACCAATTTGTTAAGTTCTTAAATCATCAGGTCTGTAAATTTCAGTGAACTACAAAAGGTATAACATGAACTCATGGCTATATTTAAATAGCTTCTTGTGCTTTGCTTCTTTACATGATAACAATTTGTTGAGTTCTTAACTTTTGTGGGTCCCTAAATTTCAATGGACTGCAACAGGCAGACCAAATATCTAGCAGACTCCAGAGAAACATTCATGCTGAACTTATTTACTGTAGTTTAAGGGCACCTTTCTGCAACTATAGCTAACTTACCCAATTTTTAGTTGTTGGGTAAGTTAGCTATAGCTGCAGAAAATTACCCCCCCCCCCCCACACCCAGACACACGCGCGCGCGTGCGCACTTTTACAGAGTGTTGGGCATGCTAGTATGATCTAGAGGGAATACATGCTCCCAAAGAAAGAAAAAAAAAACACACACGCAAACGAATGGGTAAACCAATCGAATGAATTTAGAAGCGAAGCTAATAATGAAAGGAGCAGAGAATTCGAATTTGCAGCGTTCAACAGGCCTCATCTGAGGAGTCAGTTACAGCAGCCTCAGAATCACTGAGCATATGAGTTTTGGCCCTCATTTTTCAAAATATCTCAGAGATAGCCCGCAGACCCTCACCGCCGAGAATGGGATACGGCGATATCGCCTCTTGTGCTACCCCCTCCCCGTACCCCCCCCCCCCCCACACACACACACACACCACCACCACCACCTAACCACTGTGCGGCTCGGATGCTGCTGCACAGCACACGGTGAGCATACATGGTGTTCCCCTTGGGATTAGCTCTGATAGCCCCACCCCACCTCACCCCAAATATTTTTACCTTCCTTCGCTCCTGAATAATCAACTATACTCTACTTTAAAAATAAATATGTGGAACTGATTCAAATGAACGCCTTTCCAGTGTGTTATCGTATTACTATAAACAAAGAAAAAATATGGTATACATGTAAACTACATTTTAAAAATTGTATGTTATAGGTCAGTGTAAAACAAAACGCAAACGAAGAAAATAACCAAACGAATAAATTTAGAAGCGAGTCTGATAACGAAAGGAGCAGAGAATTCCAATTTGTTGTGTTCTACGACTGGATCTTTAGCCTGTGTGGAGTCTGTCTCTCTCCGTACAGAGGACAGCCATTTTACTTCCCCACCCAATAGGACGACACGCCGTGACATCATCAACCCCGCAACTGATGCAGCCAAAGAGGGTTCAGATACCTCCATATCTTTTCTCAGCCGGGGATCCGCGATCCCGCGACTTCTGGCACGAGAGACCAGCGAACTTATCCACCACTCTTTTCAACTTGTCACCCACATTTCAACTTGGGGTGCGGGGGTGTACCCCCCCCCCCCTGGTTACGTTCTTGAATGAGAGTAAATAATTTCAGTTTACAGTCATGACAAACTGGAAAAATATATCAGTAAAATATATTAGTTGCAGGTGTATTTTATAGAATAATGTAATGGCCGGTCTGGGTTTGAATGAAATTGCTGAGTCGAGAGGCCGGTTTGGGTGTATCAAGATATGACCAGGACACATGGCGTACAAAATTATGTTTTCCAAAAGGGTTAAGAAGGAAACTGGAGAGCAGTTTGGATAACTTTGTTGGCGGCCTGTTTGGGTGAAGTTCTCAGAAACCGGCAAGATCGGTTCTTGTCACTCTGAAGCCGATTTGGTTAGTGACGCGTGCCAGGTGTGCGTTCTGTTTGGCTGTGCTATTAAAGTGCGGGATGATCTCTTCGCCCAGTCTCCTGTGCATCCCACTACCTTTCACCTAGATGAAAGCAAATGGGATGCGCAAGAGACTACTCTTCGCCAGCAAAGACGAAGAGCACTTAGGGGACTCTGATTTTTGAAAGTTGGAAATTTTATGGTTCCAATTTCAAAAGTTGGAAACATTTAGTTCTAAGCAAATATAGAACTAGTGATTCTTGGTTGAAATACATTTATTCTTTATAGTATGACCCACTAGTTCTTTTTCGCGCAGAACTAAAATGTTGATAATATTCCAAGTTTGTAACTGCGTAAGCTAGCTAGGCCAGTCGGGGTAAGGAGGGCGGTCAAGAGAAAGAGGGGGCCAGGAGCTTGCAAAACGAGAGGAGGTGCAGATGATATAGGAACTGGGGCCAGAAGAAGAAAATTAGTGGTAGCGGGGAGCAGCATTGTACGTGGGATTGACAATGTAGTTTGTGGTCCTGATAGTTCCAATCGAACAGTCTTGTGCTTTCCGGGGGCGAAGGTGGAGGATCTCAGGGACCGGGTAGATGGCATTGTGGCAGGGTCAGGACCGGAACCGGTAGTGGTGGTCCATGTGGGGACCAACAATATCAGGGAGAGAAGGTCAGTAAGTTTGGTGGAGTCGTATAGAGGCTTATTCGGCAAACTGCTAAGTAGGAATGCAAGGGTAGTCGTATCCGGAGTCCTTCCTGTCCTTGGAGGTGGGGACGAACGGAACTCAAGGATTTTGGCGCTAAATGAAGAGTTAGAGGACTACTGTGTTGATCTGGGAATTCCCTTTATCGACCATTGGGACACGTTTTGGGGCAATGGGAGCATGTACGGGCGTGACGGGCTGCATCTTAGCAGGGCGGGGAAACGGGTATTAGGGGATAAAATTCTACGGGTAGCAGAGCCTTTTTTTGGAGAGGAGCGGGTTGGGAGGTCAGAGGCAAGTATAACGAGAGTGGACATAGGTGAGGTGAACAAGAGTGGGGGGGACAGAATAAGTTTACCAAGACTAGCACCAGAAAACAATGGGCCCAATAGGCGGAAGGCAATGAACCTCGGTAACCTGAAAGTGGGTTATAGCAACATCCAGGGTCTCCACCGGAAAGTAAGTGAAATTGCTACATTGATCGAGACAGAGGAGTTTGATGTCATGGGCTTAAGCGAGACGCGGGTAAGACACGAGGAACGGGTAGACCAAGTAAGCGGGTATGTGTGGATAGGTGTAGGGCGAACGGAAGGCCAGAAAAAGGGGGGAGGGGTAGGCATGTACATTAAAGAGGATTTAAAACCGTCGCTGATTACAGATCTGGAAGATATTATCACCTCGGCTGATGTGTCAAAAGAAATTGGATGGGTAAAGATCAGTCTGAGAAACAAAAGTATTGCCCTTGGGATTGTGTACTGTGCGGTGGAAGTAAACCCGAGTGGAATGACTCGATATACTCAACACTAAGGTCCAATATCACTGAACTAGAAAACAGGGGGCTCGGTATAATTCTGATGGGCGACTTTAATGGACACATAGGTGACAAGGAAGAAGGCATAGAGGGTGGGGACAAGAAAGTCAACAGGAATGGAAGGAAGCTGTTGAACTTCACAAATGAGCTCGGTCTGAAGATTCTGAACAGGGACGCTAGATGTAAGGGGAAATGGACCTGGGAGAGAAACGACAGAAAATCAATAATTGACTACATTCTCATAGATATGAATTTATGGAGGGAGGTGATAAGGGTAGAAGTGGATGATGAGGGCAAAATGGAGTTGGATAGTGATCACAACTTGATTACAGTGACTATGAGGGCCAAAAACCTAGAGAAAAGGAAAGGAAGCTTCAAGGATATTTGGGAACTAAAAAAGGATGCCGACTGGGTGAAGTTCGAAGAAAAACTGAAACCAAAGCTTGCAGCCGTACACAAGGGGGGTAGTGTCCAGAAGATGGCCGACGCCATAGTTGCGAGCCTAGTGGAGGCAGGGAAGGAAAGTGTAGGAAGGATTAGGGTGCCAACACGGGAACTTGGGTACAGAGTGAACGAAGAACTGAAAAGGGTCATAAAGGTTAAAAAAGCTAAATGTGCTGCATACAGGAGAAGTAGAAAACTTAAGGGGGTGGAAAGCAATGAGGCCATGGTAGCAAAGGAAGAATACCAACAAGCACGAAATAAAGTAAACAAGATAAAAGACGACAACCGGAGAGTGCGAAATAGCAGTCTTATTAGGACGATAAGAACGACAGGGGGGTCGAGTTCGAGCGTATTTTGGAAATGGGTGAACAAACGTAACAAAGGGAATAACCAACAGAGCATTCAAGTAGATGGCAGAGTTACAGAAGAGCGAGATCAAATCGCATTAGAACTAGTCAAGCACTGGGAAAAGGTAAACGATAAGCGATGGGGCATGGGGAACCCACCGGAGTGTCCGAACCAGGTCGAGGAAAATCTCTCGGACTTCGTGTGCAGCGAAATCAAAACTGAGGAGGTGCGAAGGGTGATCTCAAAATTGAGGAATGGAAAAGCGGGAGGGGTGGACGAAATTCCTAACGAGTTTATCGAAAAAGGGGGAGAGGAACTCTTGGAAAGCCTAACTGTCCTATTCAATTTAGCCATAGAAAAACAAGAGGTCCCAAAGGAGTGGAGGGAAAGCAAAGTGACATTTATTCACAAAAAGGGGGAAAAAGACGTTTTGGATAACTATCGAGGGATCTCTGTCAGTAGCAACATTGGAAAGGTTTTCTGTAAAGTCCTTTATGGGAGACTAGAGGAGGTAATTGAGGAGAAGGGTTTTTTGGGAGAAATCCAGAATGGCTTCAGGAAGGGAAGGAGAGTTACTGACCATCTTTTCACACTATCCCAAATGATAGAATCCGCGAAAGCAAAAAAGAAAAAGATGGTTATGGCCTTTTTGGATATCAAGAAGGCATACGATAGAGTATGGAGGGAAGGTATGTGGCGCAAGCTGGAGGCTATGGGCTTAGGAGGCGAGTTTGTTGGAATTATGAAAGCATTATATCAAGATGTACAGAGTGAACTTAGCCTGGGAAACATTACAACGAAACGTGTGCCTATGGAGATAGGCCTAAAACAGGGGTGTATCCTTTCGCCGATCCTGTTTGCATTGTACATCAAAGGCTTAGGAGATGAACTCCTGCGTAGCGAGGAGGGGGTAGCAGTTGGTGACGTGAAGATCCCAGGGCTATTTTTTGCAGACGATATGGTTCTAGTGTCAGAGAGCGAAGAGGGGCTAACGAAAATGCTGGGAATTGTTGGGAAATATGGGAGCAAATGGAGACTCGAACTTAATGAAAGCAAGAGCAAAGTTATACCTGTGGGCCGCAAAGTGGACCCCACTCGAAGGTGGAGAGTGGGTGAGTTCTGCATTCCGGAAGGGAGCAGCAAACTTCTCAATGTGGGAGAGACGGGTGATTACGAGTATTTGTGGGTAAATATAAACATTACAGGAAGAGGCATCTACCGGAACCACACAAATAAATTGATTTTGAAGGGGAATCGAATCCTTAACCAAATGAAACTTATAGGGAGAAACAGTTTCAATAAGGTTTTCGTGGGGAAAACCATTTGGGAAATGGTGGGGCTGCCAAGTATAACATACGGTACGGAAGTGGTACCCCTAAACCAGACGGCCGTAAAGAGCTTGGAAATCCTGCAGAACGATGCAGGCCGATGGATAACGGGGTCGAGTAATGCCGCAGCGCTAGAAGCAATCAGGGGTGAGCTTGGGTGGATGAGGATCAAGGACAGGATAGACCTGTTGAAGCTCGGTTATCTTAATTATTTGGTAAATCTCCCCGACAGCCGATGGTGTAAAGTAATGTTCCTGAGAATTTTCAACTCAAATATCAAAACGGGGTGGATGGTCCAAATGAGGGAGCTAGTAGAGAACTACTCATTGGAGATCTCGGACCTGGACGTTGGGGCAAACCAGGGTAAAAAAATCGTCAGAGAAAGGGTCATGTAAGATTGTAACCGTAATTGGCGAGAGGGGGTCAAATCAAAGAGGTCTTTGGGTGGCCTGCGTGATAAAGAGAAGCCAGGTTTTGAAGAGTACCTTGATGGCACCTTTGGGGGGGTCACTGTTGTTCAAGCTGAGGTCGCGATCCCTGGAGCTGAGGGGAAAAATTGGGAAAGACGGTGAAAGGGAGTGCCAGATGTGTAACTTGGACATGGTGGAGACCCTGGAACACTTTCTTCTTGAATGCCCAAAGTATCAACCTAAAAGAATGAGATTCACTGGGAGTATAATGGGGAAGTGGGATGGGAGAATGAAGGACATGTGGTTAGGGGGAGACTCAAAGGAGAGGGTTAATATGCTAATCGGAGAGATTGGGAAGAATGGGACAAGGGATATCATCAACCAGTTCGTCTCTGAGTGTTGGGAGGAGAGGAGAAGCGTGGGAATATGGAGGCAGTTGGGAGTACAGGGGTAACCATGGCCTTCTCGTCCGAGAACCGCGACAAATCAGCGGCTGGCCAAAGTGTTATTAATAAATTAGCTATACATCGAGATTGCGCTTTCGTAAATGCACACAAATAGTGTCAATTTGGAACACCGGGGCCCGCCGATTTTCTCTAATTGCCTTAAGGCAAATTCTCTTACGTGAGAGTCCTTCACTGCTCGTCTAAATGTGACGTGCAGTGAAGAGGCCGCACGCACGAGTATCCCGCCTTCAGGAAATTACGGGAATCAGCGGGCCCCCAATAACGCCGGGCCCCGGGGGTTACTACCCCCTCCCCTCTCGACGGCCCCGCACAATATAGCAGTATCATGTACCACAAGAAGTCTTTTGTTAGGCCAATTACAAAGTCTACTCATAATTATGGAGAAAAGGCCAAATATCAAGCGAATATAATGTAATTTGCACATAAATCTATAAAGAAAATTCCTTCTCAAAACCGATCATCAAATGTCGGAAACTTTTTTATGGTATCAATTTGAAATGAAAGTTTGGAAATTTGAGGATCTCACTGTCACACACACAGAGTCTGAACTACCCAGAAACGTCCCTGGGAGCATTTGGATCCGAGAGGTGTTTTGTTCTTCAGCAGGAGTGAAATGGAAATGAGAATGTGAATAGTATTGAAGGCTATCGTCGGACAATAAATGTGATCGATAAATTTGAAAGAAATGATCGCTTTGTATTTTTGACAACTTGACCCTGCTCTGAACTGCTATTGACAACAACGTAATTTAATTTCAGCTACTGTTGACCTAACGTGCTTAACTGGTAATCGAAGTCTTGTTTCGAAGCTGTTTCCGTGAAGTCGTAATCTCGTATGCAAATTAAGTGAAAATAAGATGAAAATTTATAAAATACTTATGTAAGGCGCGAATTATTCTATTTATTTCATCTTTTTGCCTTTGCCACACGGTAGGGTTCGCTTGGTGAGTATAAAGCTTGTTTTCGACCCTGCATCTGTTTGATTTCAACACAACATTGGCGAGATATCGAGGGAATCCCATGTGACGTCATGCCTTATTTAAAAATACTTTAGTTTAGTTTAAACAGTATTTATTTCAGATAAAATAAGTTCTCAAAGAACAACATTGAATATTTACAAAAGTATAGGTATGGTATACTTCATGTAGGATTCCATAGTGTTGAAGCAGAATGGGGTAGGCTGATCTGCTTACAGAAAAATTAGTATGCTATGAGAATAGTATATAAAATATACTTACAAAAAGTTGTCGTCGTGGACTCGTGGTCAATTACTTTCGGTGACTTTCAAGTTGCGGTGCAGATATTGAAAACGTCTTCACTCGTTGAAGTCCGAGAAGCAAGAGAGAGATTCACCCCTTTCTTCCAATCGCGTGGCACCAGACAGCCACGTGACTTCCAGGAATTCCCCGATGTCTTGAACGATCCAGAACATAGGCGGAATTACTCCACCCTGAACCGGAACCCTGTTTCAAATGACGCCGTACGAATAATTTGCCAATTCTACAACACTCTCCCCCGTTTTATTTGAAAAAGCCCTAGGTTATGACGCCCAGGAGATGCCACAATGGGGACTCCAGACAACTAGGAATTACTCCACGTTATCCAGAATAGAGAGTGGATATTTACTTCACGGACTAAGCTTCAGACAACCTCTAAAGCCAAAAAGGTTAACTCCAATTTTGGAATTATGAAAAGGATCCAAGATCCCTTTAGTCCCCAAAAAAACCGACATCCCCTCAATGGCTGGGAAACCCCGGCTGTTGAGAAGAGTCAGTTGAGCATTGTTATTAATTCACAATCTGTTGTGGCCACTGTGTGGCAGTTCCTGGTGCAAATCAGGATACTGAGAAATCACCCCGGTAGCCTGCACCTCTTTCTTCCATGTTTAAGAATCTGAAATGCAGGAGACTAGCATTTAGGACAACGGTACTCCTCAATTTGTTCTGCGTCCTCAGGGGTTATATTCACGCATCTGCCGTGATACCAATCAAGGCAAAAATCACACTGTATCATAAATCCACGATATGCTTTCTTATATAGGCAGAACACCGTAGAGGGTTTCAAAATTGTAACAACGCCCGTTTCCCTAAAATTCTCGAGACATTTCATCACCCATGGCGGCAATACATGATCGTTGCATGCCTTTAACCGGTCATGGTGAAGAACATTTACCGATGTCTTAAACTGGACTTTATACAAATAAGGCGTAAAAACTTCTGCAACAATGCCAGGACCTTTCCAATATGGGGACAATTTACGGTTCTTTCCTTTCTTTACTGCCGTATCCAGCAAGTACACTGGATCCCCTACTTTATAAGCACGCTTCACCACAGTCAGATCGTAATCGCGCTTCATGAGTTCGCATGCGGTTTTCAATTTGGTCCTAGCCACCTCGTGCGCTTGTTTAACCCCGCCTTCAAGATCTAAGACGTACTGCGATACGTCCTTTCGTGGTTTACTTTCCCCTTGAAACTCAAAAACCAGGTCAGAGGGGTGATTCACCTCCCTTCCCAGCATCAGTTTATTGGGGGTATATCCGGTTTGTCGATGAACTGACGACCTGATCGCTCCGGACAACTGCGGTAAAAACCTATCCCAGTCTTTTTGATTCTTGTCCACGAAACACCTCACCGCATTCATCAGGGTTCGGTTTTGCCTCTCCACTTGGCCATTCGAAGAAGGCCTATACGGAGTTGTCCTCGCTTTGTGAATGCGGAGCAGTTCACACATATCACGAAAAAGCTTGCTTTCGAAACACGAGCCCTGATCGGTGAATATTTGTAGCGGACAACCGAATCGTGCAAAAAACTCATTTACGGACGCAGCAGCTGTGGTCTCTGCCGTTTGGTCAGGGAGCGGGATACACTCCACCCACTTCGTAAATTGATCCGTCATCATCAGTATGTATTTATTTCCAAATTTACTTAAAGGCAAGGGTCCCAAGAAGTCGAGATGTACCCTTTCCATGGGAACTCCCGCATGGAAAGTGGTCAAGTCATGCTTGGCCTTTCGGTTGGGTTTCTTTCCCTGGTTACATTTAGGGCAGGCTGCAACAAAGGAATTAATGTCCTGCGTCATTCCGTACCAATAGAACTCCTTCCTTACTCGTTCGCCTGTCCTGTCCTTGCCCTGATGTCCCGATGCTGGTATGTCATGGGCTAAGGTTAGCACCTCAGTGGAGAATTTCCCCGGAAGAACTAGAACCTTATCCCCAGACTTTCTAACTTTATACAAACAGTCGTTGTCAAGAACAAACTGTTTCTTATTTGTCCACATGTATTTGGTAGCTGCGCTAGCGAGGAACAGCTCTCCCTGGCCCGGTTCAGTATTACTCTCCAACCACGATATGATAGGAGCCGTGTCAGGGTCCTTTCGCTGAACTTCACCCAACTCAGCCAGCGTGCATACATCGGTCAAATTTATTGCGTCATCATTGATCGATGTCGATCCTGTTTGGTCTACTGTTATCACGTCTATCGGATAAGTCACTCTAAGCTGCGAATGAGCCCATCCTGTTTCTGGGCAAACACAACCCTGACATGGTTGATCGTCAGGGTATTCCTCCCCGGTCTCGGGGCAAATACCAGTTTTGCATGATGGATCGTCCATCCAGTCTTCTCCGGGTTCCCAGGGCCACCCTGAAGGGTCAGATCTAATTGTACCGACGGAACTAGTAAATCCGCTTCCCACTGTTTTAATTAGGTACCCCCCAGGGTCCTGGGGATTCCCCTCGGTCTCCTGTGTCAGAATCACCTCATCGTCAGAGCGTCTGTCCTGACGGCCTGAATCGTCCGAAAGCTTGGGAGCAACCGCCTCGCCTGTTTCGTCACCAGAGTGAATGTCTGGTTCAGATGCTACCTCTCTGATTCTGGCATATCTAGGTTGCTTGTCGTCCCCATCAAACTTTATCGATCCCTGGGCCAGCGGCACGATGTCATCGACCTCGTCCTCAAATTTTGTCCAGGATTTGTGAAGTCTTTGACAGTAATTACATCCCCCGCAAGGCAAATCATTGGGTTCACAGCCAGCCGTATATCGCGGGCATGTGTCCCCAACCGGGATTCTTGATACTGCGTCGGCGTTCGCGTGTTTTACTCCCGGGCGGTGCTGAATAGTCATGTCATACTGACTGAGCTCCTCCAGCCACCTGGCCAGTTGACCCTGCGGCTCGCGGAATCCCATCAGCCAGCGTAGACTACTGTGATCCGTCCTGACTACAAATGGTCGGCCCAAAAGGTAGTTTCGAAACTGCCTTGTAAACCGCACCACTGCCAACAGTTCTTTCCGTGTCGTACAGTACTGAGTTTGTTGAGGTGTTAAAACAAAACTACCGTATGCTACGACGCGTTCGCTTCCTTCTTGAATCTGTGACAGTTCCGCTCCGATCGCGAAATTTGACGCGTCTGTATCTAGGACAAAAGTATCCGTTTGATTTGGTATGGTCAACAGGGGTGGTGATACTAAGACTTCCTTGAGGGCCTCAAACGCTACCTGCTGATCATCAGTCCACTCAAACTTAGCTTTCCCAGTAAGGGCATAAAGAGGTTTAGCCAATTCTGCATACCCTGGGATAAAGGCCCGATGGTAATTCACAAGGCCACAGAAGCTCTCCACCTCCCAAGTTGTAGAGGGTATGGGCCAGTTCTTAACAACCTTCGTGGACTCCTCACTCATTTGTATACCATCCCTACTGATTATTCGGCCCAAGAACTCAATGCGGTGCTGGAAAAACTCGCACTTCTTGGGTTTCAGTTTGAGGTCGTATTGTCGAAATCTCTGAAGAACTTCTCGGAGATTTCCAAGATGATCCCGAACCGATAAACCACCTATCACCACGTCATCCAAATAGGACAAGGCTACTGTCCAATTCAACCCCTGGAGCACCAAGTTTATGACACGTGACCAGGTATAAGGGGATCCCGACAAGCCGAAAGGCATCTTTTTGAACTCCCAACTCCCATACTTTGTACTAAATGCTGTTTTCTCTCGGTCCTCCTCTTTTACCGAAACCTGGTGGTACGCACTCATACAGTCTGCCTTCCCGAACCACACGTTTCCGGACAATGCGTCCATACACTCATCCGTTCGGGGAAGGGGATACACTTCCTTTCGCGTGACTGCATTCAACCGCCGATAATCGACACACCAGCGTACCGTTTTGTCGCGTTTCCTCACGAGTACTGGGGGTGAGGCCCATTCTGACATGCTGGGCTGGATTACCCCGGCCTCCAACATTTTCTTAAGGTGGGCCTCCTCCTCATCAACAAAGCACATGGGTGTTCTCCTCATTTGTTGGCGCAAGGGTGGGGACGTACCTGTGTCTATACTGTGTTGAATTTCCTTAAAATTGCCAAGGTCATAATCATTCTTGGCGAATACGTCCTGGTATTCCACCAATAGAGCGACTAGTTCCTCTGTTTCAGATTGACTTAACAGCTTGGAAGAGCGCTCATATAAATCTGTCAAATGCGGTGGAATGCTCAGCGGATTCCCCAATTTAGATTTGTGGTCATGAGACTGCTCGAACTCTTGATGTGAAGTCACTCGGTGCACCCCAGGTAACTCCACTTCATCGATCATAATTTGTAGTAGGTCAGCGGCAGCTTGCTCAAATGTTTCTCCGTTATTAATGTAGGCATCATCACCAGCCCCTGGGCCCGACCCCATGTCTAACACAGAGTCCACCCCATGGGCTTCAGCAATAACTTGGGACTTATTCAATGACAGGTTGTGACTGTTTACATTAAACACGCATACGACGGGTTCAGAATGTTTAGAATGAACGGAGCGTAGACCTAGCATCGGTTCTGCTTCAACTGGTTCAATTATAAAATCTGTAGCTGACAATGACGGTTCCATTGTGCATCGCAGCAGGGCCACCGAGTTGACAGGAATTGTGGTGTCTTCACACAACAGCACCTTGGCCACTTTTTGCTGATCTTGATTTTTTTTGTTTTTAAATTCAGCGGCTGGCTCGGCATCCGACGTCTCTGCGTCACCGGCACAGTCCAGTTGACCTGCAGTTACTGCGTGTTCATCGACTAAGCTGGCCAGAGGAGTAACTCCCTGATCATGCTTATTTCCTGTCACCGGTGTTACGCCCTGTAACTCATTTTCTTCTGGCTTTTCAATCGATTTTATATGTTCTATCGGCACTTTTGGAACTGCCCAGTCCCCCAGAAAGAGTAACTCCTCCCTGAAGTAGATGTGTCCGTTATGTTTAACCAGAAAATCACATCCTAGCAGAACCGAATCACTTATCGGTGCCACGTATAGGCACTCGTTAAAAATTGTATTGCCTATTTTAATTTCCAACGGTCCAACGTAATGCCCTTCCATTCTACTCCCTCGTTCCGCCGTTTGAAAGTCTATCTTTTTTATTATCGGTGGAGCTGGACTCAGTTTTCTGAACAATTCGTCAGATATCACTGTCAGCATTGCTCCTGAATCCACGGTTGCAGTTGTCTCCAGGTTCCCTACCTGGAGCGCAACCTGGAAAGAGGGTTTACAATGCTGAATCATTATCAGAGGTTCCTCCACTGAATCCCTAGCCGTAACCTGTCGCTTGCGGTCTTCTGAAGGTTTACGAGTCGAAATACGATCCCGTGAGTTCGGCCCCACTCGTTTGACGTCTGGGCCGAAAAACCTTACTCTCCTATCCGTAACCGTTTTATTGTTGGGGCTCTTCGATGGGCACTTATTTTGAAAGTGTCCGTAGCCTCCGCAAGAATAACACTGCGCTCTGCTAGGGGAAGGAGAACTCGACCTGGGGCGCTCCCAGGCCTTGGCCTCTTTCCTCTCATTCGGGGGTTCTTTCGGCTTATCCCCCTTATTCAGGAAGGTCGCCATCATGGTAGTAAGCTTGGTTAGCTCCTCCTGAGTTTTGGCGCCTTGCTCCTGAACTTTCCCCAATTCATTTTTCATAATGAATTGGTCGGCTTTCATGCCGCTAATTTCGTTCGCGTAATTCATAAACTTCGGCGGTCTCTTTCGGTTTTATTTGACTCCGCCCTATCCCGTTCCTCGCGCTGAGTGGTTCTCCCACGCGCGACGCGTTTGAAAACTTTTACTTGAGGAGACCCTTCCTCCTCAGAGTCCTCCGAGTACGGACTTAATTCGCGCAGCTCGCGACGCGGCCTGTCAACTTTCTGTCCATACATTGCCGTTTGGTTGTGCTGATACCATCGAACTTTATTAATTGCGTCCTCAATTGTTGTCGGACGTTGATTCACTGCCGCTTCCCCAGCCTGAATGTCCCTACCGCCGTGACAAAAACGGATGATTGCCTGCTCCATACTAAACTTTACTGGGCAATCCCTGAAAGCTCTATTTGCAAGGGCTAGGACTGTATCAGCCCATTCCTCTAAAGACTCCTTTGGTCCCTGTTTAGCCTGTTGGAATTGCAATTGCGCAGTTTGAGGCAAATCATGGAAGCTGAACCGACTCTCCATGCCCTGCATCAATTCCCCGAAAGAGATGTTCGGACTCCTTTCCGTTAACAAGGCAGCGTGCTCAGCCGCTCTGCCTTTCAGGCCGAAACTAAAAAGACACTTTTTGTCTGCGTCCTCAGTGACTTCCTCATACTGAAGCCAATCTAGGAATCTTTTTTTATAGAGATGCCAATATTCAGAGCCATCGTAAGACATTGACTTGGGCGCTTGTATTTTCCGTTTGTACTCCTGACGGTTTTCGTGGTTTGTCTGTCCGGGAGCCATCCGGTATCCCATCCCACCCTGCTGGCTTTGCACTGGCAGGGCTGTTTGGGCGACCGGTTGACTATATGGAATCATACTAGGGGCCGACTGCCATGCAGGATTCTGGGACCACATGGTAGACTGTGGGTCCAGTACTGACGTAGCAGTTCGCACCACTTGACTGGGCTGAGCAGTAAACATTTGTGCCTGTCCAGTACATCCGTTTTGACCTGCCTGCTTAAACATATTTACTAGGGGAGGCCCTTGATCATACCCCTGGTATTGACCAACTGACTGCCCCACCCTAGGCTCCCCTGGGGGTGGCATCCCTGCCTTAACCCCTGCTGGTGTACTGCTAACTGGTTCCGGCACCCCACCTGGCAACCTACCCAAAGCAGGGTCACTCACTCGCCCACTTTCTCCAAACATACAAGCTTCCACCCATGCTCGCACTCTCTGTAAAAACTGAGACTCACTTTCTGTAGCCATTGGTGTGGGGTAATTTTCCACTCGCTGGGTGTTAGTCATTCCTGCACTGATCGCACCGGATTCTGCAGACGGTTTAGCCCTTAACCCATAAGGGTACTCACCCCTGCTCACATCCCTCGCACCCATGTGACCTTCCATCACAGTCTGCTCACTCATCACCCTCGCACTTCCATGCTCATACTGTCCACACACATTCATTCCCGGTGCTTGATTTGGTACAGGGTATTCACCCCCTGAATTAATAAACACAGGCTTAGGCATGCTCGAACTCACCATGCTAGGTTGTGGTATAGTATTATAGGACCCCTGGTCCCTACCACTTCGACCCCGATTTCCTTCCCATTCCATGCAACCACCTAATTCTGGTCGCACCCCCTCCGCGCCCCACCCTGGGGGATTGGAGAGATTATGCCCATCGCCCCCGCCATACTGTGATTGGCTCCCATACTCCTGGTTTAACCTATAAACCCCTGTCATGGCATTGGGCTCGAAACAGGCAGGGTGTTGACCACCTCCTCGGCTCCCCACCTGCCTGTCACCACAAAACTGCGAACTAGGCATAGCACTCTCAACTTGGCCTCTCTGCGGCGCTCCAAGGAAATCAGATCTAACAAAATCAACCAATTTTTTCTTTTCCTCCTCTTGACCACTCCGGCCCAACGGCCCTGTATTGCCCCAACCCAGGCTTGCCCCCAATGATTCAACCGGTTGCCTCCACTGCGGTTGTACTCCCCCCTTGGGGACCGCACCTCCCATACACAAATCAAAGGCGGGTAACAGCGTCCTATTTTCCAATGGGGTATGAGGGCTCCCTGTAGAAGGGGAATATACTCCCATTATGGACCTCTCTGCATTATAGTGGTCATTCTGGTTTTGTACAATATTGTCAATTCCCGTCTGGGGTGGAGTGAGTACCCCGGGACTTCCCCCGGGTGCCCCCACCCCGGGAGATGTCGCTTCAGCTATGCGACCTATTTCCCTAAGAATCCCCTCATCCACATTGTTGTTCACCTTAACATTGGGTGGGGGTAAGGAAAAATCCATGCATTCCCACTGGTTTCTAGAACCCCTAAAATGCGGTATATTAAAGAGATCCTCTCTGGAGAGGGGCCCCAACCTAACTCTCCGCTCAATAATCGCCAACGCAATCTTGGGTCCAATATTGGGAATCAGTTGTAACTCCTCGAAACTAGCAGAGTTAACTTTAATCATCGTCATCTTTCTAGTCAGGCCGCGATAAAATCTTCTGAGATTTCTTCCAAGTTTCTTCCCAAAACTTCCGAAAAACCCGCACGACTCGGTACTGTTTTTCCTAACCACTGCACTTTTCTCACTTCGCAAAATTGTACAACTGTGTCTATCGATCCCGACGATGGATAGCACACAACTCAACGGTGTAAAACAACACACCACACAAAAAAAAATGAACCAAGTCAAATTCAATGACACGGACTACCCTGTCACACTCAAAACCTCCGCTTACCTAGGCTTACGGTAATGAGCCTGTGTGTGATCGCAATCAGCACACAAATGCCAGAGAACTATAGAAATTCAAACAAGTGACTGACTACTCTGTCAGACCTCGACAGCTCGTGTACGACCGCAGTCAATACACGAATGATAATGCAGCAAATTTCACGACACCAACTGCCTCTCAGTTGTACCCTAAACCTCAGCTTACCTAGGCCTATGGTAAAGAGCTTGCATATGGCCCGCAGCCAATATACAAATGTCACAAATTAAACCACAATACCACTTACAAACCCTAATCCACAAAGTTCCAGTCACCCAACTGGAAAAGCAATTTAAAATTCAAGCACCCTGTATCCGTAACCTCCAGGTAGGTCACGGCCACAGCAAAACAAAAAGCGAGAGTTTGATGCATATTTGTCAATCTAAATAATGGCTATAATCTTTATTTATCACTAAAATACTCGTCAGATGTGGATACAATTTTACACACGATTAAAATAGGCGCTTGCCATCCTCTTAAACCTAAATTTCGCTGTTTTCCTCAGCGACATTCTTCCTCAGATAGACAGCTAATTGATTTCACACCTTTTCGCATCTTGTCGACAGCTTCAAGCAGGCTACTACTTAACGAACACAAGAATTTCTCGCCGTCGTACATTTTATAAACCTTATTAATCATCAAAATACTCATCAGAACTGAATAAAATTTTACAAACGAATAATATATACCCACATATACCTGCATATGCACCCTCAATCATTTTTAACTTGTATTTCCTATTATTTTCTCTTCTGTTCGTTTATGTTCGTTTATGTTCGTTTGTGTTCGTTAAATAGTAGGACCGCGAACAACACTCATTGTGTATACGACAAGTTTGTTGACAAGTGATTATGGATATGTTAATTACAGGTGTGAAGGAATTAGAGCCAAGGCAAAATGAAGTGTTACAGTTGTAACTGAACTAATTTACCCATATGCATAGGTAAATTAAAAAAAGGAATGCCGATTGAAAAACATGGTCTGAAATCTTCCGGGTGAGGGCGAAAGTTCTTCGGGGGGAGGAGCGGTCCTCTCGCCCCCTCCCCCGTTGTTGCAGGTTCGGTGGTTCAGTCAGTAGTGTTTCAGTTGAAAGGTGTGACGTCAACGTTGTGCATTCGAGTCTGGTCATATGGTTTGTTAACTGATTAGACCTTCGTGCATGCACAAATATGGGCATTGGAACGATCATATGGGAAATCGAATAAACTCAACTGGACGAATAATTATCACCAACTCCCGATCAACGGTTTTACCAACTGGGCGTATAAAAAAATCGATAAGGTGACATTATATTTTGAACAGTTTCAGTAGCACCGAACCTCCTTCGTTGTTATGGTTGATAGTTTCTGGTGTGGAATTGAACGTCGAATCTGTCGATCTATGATTTGAACATGTTACATTTGTGCGAACATGTGAAAAACGATATTTGAAGGAGAAATTTGCCCGTGAAATTCATTTTCTGAGATGATCAGCAGGTGTTTTTTCATACTACAAGAGTCGATTTTTCCATTAAGTTGTGTCGTTTCATTGTTAAATATTGTTTTATATAACATACTTACTGATTTTGCATTCTTCGGTCATTCCTTTTATTAAAAAAATCTTGTTTTCGATGATCTTGGATACGCTGCGACTGAAACTTTGAGATAAAAATAGAAATCTCTCGCCTCGCTTAACTCCACTTCCGGCTGAAGGTTTATACGGTTTGTACCCTGTGGATATATCGTCGCCTGAGTGCGAGAATGTTCTAGCACTCAGGCGACGATATGTGGCTGAATGATCACTTCCTCTCCATCCTCACACTGCCTTCGCTCTGTCTCTATAGTTATTTTATAAATTTTATTTTTGGCTGTAAAATACCCAGCTTAGGGCGCTCAATGGAACCAAAAACATTTCGATGAGGTATCGTCAGTTTCGAATGGTAGGTAAAGATTAGAAAGGAAGACCAAAAGTTTCAAATTAGGATTAAGTTTTTGAGTAACCCAGAGCCGATAGGGCGATCATTTGAGTAAAGGGTTAAATGGGGGTGTGGGTTACCGACCATAGATTGGTCTCATGGAATGGACGCCACACACCGTGATGTAATTTCCACTTGAGACCCCCAGGGACACTCTCCTCTGATATGATGACAATCGATAATATGTCATGGCACGATAACAGTTAGATATTTTTCTTGCTCTTATGGGCCTGAAGATTTTATATATTTCGCATTCCAACAAATTAAGTAAAGGAAAACGTGGAAAATCAATGACAATTCAGGAGAAAAATCTGGGTTGAAATTGAATCTGAGTCCTCAATTCGGCGAGTGATTTCAGCCGAGCCTGAGTCCCCTCAATTCGCAGACACCCGCAGAGCATTTGTTTTTTCGGCCCACGTTCGTCATTTATTTCGGCGGAAAAATTCAAAATGTATAAAACCATCAGTCACTGACACTCTGAAGAACACGCGTTGATTTCCATGCCAGATCAGCTGTTTTGAAGCAAATGTGCACCTATAACCAAGATATTTATGTGGAAACTAGAATAATTAGTTCATTCATTTCAGATTTCTTAAAACTGAATGCCGATGAAACTGAAATCATATACATTGGATTAAGACATCAGTTATCTAAATGCTCAAGGCCTGATCTCAACATTGAAGGCAGTACTGTCTCACCATCGACCACGGTACGCAACCTCGGATATTATATGGATGAGAACCTGTCGGCGGGAAAACATGTCTTGCATGTCTGCAGGGCTTTGTATTATCATCTCCGAAAAATCAGCAGGGTGGCTATATTTTATTCATTAACTTTTGTTATCGCTCTCAACATGTGTCACCATGGGTTTTTTCACACTAAAAACGCCCGAGCTGTATTGGCGTTTGCACTGACAGTGCAGAAAGAAACATTAAATAAATCAAAGTTATTCTAATTTGCATAATTTACGCACTAGAAAAAAGACAGTATTATATGTGATGTATCCCATGTTACTAAACATTCATACAAAAAAATTATTCAAATCAGAGCTTTCATATGGAAGTTCTGCGCAAAAATCTGATTGCTCCTAATTTTGTACAAAATGAATTTCTGCGCAAAAATCTAATTGCTCCTAATTTTGTACAAAATGGCTGCCAGCGGCCGTCTTGAATTTTGGACCGCACCGCAAAACACTCTTTCTCGTCCCACTTTGATAACAAAGGTACTCAAGAAATTTCGTAAAGATCGGTTCATAAATACAACCTCCAGCCCGAGCCGTATTGAATTATTGACGGACGACTGGCCAATCACATGACCTCAAATTTGACTTTCGTCAAAGTTGAGATAAAATTCAAAAAACAAATTTATACAGTGGTGGCTATATTTTATTCATTAACTTTTGTTATCGCTCTCAACATGTGTCACCAACTCACCATGGGTTTTTTCACACTAAAAGCATCCAGTTATTGTTAATGGTTTGTTTGATGAACAAAAATCAAAGGTACAGGATGATTAATGTGAGTACAGACAACACAGCTGGTGAGACAACAGCATCACAGATGTTGAGGTCAACTGGTAGAATTTATGTGCCAGCTAATGACTAAATCATGCATAATGTATGTGGAGAGTGGATTGTAACTAAATCACTCCTGGAGAGGTATTATCACCCAAAGTATCACTTTCAAATTCTGTAAATATGGACAAAAAAGAAGGCTATACTTCAGACAATGGACCTCCAGGTTTAAGTTGGAGGTCCATTGGCTGGAACTTTGCTTGTGCTTGTTATGTTTTGCAACACATTTGCAATTATTGCTTGGGTGGAATTACCACTCTATGAGTAATTTAGTGATATTACACTCTCCATGTTTATATCAGTGTTAACTCTTTAGTGCACCTTAAAAACACACATCAATTAGGCCTAAAAAAGTTAAAAATCTATTTCTCAGGCCTTCTAGCATTGTCCACTGCTACATGCTCTCTTTATAACAAATGTGAACTTACAAAAAAATAAAAAAAAATAAATGGTTCATGTCGGATATTTTACCCAAGTTAATAAAATTGATAAATTTCTCCTTTGAGTGCAACAAGCCTCTTTGCACGCAAGGGATGAAATACACCACCACCCACGCTACTGTGTAGATTATGAAATAAACCAAGAACATGAACTTTTGATGGCAAAGAAATAATTACAAAAATAAAATGAAAAAAAAACACCCACCCATATGCAATTTTACAAAAAAATGGCCTGAGAAACAGAAGATCTACTTTGTGGGGCCTAGTCAAACATCGTAAAGTTTTTTGCTTCAAAAATGTAGCTTATGACCACTTATTAGCATCAGCATCATAAGCATGTCTTTGAACAAAATGTGTCAATGACACTGCAGCTTAACTTGACTGTGTGATATATGTGATGAAAAGGATAATGTTCAATGTTTATGAAAGGATTATGAAATAAGACAACAGTTGTGATAATTAAGAATATGTTCATTTCTGTTCCCTGTATGCTATGTTTTCAATAAAAACTGGATAGAGTTATTTGTCTGCAAAGCACAAAATAGTGTATTCCCTCATTTCCGCTGAAACACATTAGCATTGTTTAAATGTTTGGAATGAAATACCCTAGGAGGCTTTCGAGGAAAACAGATTTTCTACCGATAAAAGTAGTTCCACTGGAACCACCTGGGGCCAAATCAAAATTCCGAATCCTTCATTTACATCCAGAGATGTTACCTGAACACCGTAGCATAGTTTAAACGTTTCCAATGAAAAACCCTAGGAGCCTTTCGATGAAACTAATTTTCTAACGATAAAAGTGGTTCCACCGGAACAACTTGGGGCCAAATCAAAATTACGAAGCGTTCATGCACATCTAGAGACGCTACCTGAGTACATTAGCATTGTTTAAACATTTCAAATAAAATACCCTAGGAGCCTTTCGAGGAAAACTGATTTTGTAATTATAAAAGTGGTTCCACGGGAACCTCCTGGGACCAAATCAAAATTCCGAAACTTTCATGCACATCTAGAGATGTTACCTGAACACATTAGCATAGTTTAAACGTTTCGAATAAAATGCCCTAGGAGCCTTTAAATGAAAAGGGGTCAAATCAAAATTCCGAAACCTTCATGCACATCCAGAGATGTTACCTGAACATATTAGCATAGTTTAAACATTTATTTCGACTTAAATACTCTAGGAGCCTTTCAGTGAAAACTGATTTTCCAACGATAAACGTGGTTCCAAATAAAATACCCTAGGAGCCTTTCGAGGAAAACTGATTTTGTAATTATAAAAGTGGTTCCACGGGAACCTCCTGGGACCAAATCAAAATTCCGAAACTTTCATGCACATCTAGAGATGTTACCTGAACACATTAGCATAGTTTAAACGTTTCGAATTAAATACCCTAGGAGCCTTTCAATGAAAAGGGGTCAAATCAAAATTCCGAAACCTTCATGCACATCCAGAGATGTTACCTGAACATATTAGCATAGTTTAAACATTTATTTCGACTTAAATACTCTAGGAGCCTTTCAATGAAAAATGATTTTCCAACGATAAACGTGGTTCCACGGGAACCACTTGGGGCCAAATCAAAATTACGAAACCGTAATGCAGATCTAGAGATGTTACCTGGACACCTTAGCATAGTTTTAACATTTTGAATTAAATACCCTAGGAGCCTTCCGATGAAAACTGATTTTCCAATGATAAAAGTGGTTCCACTGGAACCACCTGGGGTCAAATCAAAATTCCGAAACCTTCATGCACATCTAGAGAAGTTACCTGAACATATTAGCATAGTTTAAACATTTCGAATTAAATGCTCTAGGAGCATTTCAATGAAAACTGATTTTCCATCGATAAAAGTGGTTCCACGGGAACCACTTGGGGCCAAATCAAAATTCCGAAACCGTTATGCACATCTAGAGATGTTACCTGAACACCTTAGCATAGTTTTAACAATTTGAAATAAATACCCTAGGAGCCTTTCGATGAAAACAAATTTTCCAATGAAAAAAGTGGTTCCACTGGAACCACCTGGGGCCAAATCAAAATTTCGAAACCTTCATGCACATCTAGAGATGTTACCTGAACACATTAGCATAGATTACACGTTTCGAATTAAATACCCTAGGAGCCTTTTGATGAAAACTGATTTTTTAACGATCGAAGTGGTTCCACGGGAACCACTTGGGGCCAAATCAAAATTCCAAAACCTTCATGCACATCTAGAGATGTTACCTGAACACATTAGCATATTTTAAACGTTTTGAATTAAAAACCCTAGGAGCTTTTCGATGAAAACTGATTTTCTAACGATAAAAGTGGTTCCACGGGAATCACTAGGGGCCAAATCAAAATTCCGAAACCTTCATGCACATCTAGATTTGCTACCTGAACACCTTAGCATAGTTTAAACGTTTTGAATTGAATACCCCAGGAGCCTTTCAGGGTGTGACGGATGGACGGATGTAAGGACGTACGTACGGATGGAGATCATGACTTTATCCCCGCATTTTGTTAAAATGCGGGGATAATAATAAATAAGAAATCACACTAAACACTTATTGATAACATTTAACCCTATGTCCAACACAAGATATGAAATTTTGTAATTTAAATTTGTTTCTCAAAAAAATTTCAACAAAACCAAATCATGTAACCTCTCAAAGGAAGAAGCTTGACGAGCCCGTTCCAATGAGGGGGCCATATGATGTGATTTTGTTGATTTTTCTTTATAAACTTCTTTTTTTCAACTGCTGAATTTGTAAATTCAAAGGGCGAATGTAACCGATTTGTTAGTTAAAGGGTTTACCAGATTTAGAATGTATTGGTAAGGGTGAGCAGATGTTCCAAATGAAATAAGCAACATCCTACTGGTCAACCTGTTGTGAAATATAATTATTGTAGAATGACATTTAACTCGTTACCTGCTGCTGGCGGATATTCCTGCCCTGGAAGATAATCTCTTACCACAAGAATAAGTAAAATTTAAATTTACCCCCCTGTAAATTAAATCAGGGATTTGATCAATGATTTCTTGAGTTAAATTACCAAACGATTTTCAGCAAATCTGGTCATGGCTGCTGTAAAGCAGCCATGACTAGATTTGATGAAATTATTTTAAAACTTCTCAGTGGGTTAATTTATTTTTTTAACATTGGTGTTTTAATGTCACATATTTCTGCACAATGGCTAAACATGACCGTGACAGTTTTACGGGTGGAGGAAGCCGAAGTACCCGGAGAGAACCACCGAGCAACGGCGAGCAACTGTCAGCTCCCCAACATACCAACTCCACACAAGCAGGGTTAGCATTGGTTGAAGACAGGGCACCATCCACGTGCAGTACGCCTTAGTGCACAATGTCACCGTGCCCCCACGTGGGCAATGGGGGGGGGGGGGGGGGGGGGGTACAGTGTCTTGCCTAAGGACAAACACAGTTGCCGCAGGTGGGATTCGAACCGAGGACCTCTCGGCTTGCAGCCTGCACCTCTACCAACTGAGCCACTGCGCCCCCTCTCAGTTGATTAAGAGTTAAGTTCCACATGAAATAAGCAGCACTGAAGGGTGCCACCTTGTACTGTATAATGTAATTAATATAATTATTCCAACACCTGATAACATTCAACATTTTAACTGAATGAATCTTCTAATCCAGACAATGCTGTGAGAATAATTATCATTTGAATCAATTGATTGCTTTGATTATTTTTCCAATACACAGTAAATATGATGTTTCAATTGGAGCAAGCTAGCATAAACTGGAAAGAAGAAAATGGTGCACAGCTGAATAAAATATTTATTGGGGTTTAACAACTTTTTCGACAGCCAGGGTCACCTCGTGTCAGAGCCTGAATGAAAAAATGAAAGTGTCATTGACACTATAGCTGAACTTGTTTAAGACATGTACATGTATAGTATGTGACACAGCAATGACAAACATCTAGGTAATGACCTAATAACAAAGGTACATGTAAAGTATTGTAACGGTCTGTACATAAAGGCTGACCGTAGCCTGTAAAAATGTGTAGGTAAAGTATTTTAAAGGTGGGCGACAGTTAGATGCTAAACTAGAAAGGAAATCCTTGAGTCCCAGAGTGGGTTTGACTGAACCCCAAAATATTTGTTCTCATAGCACAGAGATAACAAAGGCACCCCAAAACACTCGTTCCTGTCACAAGGTGATAACAAAGGTACCCCAAGAAGTTTCATGAAGATCAGTTCATAAATACAGACTCTAGCCCGGGCCATATTGACATGTGCTCTTACTGTGTATAAGTAGCACTGAACAAATCAAAGTTTGTCTAATTTGCATAATTTTGCACGAGAAAAAAACCTGTATTTTATGTGATATATTCCATGTTACTAAACATTCATACAGAAATGCATTCAAATCAGAACTTTCATACAAAAGTTCTGTACAAAAAACTGATTGCACAAATTTTGGTACAAAATGGCCGCCGGCAGCCATCTTGAATTTCGGACTGCACCCAAAAACACTCGTTCTCGTCCCAAGGTGATAACAAAGGTGCCCAAGAAGTTTCGTAAAGATCGGTTCATACTAAATACGGCCTCTAGCCCGGGCCGTATTGGCATTTGCAGTTACAGTGCTGAAAGTAACATTAAATAGATCAAAGTTAGTCTAATTGGCATAATTTATGCACGAGAAAAAAACATGTATTATATGTGATGTATCCCATGGTACCAAACATTCATACAAAAAAGTATTCAAATCAGAGCTTTCGTATGGAAGTTCTGCGCAAAAATCTGACTGCACCTAATTTTGTACAAAATGGCTGCCAGCGGCCAACTTAAATTTCAGATCGAACCCCAAAACACTCGTTCTCGTCCCACGGTCATAACAAAGGCACCCAAGAAGTTTCGTAAAGATCGGTTCATAAATACGGCCTCTAGCCCGAGCCGTATTGATTTGTTGATGGACAGACGGACGACTGGCCATGGCATAAGCTAAAATTTGACTTCCGTCAAAGTTGAGATAAAAATCAATAAAATATCACTGAATAAGGGTCTGTGGGTAATTGTAAGCCATAGAAACGCAGTATGAGGTGCATAGCAACAGGGCTGAAAGTCAAAGTGGACTGGTACAATAACTTTAACACAAGTGTTGACGTCGACATGTCTTGGATCATGACATAAGCTCACACAACTTCGTTGGTGAGCTAAAAATGAGGGTACCAGAGCAAAAGCCAGCATTTTCCTTGCTTATGTTTAATATTCTGTCAAAACGCAAAAGAAATTTTGTTTATATAAATTTGTTTTATCACAAATTATTGAAAAGTGCTGTTAGGCACTCTTCAATTACTTGTAATACAAGAGACCCCAAGGGGCCTTAACTGCTCACCTGATGAGTATTTAGAGCCACATTCAGTTAGTCATGGTTCATCAACACTACAGAGGAACGAAGTCATGAAATTTTACTCTGGTGTCATGTCAGATGATTATTATCATGGGCCTTCCTGGCTGCTTCCACTTCTATCAGCTGTAGGCAAGCACAGCCAAACTTCCAAGGATTGTTATGTCACTGCAGTTTGAAAGGCAAATATAATGGAAAAACACTAGGGACGGGATTAGCACAGACCTGAACCCCACTCCCCCATCACAGAGGTTCCAAATATTAAGCCAGGGACTCTAACTGAACAAACTTGAATCTGATCCCCCAAGAGATGTTATATACCAAATATTAAAGAATTCTGACTGGAGTATCCAAAGAAGATTATTAAGAAAGCTCATCATATTGCACTCAGTTAAACTTTGGGTTCCAATGGAGAGCCCATATATTAACAAAGGGACTCGATTTTGAACAAATATGAATACCCCCCCCCCCCCCCCCCCCCCCCCCACCAAGAGCTGTTGCATGCAAAATTTCAAAATATTTTCTCTGGTGGATCTGATACAGTAAAACATATCTTGTGAGATCACTGTCATGAGAGACCACCTGTCTTGAGAGACTGCTGTGATTTGCTGCCATTTGGTTGTTTTACCCTAAAATGGACCTGTCATGAGAGATCACCTGTTTTGGGGGGACCACTTTTGCTTTGCAAAAAGGGTGGTCTCTCAAGATAGGTTCTACTGTAAAGAAGATTTTTAAAGAATATTCCTCAGAATGAACCAGGTTAAAGTTTGGGTCCCTATAGAGATCCCAAATATTAAACCTGGGAACCAATTTGATCAAACTTGAATCTGCCCCCTGCCCCCCCCCCTCCCCCCACCACACCCCACCTTCCCTAGAGATTTTGTATACCAAATATCAAAAGATTCTGACTGGTGGATCTGAAGAAAACTTTTAAAGATTCTTCCCCATATTGCACTTAGTTGAAATTTGGGCCCTCATCACAAGCACAAATTTTAACTGCAGGACTTCATTTGAACAAACTGGAATCGCTCCAAGAACTTCCTTTGAACAAACTCGATTCTACAACTCAAAAGGAAGTTCCATACCAAATATAAAGTAATTGTGCCCAATGGTTCATCAAAAGACTTTTTTTTTTTAAATTTCGGAGCATTTTCCCCACACACCCACCCCAAGGAGCGCGGCAACTTTATTTGAAAAAAAACTTGAATTGACATATGATATGGACCATGCATATCAATTTGCCCCAGGGGTTTTTGAGAAGTCGATAATGTCAAGTTCACGCTGGACGGATGGGCGACGTACAAAAAGTGATCACTTTAGCTCCACCTGACTTTCAGTCGGGTGAGCTAAAAATGCTAACTCAGTAAAAACAAGTCAGGCCCATAATTGTCCCATAACAAAACTGATCGCTTTTTTTTACCTGCATGGTTACATCCCTCCGGAATCCTGAGCATACTGTACACCAATTATAAATTCCTTCTGCTGCTTGGCTTTGGAGAAAAAGATGCCATCTTTTTTTCTATTTTTAGCCCTTGCTAAGAACCACGGGGCCATGGGCAATTTATTATTGCATAAAGCAAATACATGTTACCTACTTATGCTTCAAACCAAATCACTCCACAGGTTCTGATTTTTTAAAATCTGGGCGGGGTCCAAAATCTTGCCCCAACCATAACAATTACAAATATTGCCCCACAAACTTCATTTGAACAAATCTGAATCTACACCTGTAGACAAAGCCACAAGCAAAATTTCAAATCATTGCCGTTGCTGGTTCATGAGAAGATTTTGGTATCCCTTGGGGTTCCCATGGGGAACAGTAGGAAGAGCAACTTCATTTTAACAAATCTGAATTGCCGTGAGGCAATAAACATTTATCCCAGGTATCGAATAAATTGGTCCAGTGGTTTTGGGGAAGTCCAAAACATAATGTTGACAGACGACGGGCAGGGAGCGATTAGATCTCAGCTCGACTACGCCAAGGCGAGCTACAAATTCCCTCATATTGCACTAAGTTAAAATTCGGGCTACCATAGGGAGCCCAAATATTAACCCATGGACCCTATTTGAACTAAATTGAATCTGACTCCCCTGGAGATGTTGTATACCAAATATGAAAGCATTCTAACTGTTGTATCTGAAGATTTGTAAAGAAATGTCCTCATACTGCACTAAGTTAAAATTTGGGCTATGATAGGGAGCCCAAATATTAAATCATGGACTTGATTGAACAAACTTGAATCTGATCTGATTCCCGCCCCCCCCCCCCCCCCCCCCCCCACACACACACTTGCATACCAAATTTGAAAGCATTCTGACTGGTGAATCTGAAGAAGATTTTTGAAGAAATGTCCTCATATTGCACTAAGTTAAAATTCGTGGCCAAAAAGAGAACATTCTCATCTAAACATTATACAGAGTCATTCTACCAAGTTACTATGAACTCCCTTAATAAACAAGGGGGGGGGGGGGGGGGCTGAGGGCACTCACCTGACTGACATGGTAGCATAAATATCAACCCAGGGAACTGATTTCAACAAGTTGCATTTGCCCCTCCCTAGAAAAGCTTATACCAAATATCTAAAGATTCTGACCAGTGGATCTAAAAAAAAGATCTTTAAAGAATATTCCTCATATTGAACTAATTAATGATTCGGGCTCCCACAGGGAGACCAAATATGAACCCGGGGACTTGGCTTAAACAAACCTGAATCTCACCTCGAGTGGGATGCTGATTACCAAATATCAAAATATTCTGATTGGTGGATGCGAAGAAGAAGATTTTTGAAGAATATTCCTCATATTGAACTAAATTATAATTCAGGCTCCCACAGGGAGCCCGAATATCAACCCAGGGACTTGGTTTGAACAAACTTGAATCTTACCCCCTTAAGCTGCATACCAAATATCAAAACATTCTGACTGCTGGATCTGAAGAAGAAGATTTTTAAAGAAAATTCTTCATTTTGAACTAATTTATAATTCGGGCTCCCACAGGGAGCCCAAATATGAACCCAGAGATTTGGCTTGAACAAACTTGAAATCCCCCCCCCCTCCCAAGGATGCTGCATGCCAAATAACAAAACATTCCGACTGCTGAATCTGAAGAAGATTTTTAAAGAAAACATTTCTCATGTTATAAGTTATAATTCGGACTCCCACAGGGACTTGGCTTCAATAAACTTGAATCTCAACCCCCTAAGGATGATGCATACCAAATATCAAAACATTCCGACTGCAGGATCTGAAGAATAAGATTTTTAAATAAAAATTCCTCATATTTAACTAAGTTATAATTCGGGCTCCCACAGGGAGTCCCCCCCCCCCCCCCCAAGGATGCTGCACACCAAATATCAAAACATTCCGACTGCTGGATCAGAAGAAGAAGATTTGTTAAAAAAATTCCTCATTTTGATAGTTAGATAGTTTATTTAACAGTATACAGGTTTTACAATCATGATGTTTTGATATATTACAACATTTGTAACAATACAGGATATACCGTTGGGAAATGCCATAGCCATATTGGCTGTCTTCCTGGCATCACCTGACAAATAAATGAATGTTTTACAAATATTCGCAGACCATAGCTGACCCTTTCCCGGGGAAGTAATATGCTTTTGATTAAACTCGGCGGCGCACATCGCACAAGAAGGTTAATGACGAGTTCACAGTCATCTGAAGCTATCTATTTAACACAATAATCGCAGTGCAATTTGACTGGGTAGAAACTTACGATATAGCTCAAACTATAATTTTGAAAGAATTGACAAGTAATGTTAGACTGCCTATTCTCGTTGGGGTGAGGGAGGTGAGGCGAAAAAATGAAGTACTACGGATTACACTCTTGACAGTAGGGATTGTCACACTGCATTTCCATACAGTAAGACGATAATAGCTGTAATTTAAGTTTATATTTTGAACTAAGTTACAATTCAAGCTCCCACAGTGGGCCCAAATATGGACCTAGGGACATGGCTTGAACAAACTTGAATCTTACCCCCCCCCCCCACCCCCCCCACCCCCCAAGGATGCTGCATGCCAAATATCAAAAGCATTCTGACTGCTGAATCTGAAGAAGAAGATTTTTAAAGACGAAAGACTCGATATGAACAAACTTGAACCAGGCCCATACTAGAATGCTGCATACCAAATACCAAAAGATTCTGTCCCCTGGTTCCGGAGAAGAAATTTTTTAAAGAATATTGCCTGAATCGCACAAAGTAAAAATCCATGCTCCCATGGTGAGCCCTAATATTGACCGAGGCATTCTTGATGAACAAATTTGAACCAGTCCCATACTAGAATGCTGCATACCAAATATCAAATGATTCTGCCCACTAGTTCTGGAAAAGAAGATGTTTTAGTAATTTTTCTAATATACATAGGGTGCTATCAGAGATATGCCCCATATGGAGCCTCAAGAGGGTATGTCCATTTCATTTGGACAAACTTGAATTGACATATGGTAATGAACACCCACTCCAAACTTCGGGCAAATCGACTTAGCGGTTTCAGAGGAGAATTCGTTTGAAAAAAGTTCACAATGACAGACAGACGACGGACGACAAGTGATAAGTTGAGCTCCCTTCGGTGAGCTGATAAAACCTGTAGACTGTGTTAAAAGTTTTGGACGTTCATCCCAGTCACGGTTGACCAATCGCAACCAAAAGGGGACGTTCTCATCTAGACATGAACTCGAACCAGCATATGAAATTTTGTGATGATCGGACAAGAACTATGGGGTGTAGCCTGTGCTAAAGAAAGACTCACAGACTTCCGCAGGTGTGATGGCATTAACTTATCTTGATTATGTCAAGTTGAGCTAAAAATTAGTCAAAATTCTCAAATAACTTGTGCAAAATCTAAAGAGTTTTGTTTTTTTTCTTTCAAAAGTTGTGCACCCTGATAATGGGCTAACAGATCAACCTGGTAGAATGAAAGAAACGTACAGGTCCAAATAACAATCATAGGGGGCAGAAAATTTGTAAAAAAAATTAATAATAGTACGGGGTGAATTTGGGGGAAACAAGACTTAGCAGTTTTTACTATTAGTAAATACTCTTGTTGTTCTTTGAAATAATTGTCTTGTTCTGGGCCCTGAATTTTTTAAAATTGGCATTTTCCTTAGAGGTGAAGATACCTCCCCCTTCCCCACCCCCTCTAAAAATTCTGGGTCACGTGGAAAAAAGTTGGAAGAGTTTTTTTAGCAGAATTAACAAAAATGGAAAGAAATTGCTGATATTTTGGCTAAAGCTAAAGCAATTTAGTGAAATTTGTAAAAAAAAAAAATGAGTGTGGACAAGGTGTCAAAATGGGAGGTAGGGAGTAATAATAGTCTAATACAGTGTAGTACACTTATTTGGATACCTCTTAACTGAATAACCCGTTAACTCGATATAATTTCCAAACATAAAACCATTTACCATCCTTCCAATAGTTTATTTGGATATCTGTTAACCGAATAACTATTGTCGACAGCAAAACACAAAAAAACATTGGCCCAATGCAAGTTTCACATAACATAAAAACAAAATGATCTCCAATGTAGATTACACATGCTACAAATGCTCCAGATCTGTTTTTCGAGAACTGAATTTTGTAAAGTTTTCTCATGGGAGGCCTAATCTTAACTAGGACCCTCCTGTCATTACCCTCCCACTTCCCTTGAGGGTCCTATTTAGGGCTAAGAGACTCCCACAATGGTCAAGTTTCCAATATGACACAGTTTGGATATGCAACAATACTTGATGTCACTTGAAATGTTTTTCGAAGATAGTCCATTTTGGCACAAATGAGTCTAGAAGATGGATTACTTCATCTTTGTAATTTGGATTAGCTTTTCATTTGCTGTTTTTCTTATTTTTTTCCGTTCGTTGAAGATCTTTACATTTGTTTTCAAATATTGTTCTTTGATGTTGAGCCCCGTCAATAATTATGGCTGATACTTGTTTTTTATTTTTTTTTTACTAGAGTTTAACGACACATTAACAGCCAGGGTCATATCATGCCGGTGACAGTTATACGGGTGGAGGAAGCCGGAGTACCCGGAGAGAACCACCGAGCAACGACGAGCAGCTGTCAGCTCTCCAACATCGTAACACTGAACTCTGCACCGCGGCACAGGCAGGGTTAGATTGGTTGAAGACATGCGCACCATCGACGTGCGGTACGCCTTAGTACACAGCGTCATCGTGCCCCCATATAGGCAATCGGGGTTAAGTGCCTTGCCCAAGGACACAACGCGGGAGCACGAATCAGTCGCTGAAGTGGTCACCCATCCAACTACTAACCGCGCTCGACGTTGCTTAACTTCGGTGATCTGACGAGAACCGGTTACCGCGATGCCACCGTGCCCTCTGATACTTGTTTAAGTAGAGAATAATTTCAGTTTTACCTGTATAACAGAGAAAAAACAAACAAATAAACAATGTAAGGAAAGCACAATTTAACAAGCCATATTTATAAGAAGTTAATTGTTAATTGTACATAAATTTTTGCAATATGTCGAAAAAATTACAGTGACACGCACCAAATTCCCCTTATTTATCAACCTTTTTGGCCTCACTACATACAATACAGGCAGTTATTCTATTATATCTTGTTTGACAGAGCTCTATGAGTTCTGTCAAATAAGATATAATAGAATAAATGCTCAGTTTACCCCAGAAGACAGGAAACTGACCAAATCCCTATTAATTGTATACTCCTGTTAACTGAATAATTTTCACGGGCAAAATGGATATTCAATTAAGAGGATTCAACTGTAGTACTTTTATTGTAAAAAGAAATTGTTTATTTCAATACTGAATTCTCTCAATGTCTGCATTCAGGTGACTTCAGCAGAAAAAAACATTCCTACTGCACACAAAGGCCACTTAAAATGTTTTGGACCAATCAAAATTGTCTGCTGTTATCCTGTGGGTTTGACAAGACTGAATTGCCACTTAACATTATGAGAGATGTGTAGTTTCTGTGAAGTACATGTAGGCATGGTTTATGTATATACATAAAAAATATTTTCTTTTTAGCTTTACTTAGATCTTAGGCTTGGACTGTAAAAATCTTTTTCTTTTTAGTTTTACATAGATTTTATGCTTCAAAACTAACTCAAGACTATTTTGCACATTTGACAGTTTCTGATATTTGTAGTTAAACACAGTACTACAGGAACAAGTATATTCTATATTTTGTTAAATAATATATAACGGAAGGTAGCCTAAGTTCAAAGGTTATTGTGTTACTGAGTTGAGCTCTGCTGGGCCAAACTTATTTTGATCAGCTTCGTTCTTCTTCAGTGGCATGACAGCCAGAGGTCACTGTTGCTCACTCCCTTTTATACCCTCACGAGAGAATGTCATGTCCCGGTCAAGTGAGGACATGACCGGATCACCCTGAGGTCATGTGGTGGATGCAGTCGTCTGCTGGGGGTTGAACTTTTGACCCTTGGTCTCAGTGTCAGAGGTCATGCACTACATCACTTCAAAAGGGGTCACTTCCGGTCAACTAATATAAAAAAAGTCGAACACACAGCACCTGTTCAACCTTGGGCAAAGATATTATCAAGAATGCAGATAATGGCTCTTCGGGTGTAATCCATAACAAGACTGATTACACCCAAGAGACAAAGAGGCAACTCAGCAACTCCACCTTCCACGGTAAGGTGAGTGAGGACAAACATTTTACATTAGTCCTCAGTGAGGTTAATAAACTACACAAAAAATGTGAAATTAGTGACAAATGTCATGAGGGCCTAACAACTAGGTACACCAGATCACCTCAGCTGTATCTTCTATAAAATATTCACAAGTGCCTTGAAAAGGGAAAAAATTCAAGATGACCTATTGTAAGTGAATCAGAGAGCTCAACTGCCAATACCAGCAGCTTTGTGGATGCACACATTAACAGGTTCATCTGTTCTTATTCAAGTTACATTAAAGATATTTCTGACTTTTTGTTCCAAGATTAGTCGATTTGAATGGAAGAAGGACACCTTTCTTCTTCTCACTATGGACGTCACCTCACTTTACACTGACATTCCAAACCAAGAGGGACTTCTGACTGTAGCCAAATGCTTACGGGAACATAAACCAGACTTCAAGCTCAGCAATGTCGGCTTACTTAACCTTCTCAAAATTATCCTACAGACAGTAACAATTTTGACTTCAATGGAGAATATTACCTTCAAATCTCAGGCAAGGCTGTGAGCACTCCCTAGTCCCATCCTTCGCCAATATATTTATGGGTGAATTTGAGAGCTCATAAACAGGGCCCCCTCAAACCGGGCATGTACCTCAGGTTCATTGACAACATTTTTATGGTATGGTCACACAGAGAAGTGGCCCTCAAGCGTTTTTTTTTAAAATACTGTAACGAGACTAACCACTCCATAAACTTCACAGCGGTATATTCTTACTGTATGCCACATTTTTTGACACCATGGTCATCCATAATGAAAAAAGACTCCGCAGAGACCTACGCACCAAAGAAACAGACACTCACAGTTATCTGGATTTCGACGCCTGTCACCCTTACCCTTGTGTGGCCGGTGGCCCCTTTCAGCTGAAGGCACCTCAAAATCAACTGTCTCAAACGCCAGTTTTCGCAGATTGAAGAAGTTAACAAAGCGCAATTTGTAAAGTTTGTAGTGTGTCGCTGACGCAGTCACTCGGAAACAGTAAGTAACTTTCCAAATTCGAGTGAGAGGTCTGCCAGATCCAAAGTTGTAATTAGTTATTACATTGTACATGTGACAACTCTTGTGTCACGTGCGATTACTGGATGTATCATCCAAGCCAGTTCGAACCCTGACGATTTGACTGGGACGTTTCATCCCAAAATCAAAGACTGATCGAGTCCCCCAAAGTTATCGGCATCTGGCAGTGAGCACAGTGCACTGTCTTGTACAGTCATCATGTAATGTATAGATGCAGACTTGGTTATTTGGATGCAAGATAACTATAATACTCACTGTTAGTGAGTGTCATGGGTAACCTGGTATCTTGCATCGAAATATTCAAACCTGCATCTGTACATTACGTGATGACGTACATCATAATTACACAAACCATGTACCTCAAAAGGATATTAGTTATCTACCCAGCAGGCAGAAACAAAATGCTCTCCGAAAGCCATAAATGGCCCTCCTGGGGGTCATTTTAGGCGAACCCAGGCAAACTCTAATTCCTTCAAATGCAATTGGGAGCAAAGAAAAAAATTGCCTAATTAGTACGCGGGGAGGGTGGTTGGCAGGACAATAACTTTGACGATTTCATCGAAAAACGGTGGTCATCATCGAACTTGAGGTAGACTTTGTTCCCAAAGAGATACATACAAGAAAATATTGATATTTGGTTACTAATGTTTAAGTTATTCCATAAACAAACATTACATGATATTTTTTAACAAAGGTAAATAACTCCCACAGTTTTAATCGGATTTCGCTGGTCATTAAACTTGACACAGACATTGTTGCTATAGAGACATATACCAAAAATAATCGACATCTGTTAACTATTGCACAAGTTATGCCACAAACAAGATTTACAGAATATGTTTATAACAAAGGGTCATAACTCCCATAATTTTCAAGAGATATCGGTGGTCATCGAACTTGACGTAGACATTGTTGCTATAGAGACATATGCCACACAGAATTGAAATCAGTTGACTATTGTTCAAGTTATGCCATACACAAAGTTTGGACAGATGGATGGGATTTTACGGTATATCACTCCCTTGTGGGGAGATAATAGTGCAAGGTATCATGGAGTATCTGGAAGAGTCGCATGGGTTCAGTTATTGTGCTTATTGTGAAAATATAAAGAGATGCAAGAGGAAAGAATAAAAGTCACTTGGTAGTTTTCCCTTATTTTTATTATTATATACACATTATTCAAACTGCACTCGTAGTGTTCGGGTGCCATTATGTGACCATTTGACTGAAAAAGAATAAAAGTAGATCAAATTTATGAGCTGTCCGTTGAAGCAAGGCTACCGAGCTTGTTAACTGATACACAATCAACAAACATACATAATTTTATTGAAACAATTGGCAGGATTCCACGATGCAGTATACCAAATACCAAATATTAATAAAGTCTGAATGGTGAATCAGATGGAGATTTTTAAAGATGATTCATGATATTACACAGGCTAAAATTTGTTCCCCCACCAAAGCAGTCCAAATAAATAAGAATTGAGGGATTTACTTTTGAACAAACTTGAATCTGAGCCCAGTTATGGTGTTGTATACCAAATACCAAATATCAAAACATTCTGAACGATGGTTCTCAAGAAGATTTTAAAGATAATTCCTCTCTTGCACCAAGTTAAAATCAGAACACCCATAGGGAGCCTAATTAACACTTACATAAGTATCAAACCAGTGGTTTCATCTGAACAAATTGAATCTTACCTCTCTGAAGATACTGTATACAAAATATGAATAAATTCTGACCAGTGTATCTCAAAAAAGCACATTATTTAAAGATTATATTCATCATATATATTGGGCCGAGTTAAATTTTGGGCTCCAATAGGACCCCAATCATTAACCCAGGGAGTTGAACTTAACAAATTTGAATCTAAAGATGGCGCATACCATGGATCATAAAAAGTTTGGACTAGGGGTATGTGAGAAGAAGATTCTTAAAGAATATTCCACCATTAGGGAGCCCAAACACTAAGTTATTAATCAAGGGACTTGATTTGAACAAACTTGAATCTGACCCCACATAGAAGCAGTGTCCCAAATATCAAAAGATTCTTACTTGAAAGGATTCTGGCTGGTGGATCTGAGGAGGAAGATTTTTAAAGAAATTTCCACATATCGCAAAGAATTAAAATTTGAGCTCCAAAAGGAAGCCCCAAAATTCACCCAGGGACCTAATTTGAACATATTTGAATCTGACTATAATTTTTACAAAAATTTGTTTGCAAATATGCTGACTCAGCATTTCTTCGAACCGTGCCTCCCCCCCCCCACCCCCCTCACATACCAACAGATCATACTGACCTAACCGGTGGCAATAATGTTTTTACACTACCCCATTCTATTTGCCCTAAGGATGCTTCATACCAAATAACAGTTCTTGCTTCCGTGTAGTTTGGGATTTATGGCGATTTGAATATATTTCTATTTTTAGCTTCCGGGGTTCCCACGGTGTCAAAATGAATCGATGCACGACCTAAAGTCATAATGTTTGAATCTACACACAAATCTCATGAGATATCTACATGTTTTTTAACCCTTTACCTAACGTAACGGCCAAAACCGGCCAGCGCTATTCTCAAAAATCGCCTATTAATTTTCATTATTTTTTTCATTTTTTGTCTCAAAAACATAGGTTATGACCCCTCGTTGGAACGAGCTCGTCGAGCTCGTTCCAACGAGGGGTCATAACCTATGTTTTTGAGACAAAAAATGAAAAAAATTAGTTATTCAAGAATTATTTTTGCAAGTGTCGTCTGCTTTTCATGTTAGGTAAAGGGTTAACTGTGTACATATACATTGTCAAGCTGAGCCAAAAATGTAGAATACCCAGTAGGCCTTCTTCAACTGTATTTCAGCAAGAAAATTAATCAAAATGAGTTTCAAATGAAAGTTTCAATTACACAGCGGCTTGCTGTGTGTAATGCTATATAATAAAACGACGAGGCCCAAAAAGCTAAAAATCTGTTTCTCAGCCCCTCCCACTTGGCCCTTTTGGCTCCTGCATGCTCTCTTTTTATAACCAACGAAAACTTGAAAAAATAATGAAAGTGTCAATTCCACTGTAGCTCAACTTTGAATATGACAGGAATTAGTATTTGCTGTGTCCAGGTCCACAATAATGAATATGACAGAAATCAGTATTTGTTGCGACCAAGTCAACCATAAGGAATAAGAGAAAAGGAGTTTTGTAGTGACCACGTCAACCATAGTAAATCAATTACAAGGTGACTGCAATGGTCTAAAGAATAGGACATAAGTATTATATGTGATGCATCCCATGTTAGTAAACATTCACACAAACATTTATTCAAATCAGAGCTTTCATACAGAAGTTCTGAGCAAAAAACTGATTGCACAAAATTTTGTACAAAATGGCTGCCAGTGTACATCTTGAATTTCAGACCAGACCCCAAAACACTCGTTCTCGTCCCACGGCTATCGCAAGAAGTTTCATAAAGATCGTTTCATAAATACGGCCTCCAGTCCGAGACGTATTGGCATTTGCACTTACAGTGCTGAAAGTAACACTAAATAAATCAAAGTTAGTCTAATTTGCATAATTTACGTACGAGAAAAAACCCTGTATTATATGTGATGTATCCCATTCATACAAAAAATTATTCAAATCAGAGCTTTCATATGGAAGTTCTGCGGAAAAATCTGATTGCAACTAATTTTGCACAAAATGGCTGCCAGTGGCCATCTTGAATTTCAGACCGGACCCCAAAACACTCGTTCTCATCCCACGGCGATAACAAAGGTACCCAAGAAATTTTGTAAAGTTTGGTTCAATAAATACGGCCTCTAGCCTGAGCCGTACATAAGTTGTGTTCAAAAAACTGATTGGACCTAATTTCGGTACAAAATGGCCACTGGCAGCCATCTCGAATTTTGGGCCGTGCCCAGAAACACTCGTTCTCGTCTGAAGGTGATAACAAAGGTACCCAAGAGGTTTTGTAAAGATTGGTTTATAAAAACGGCCTCTAGCCAGAGCCGTATAGAAGTTGTGTACAAAAAACTGATTGGGCCTAATTTCGGTACAAAATAGCTACTGGCAACCATCTCGAATTTTGGGCCGCACCCAGAAACACTCGTTCTCATCCGAAGGTGATAACAAAGGTACCCAAGAAGTTTCGTGAAGATCGGTTCATAAATACAGACTCTGGCCCGAGTCGTATTGACATGTGCACTTACCGTGTATAAGTAGCACTGAATAAATCAAAGTTCATCTAATTTGCATAATTTCTGCACGAGGAAAAAAAAACGTATTATATATGACAAGCAGGGTTACCCAGCGTTGCTTGGGCTGAGGAGAGTATTCTCCCTTAATCTTTTCTATATCTTGCTGGTCATAACTATTGGTGCCCCTCTACACCCAACCCCACCAGGCACTTTGTTAAACCTCACCATTACATTCCTGGTAAAAAATTACTCCTAGCCCCTTTGAAGACCTATATCGGTGAGAAAAATTTTGGTAATAACTTTTGGTGCACCTCTACACCCCCACTCCCACCCCGATAATTTATTAAACCTCACCATTAGATTCCTGATAAAACATACCCCTAGTAGACCCCTTTGAGGACATCTATCGGTAAAAAAATTTTGGTCATAACTTTTGGTGCTCCCCCTACACTCCGACCCAACACACTTTTAAACCTGTCGATGACCTCCACCATAAAAAAGTACTCCTAGTAGACCCATTTTGGACACTCGGGGTGGCCCCATATTCATTTCTATATATTGGACAGACAGACAGACATACAAACATTCTAACATATAGTATAGAAAGATGTATTCCATGTTACTGAACATTCATATAAAACTTTTATTCAAATCAGAACTTTCATACAGAAGTTCTGTACCAAAAAAACTGACTGCACTAATTAAAGTACAAAATGGCTGCTGGTGGCTATCTTTCGGAGCGCACCCAAAACCACTCGTTCTCGTCCCACGGTGATAACAAAGTACTCAAGAAGTTTCGTAAAGATCGGTTCATAAATACGGCCTCTAGCCTGAGTCGTATTGGCATTTACAGTTACAGTGCTGAAAGTAACACTAAAAAGATCAAAGTTAGTCTAATTTGCATAATTTACGGACGAGAAAAAAAACTGTATTATATGTGATGTATCCCATGGTACTAAACATTCATACAAAACATTATTCAAATCAGAAGTTTCATATGGTTGTTCTGCGCAAAAATCTGATTGCAACTAATTTTGTACAAAATGGCTGCCAAAGGCCGTCTTGAATTTCGGACCGGACCCAAAACACTCGTTCTCGTCCCACGGTGATAACAAAGGTACCCAAAAAGTTTCGTAAAGATCGGTTCATAAATACGGCTTCCAGCCTGGGCCGTGTTGACGGCGCGACGGACGACGGGCCTTGACAATGCCTCAAATTTGGCTTCGCCAAAGTTGAGCAAAAAATCATCCCAAATCTACAATAAGACTGAAGGAGCAATAAAACTTTTATCTTTTTCACCTGTGATGGGGCCCTCCATTTCAGCAAATCTCAATTCCCTTCCTCCTTCTATCATTTGTGTCAAGCAAGTGTAATTAGATTCTGCTAAGCAGTTTTTGAAAATTGTACAGTGGTTACGCCCAGAACAGACGTCAAACTTTTTGTTTTGCCAATCTAATTTATAAGCAATTTGGATCTATTTGAATTCAAAATGCAGGACTCTAAATATAGTTTGCAACATACATGTACGTCAAACCAAATTCACGTCGGACCCAAATACTAAGGACAGATTTAGCAGAGTTGTGAATAGATGGGGAGGGGGGGGGGTATTTGTTAAGGTACCCCACCCCTCCTCCCCGACACAGATGTTCTCTTTCTCTTGGAACGGGTTTGTTGTTGCACTATTAAGGAGTGAGTACTGAAAGTTGTCAACTGTGTGCAGAACAGTCAACATGGCGCCCTATTCGAATCATGCAAAAATTATCCCTTCCTCAACTTGAGATTAGCCCAAAGTTTCCTTATGCATCTCTCGGATACTGTGCACAATTCATTCCAGTCCAACCCAGATTAGCACAATTTGGAGGATATTTTTCAGACATTTCTCCAGTAGGTCCCCCAACGCCTAGTCTCAGTGACACTATTCACTATCATAGGCCTACCTAGGCTCGCAGCCCAGGCAGGCCTGTGATGGTAAGTAGTAGACTTGGGGCCAAAGTCCTCTCTGAGAGATGCGGCGGTAGTAAGACGCTTCACCGCCTATGACAGACCTTGGGTGTCCGGCCAGTGTCATTCTGCCCTTCCGTATTTGTCCTATCAGTTATTTGTCGGATAGCATGATTCAGACCACAATTTTTTTTCCAGTAGCACCTCTGTTGCCTCGTCTGCGTGACACTATTCGCCATCATAAGATTACCTGGGCATGCATCCGAGGTTGGTCTATGATGGTAAGTAGTTGTACTGAGAAGTGGGGCCATAGTCCTCGCTTTGAGATGACCTGGTAGCAGGAAGTCTGACAGGTAATTCGCCATCTATGACAGGCAGGGGACCTGCATGCCCCTCCACAAAACCGTTTTTGTCCTCGCAGCCAAGAATTTGAATTAGATCCGCAAAACGTCTGACGAATGTTCTGGGCGTAAGATGAATCAACATCATCATGGTCATAGTTCATTTGTTCCTTATCACTGGGCCAGCTTGTATGAACAGCCTGGAGCAAACACATTTCAAGTACATAATTTTCACTAATCTCGGTAACAGCAATATTCTTGAGACCAGCCTTCTGCTAAAAAACAGGGAGAAAAATAAAATAAGTTACAAAATAATTAAAAATGTTCAGAACTTATTCAATTACCCCCCCCCCCCCCCTCCCCCGATGTTGCATACCAAATATCAAAATATCTTCACTAGTGGACCTGATGAAGATTTTTAAAGAATATTCCTCATAAACTTTGGGTTCCAACAGAGAGCCCAACTATCAAAGCAAGGATTCGATCTGAACAAACTTTAATCTGACACACGGAGAGATGTCACATACCAACTGTGAAAAGATTTTGCCTGGTGGATCTGAAAAGAAGATTTAAAAAAAAATCCCTCATACTGCACTAAGTTAAAATTTGGGTTACAATAGAGAGCCCAAATATTAACCCAATGATGTGATTTGAACAAACTTGAAACTGACTGCCATAGAGGTGCTGTTTACCAAATATAAAGAAGATTCTTTCTGATGGTTCTGGAGAAGATTTTTTTTACTTTTGGAAAACAATTTATGCATGCTATCGGTGTTCTGACCCCTGAGTGCGTGCCAACTTTATTTTAACAAATTTGAATTGGCATATGATAAGGATCAGGCAAATCAAATTTGGTTTAATTTGCCCAGTGGCTTATGAGAAGTTAGTTCTGCGGCTCTGCCTGACGAATGGACAACAGACAGACAGACAGACAGAAAGTGATCACTAACTTTCTGTCAGGTGTCTTAAAAATTCTGGGTACAGTTGTGCATGTAAGCTTATGTAAAATCACTCATAAGAGTAAATCAAACACCAAAGTGAAAGAAGATGATTTGGGACTGGTGGGGGGGGGGGGGGGGGGGGTAGGGAGGAGGGGTCAATGGCATTACCATGCACCACACATTTCAAATGTACAGTACATATACTACAAGTAATACTAAATCACACTTGAAGAGATTTTCCTTGCCAGTCATGGAGTTCATGAACTGAAAAATTGCTGCTGCCTCATTTTTTTTCTTGGGAATCTTGCAGGGTGGGAAACCTATGGCACTATGACTGGGTGGTAAACCATCCTCCATGCACTGTAAAACGACCTCAACATTGAAAATAGCTTTCTATTAGCCACAGGATCGATTTTTCTTAAAACAACAGACTGTTTCAGATTGCTCAGAAGGTATTTTTAGCTCATGGGGGGGGGGGGGGGGGGAGGTTACAAACCATCCGTTACATTACTGACTTCTCCAAAAATTACAGGACCAAATTTGGTGTGTATGAAAAAATAAATAATGTTCCTTATCAAGTTTGTTTTAAATACAGTTGTCAACATGGGGGATCATACATGTATAACTCTGCACTGCCACTTTTACCAGTTCAACAGGTTCAAGATGTGTGGATTGAAGCGATGGGTGATTCACCAGATGTAGTGCAAGTAACGACATTTAATGAATATATGGTTGAGAAACACAGTAACATTGGTCCTAGAACCAACAACCATCTAGAGGGATGGCACTGTCACCTCAATAAGACTATCCAACGTGCTCACCCCAACATATTTGCTTTTGTAAATGTGCTGCAAAGACTTGAAAAACACAGAGAAACAAACTTAGCCAGTATATGCATGATGCACGTCCTCCTCCGCGAAAACGACAATACCGTGAGCTTGATGGGCACCTGGTAAAATTGGGATGTTAACTTGCAATAAGTAAAGTCATGTGTTTATAAATTTTATATTTCATCGAGCTCTCCATGGAATAATAGCTGACTGGAGCCATCAATGAAGCACAACAAATTACATATTTGAGTAAAAATTCGATATAAAGTGTCAGGTTCCGCTATTATTTCATGGAGAGTTCGCTCATGCGGCCTCTCCGTGGAATAATAGCAGACTCTGGTGCCACCAATGTAGCGCAACAAATTACATATTTGAGTAAAAATTCTATATAAAGTGTCAGGTTCCGCTATTATTTCATGGAGAGTTCGCTCATGCGGCCTCTCCATGGAATAATAGCAGACTCTGGTGCCACCAATGAAGCGCAACAAATTACATATAATAATTCTATATAAAGTGTCAGGTTCCGCTATTATTCCATGGACAGTGCGCTCATGTTACGTTCTTTCTTTTCTTATTTATGTATATTGATTACATATTGATGTCTAATATTCTGTTAGAATTAAAATGTTGTAATAAAGTAACTTGACTGCAAGGTTTGTCATTATTTCTATTCCCAAAAGGTCAGTCTATTATATTGTGGGTAGAGATGGTAATTAGCCACTAATATCTATACCTCAATTAGTGCACTTTCGCCTCCACTTTTACCTGATAATTTTTGTAGGCGAAAGTGCACTGTAGGCGAAAGTAGACTGAACCCAAAATACAAACCTAGTTGATTTCTGTAACGATAACAGGTCTCAATCATCTGAAATGCTATATCAACTTGTTTTAACAAGAATAACACTGTGATTACTCCTTTTGGCTTCAAAGAATATTTAAATTTAATTAATGTTATTACGTAAAATATGTACTATTTAATGTAAAATGGTCAATGTTTTTAATGTTTATTATTTTTAATTTTGTATCGAAATAAATCAAATCATAAAGTTCAGTCTTGTTAGTCATTATTGACATTAATTACTAGTAGACCTAAAAACAGTAATTTCGTCATGTATTCAACTGGGGACGGTTTGGGTAAAATAGTGGGGACGGTTCGGTCTTAGGACGGTTCGGGTTACGTCGGCCAACTGGAGTAACTGACCCAGGAGACGGTTTGGGTAAAATAGCTGGGGGCGGTTTGGGTAAAAAAGTGTGGGGACGGTTCGGCTTGGGGACGGATTGGGTGCATCCCATTATTAAGCATCTTAACCACCACAGGATCACATTTTCATGGCAAATTTCATTTTCCACATGTTCTATGACTATGGTTCTTTGGAAACATTTTTGTATATAATTTACTGTGGTTATTTCTTGCTAACCTTTTTCTGGACTTTGGAGAAAATTATCTGAAATTTTACAATAAGTTAGGTTGCACGTCCGGCCCCTAATCATCTTCTTCATAATCGTATTAATTGCATCAGCGCCCACGGTTTGTCTTTTACATTACAAGGACTGCACTGCATTCTGCTGTTCATTGATTTGATCCAACGCCAGTTACTTCTCTCAAGTAGTGCAGCATTGTTTATCCTGAACCCTCAGTGTTGTTATGGAAAAAACAAGTGTTTCTTTTAGATAGTTGTTATTGCACATGTGCCCGCATGTGCAGATCGAATGGTCACTAGGGGGATATGATCAGTTGAGTGAATTGACCATGGACAGTAGTCCAGCACACATCGAAGTAAAGTTAGCTGTGAATGTCTGTTCAAAACTATGACTAAAAGAGCTTCGATTTAGCCTAGTTATTTAATATCAAAACTTAAACGAAATGTTTCATTTTTCTGACGTTTAAGTTCGGGTTAACTTACTAAGATCCCCGAGTCAAATTCACTCTGGTCTAAAGACAAACACTGACGTTTTAACTTTTATTTTTATTCAAATTAAATCAATTAATGGCTTGTTCTGTTTTACTTGTGCTCTGCGAAAATTCGATTTATTTCACCGATCATTTATCCATTTGACTTGTGTATTAGCCTAGCCTCTCCGGGTCGTTGCTGTCATTCATGTACACAGTACAGCTTCTATGGTAGGCCTAGCCTGTATCTGCGTACCAGAAATTTGTGTTGGGGGAGGGGGGGGGGGAGGTGGGTAGTAAGAGTACCCAGCTTTTAGAAACCGGGAGCATAATTGAATTTTGGAACACGATTCGTTAAGCTTTAAAGTTGGAAATAAACCAGATGTCTGACATTGTGGATAAAGTCTCCCCAGACACGAACTATCAAGATGCGACCTACAAATTCTTTTGACTTCCTCATTTAAAAAAAATCACCTGATTAATGCAAGATGCTTTAAAATTTAATACTGCCTGACAAACGACGGAGTCTGTGTAAACGTTGTGCAAATTTCGGTTTCAGTTTTGTACTTACTAGTTAAGTTCCTCAATGTATCCCCGAAGGGTCATATTAACTTGTCAATTTGTGACTTTTGCTTATAAATATTTTCTTTATTGAGAATAATCATTATATAACATAATAGATTTAAGTGCAATGCTTACCATACGCTTCCAATGTGTTAAAAGCTGCCATTTTTGTGTCCTTGGAACCCGAATGAAATTATCATTCTTCTTCACGAGGCACCTCGCTGACCTCGACTCAAGATTATCTTGAATTCGAACGACGAAAAAGCATTTTTTTTAATTTATGATTAAAAATGGTGCAATTTGGTGAAAAAATATTCTAACGCATACCAGTAACAATAATCAGCATTTAAAAAATGCACATATAGCTGAAAAACAAAAGAAATGTCTGTTTTTTAGTGGTCCCCTTAATACCGGTTTTTATTTCCATTGAAATATATATCGCAATTCAAATTTCCTTCATTTATTCAATCTCAATAAAATGACAAAAGGAAACAATTATTAATTCACTCAAAGTTCGATTATCTCGCGCCAATCCCGAGAGATCGAACGACCTAGATCAAATACATTAAAAGTTTTAAGAGCGCAAAAGTTTAAGGGGACCGAGTTTTGTCCCCTTAATCCATCGGTCCCCTTAATGCCTATATTTAAGCATAATCGGTCTCCTTAATGTAGGTATCATATATATATATATATATATATATATATATATATATATATATATATATATATATATATATATATACTAGCTGGGGCCCGCCTTCGTCAGAGAATGAATTAAATGGGCAGGTGTGTTGAACATGCGCAACTTAAGTGCCTCGGGAGACTACCTGATGAAAATTATACGTAATGCAACGTTTCGTCCAAACTGCCGAGTAGTTTCCTTGGTCGTCACTGACCATGCACGGAGACGGGAACACACCTCACACCTGACGATGGCAAATCACTACCCGATGGACCCTACATACAAATCCTAAGTTTCGTCTGGATCGGCCCAGTAGTTTCCGAGAACGTCACTGCGCATGCGCGAAGACGCCCCCCTCTCCGATCCGATGGGTGAAAAACCTTCCCGGGGCCGAACTACATTCGCACGCCAAGTTTCGTTCCGATCGGCCGAGTCGTTTTTGAGTCTATAGCGAACATACAGACACACACACACACACACACACAAACGAACTCATATACATACTAGACTAGCTCGGTGCAAATCATTACCCGATCGACCGTACACACACCGACGATGGCGAATGAGTTTTTGTCACTGCGCATGCGCAAAGATTAGCTCCCACCCCCATACCCTATAACGGCAAAAGATTATCCGATGGACCATACATACAAATCCCAGTTTTCGTCCCGATCGGCAAAGTAGTTTTCGAGATCGTCACTGCGCATGCGCAAAGACGGCCCCACCCCATATCTGACGGGGAAAATCACTACCCGATGGACCCTACATACAAATCCCAAGTTTCGTCCCGATCGGTTCAGTAGTTTCCGAGATCGTCACTGCGCATGCGCGAAGACGTACCCCCACCCCGATTTCGAATAGCCCCCAAAACCTTCCCGGACCCGAACCACACACTCGTGCCAAATTTCGTCTCGATCGGCCCCGCCGTTTTCGAGTCTATAGAGAACAAAACAAACAGACAAACAAACAAACAGACAGACAAGATTACTCAAATATATATATAGATTAGCTGGGTGCCCGACTTCGTTCCGGCTTTTGTGCCCGCGCATGCACAAAGATTGGTTTCCACCCCATAGCCGACGTTGACGATGGACCGTAAATATAAACCCAAGTTTTGTCCCGATCGGCCCAGTAGTATCCAAGATAGTCTCAGCGCATGCGCGAAGACGGGCCCCATCCCAATCTGAGTAGCCTAAAACCTCCCCGGACCCAAACCACACAACCATGACGAATTTCGTCCCGATCGGCCCAGCCGTTTTTGAGTCTATAGAGAACAAACAAACAGGCAAACAAACAGACAAGATTACTCAAATATATATATAGACTAGCTGGGTGCCCGACTTCGTCCGGGCTTTTGTCACTGCGCATGCGCAAATATTGGCTCCCAGATCATTACCCGATTGACCGTACATACAAATCCCATCGGCCCAGTAGTTTTTGAGATCGTTACTGCGCATGCGCGAAGATGGACACCCACCCCATACCCGCTGATGGCAAATGACTACACGATGGACCCTACATACAAATCTCAGGTTTCGTCCCATCGGCCCACTAATTCCCGAAATCGTTACTGCGCATGCGCGAAGACGGGCCCCCACCTCACGTCCGAGTAGCCTAAAACCTTCCCTGGACCAAACCACACAACCATACTGAATTTCGTCCCGATCGGCCCAGCCGTTTTTAAGTCTATAAAGAACAAACAAACAAACAAACAAACAAACAAACAAACAAACAAACAAACAAACAAGATTACTTAAAAATATATATAGACTAGTTGGGGGGTGCCCGACTTCGTCCGGGCTACAGATATAGTCGCTGCGGATGCGCAAAGATGGGCTAATACGCCATAGCTGACGGTGGCAAAACACTACCCGGTGGAACGTACATCCCAGGTTTCGTCCCGATCGGACCTGTAGTTTCCGAAATCGTCACTGCGCATGCGCGAAGACGGCCCCCACATAAGCACCCGACGGTGGCAAATCACTACCTGATATTCCCTACATACAAAGCCCAAGTTTCGTCCCGATAGGCCCATTAGTTTCCGAGATCGTTACTGCGCATGCGCGATGACGGTTCTCCCCCACCCCGTTCCAATGGGTGGAAGACCTTCCCAGGACCGAACTACATACACATGCCAAGTTTCGTCCCGATCTAGTAGTTTCCGAGATCGTTACTGCGCATGCGCGAAGACGGTTCTCCCCCACCCCCCCCCCCCCCACCCCCGTTCCAATGGGTGGAAAACCTTCCCAGGACCGAACTACATACACATGCCAAGTTTCGTCCCGATCTAGCTGGGTGCCCGACTTTGTCCGGGCTTTTGTCACTGCGCATCTGCGCATGCGCAAAGATTTGCTCCCACCGAAAAAGCATACATACAAATGCCAGTTTTCGTCCCGATCGGTCCAGTAGTTTCCGAGATCGTCACTGCGGATGCGCGAAGCCGGGCACCACCCCATACCCGACAATGGCAAATGATTACACGATGGACCCTACATACAAATCCAAGGTTTCGTCCCGATCGGCCGAGTAGTTTCCGAGATCGTCACTGCGCATGAGCGAAGACGGCCCCCACCCCACGTCCGAGTAGCATAGAACCTTCCCGGGCCCGGACCACACACCCATGCCAAATTTCTTCCCAGATCAACCCGGACGTTTTCGAGTCTATACCTACAGACAGACAAATAGACAAGCAAGATTACTCAAATATATAGATGGACTAGATGGGGGCCCGAAATTGTCACTGCGCATGCGCATGGTGATTTCTTTATAATTTAACTACTGTCATCTAAAAACGTTAACCTCGACATGTGTAATAACACGATGCCATTTGGGTGCAGGTAAAAAAAAACGTTCTCATTCTGAATTGAATGATCTTACGCGTGGTTGCTACCCTCAGTGCATAATGAATGATCGCACACGTGGTTGCTACCCTCTGTGCTGATTTGTATTTTGTCTAGACCGGCTTACTTGTACTGTATTGAGAAAACTACAAGGATCACTTTTTTCTCCCTTCTTTTGGTGCACTTATGCCATTCAATGTTCGATGAAGATAAGACAAAAATGCCATCGAGATGTCCTCTATGTGGACTGCCATTGATCGTTCAGATGCAAAGAAGCCCCGCTCGTTCACTTCGCAAAATCAAAATGTTATCCGGGTCTGGGGCATTCGCCGGTAACTTTTCTTGTCCCGGTCCGCCCCTGTAATTTACTGGAGAAAAATTTGATTAAATGAACCCAAGTTATCCTCATTTCAGTGGCAAGAGAAATTATGTCCTGGGTGGGAATATCCGCCAGCATCATGCTAGGAGTTAACCAGGCCACGATGGCCATGATGAAATCCATCAGTGAGGTTTAATCTTAAGTCTCTCAAATCATCATCACGATATTTGAGTTATCTTATTTGGGGATACTGGCCTCGGGGCCATGAGAACCATGACGAAGTTCCTCGATGAAGTCTAACCTAAAGCCCCCTCCATATTCTCATGCCAGCATTTGAGGATAGCTACCAGATGGTACTGGTCCATGACTTCCTTACGTTTGTGTTATGAAACCAGGGTGACCATGAGGGAAGTCCATCATATCTCCAACTGGATTTCAACGGCTTCGTCCTGTGGCTACCCACTTGCAGCACCCCGCACAACAAATGACCAACACTCGACATCCCCTTTCCTATAGTATCCCTCATTGAGGTCACGCCTCACGCCCCTCATGTCCTCATACGACGAGAAACGGCTTTTACAAGCAGGGACAAATTGTAAAAAAAGTGATACCATGAATCTGGTTGGCTTCATGTACTGTCTCCCGTCACTGCACCACTAGATATCCTTTCACTATCTCCTAGCAGTCCTGCCATTGTTCTACGGGTAGTTATAGGATAGGTGTCTTTAAGAGGAATTGTTGTTATAGACGCTGTGCATATTGGTTGTCATAGTGATCTATGCAAGCATCCATTCTGGTAATCACACCGGAAGTGATCTCAGTCATGGCGTCACATGGCAATGCGTGTTTGAATGCAGTGGTATAATAAGGTAACGCGTGCCATAACGTCATCACCATAGTTTAAGGTCGTTGCTATGGATTCGTGGCGCAATGGGCCACGTGACCAATGACATCATTGATGACGTCACGGAATGAAATGAATAACCATACATTCAAATGGTTTTGACACGTATGTACTCTTTACGCGTGGTTTCCTCCGGGTACACCGACTTTGTCCACCCATACAACTGTCCAATACGATATAACTATATGTGTTGAAAGTGTCGATAAACTCGAAAAATGAATAAATATTGAATAACTTAAAACTCGGACGAAAAATTTGTGATCGGCAGTGCATAAAGGGTGCATCTCTTGTCTGCACAAATGAAACGTGACAAACGTGTGCATAAATAATCTCAGAGCAGGCAATCGATCAATGAAAGTGTCGCACACCGTTGTTGTTTGCACGAAAGCTATATCTGAGTTTACAAAACGGGGAGTGCCGTTTTTCAGTATTTTTATTGAACCCCTTTCCGCAATTCACCCTTCTTATACCAGAAAGATCTACATATGTACAGTGGCGTAGCCATAGTGGTATTGGGGTGGGGGAGCTTAGGGTCAGTACCAGTTATCTTCCCACAGTTTTCCTGAAAAATGTTGACCTTATATACAAACATGCCCGAAATCCCCAAAACGGGTTCATGTATTCTTGAACTGGTATTTTTTGGATCACTCAGCTACAGATTCACCTCCACTTTCTTGGTACACGAGCTGACTTAAGCCATATAAACATACTTGTGGTGTTTGACCGAAATTAATTTTTTTCCTGGGGAAGGCCTTGGTCCAGCACCTATGGTGATGGTGGATACACACTCTTTATCCAAAACGATGTGAAATGAGTGCAGAAATGGTTCATGTATTCTTGTGCTGGTATTACTTGGGTCATTTAACTAGTTTCGCCGAGCTCATTTAAGCCATGAGACCTACTTATGGTGTTCTGATTGGCACGAAATTTATTTTTTTCCTGGGGAAGGCCCTGGTCCTGCACCTATTTTGGATGCACACTGTTTACCCCAAATGAGGTGAAATGAGTGCAGAAAAAATATTTTTCTGTTGCCAATATATTTTCCCCCCAACTTTTTTCAGCCTGGCTACGCCCCTGCTTACAGTGCTTATGCACTCAGAGAAATCCGCGCCAAATTTGGTTCCAAGTAGAACCAAAACCCACCGAAGAACCAAAACAAAAGAGTCTTCATGTGATCTGGAACCAGGCAATTTCATATAGAGTTGCCTGTCCTGTTTATATGAAACATTCCGTTGTCGCGCAACTTAACAAATCGGCCGCATCCGCCGAAGTAATCTACAAATTAAGCGGTTAAAAACCCCCACATATTTTTCAAACAATTTCAGTAAAACCTACACCATGTGAACTCTCATTGGAACGAGCTCGTATGAGGGTTCACGTGATATGGTTTTGTTGAAATGTTTTGAAAAATGAAAAAAAAAAAAACAGTAATAAAAATAATAAATTTTGATATCGTGTTCGTTGATTAAAGGGTTAACGCATGTTTGATGGAACAACTGAAAACGTGTTTCTGAGGTTGCTCCGCTTCGTCGCCATTTTAAAACTTCAGCTTGGCGCGGCTTTATATTTTACAGTAAAAACAATCTCCCAAAGCCTAAACAGTCCATTTAATGTGACAGGATGAAGAACCAAAACATGTGTACGTTTGATACCATGTAACCAAATTTAGCTCCTCTACCAGGACAAACTGACGAACCAGTGTTGGCTCCTTGAGGAAAAAATATTTCTCTGTGCGAAGACAAGATATTTGTAATAAAGAAAGTTGACCGGCGAAAGTGGAAATATCGTTTTTATACAAGATTCAACACTTTCAGCTTCCTCTCTGATGAACATTTGGTTAAAAATCATATTTTATTAAAAAATATGAATATATGCCAGAAAAATCTGAAATGCAATTCCAGAGATTGAAAGTTGAAAGAGGAAAGTCTCTATGATCAAGGCCGTAACCAACAAACATTTTGGAGTGACTGGGTAGTGTGGAACGTCGGTGCCCGACAACGCGGTCATATCGCCCACCTATTTGAAGCTACCTAATTGCTTTAACCTAAGACTTTTTCGCTACAAATATATTTTCAATTGACAAAATACTGTATTTAAAACAAGCACTATTTACAAACCAGCTAGGAAGAGCTGCCCGTCCATCTGGGTGCTTTCAACAGGCCATGGTCATAAAAATCATTTGTTATTAGTTACTTTCTCTCGGCATGTAAAATTCCACCGATATACTAAATCGGGCATTTATTCTAATTCTAATCCGTGGATATTTTTGTCGTGCAAGCACGAGAATTTGCCTAAGTAGGTACTCCGGTGGAGCGGAGGCGTTCTCGTTGATTCTGGTTAGTCCTTGGATGGGGGACCGTCTGAGCGATCGATTCGAACTCCCGCGTTGCGTCATTGGGCAAGGCACTTAACCTCGATTGTCCACTCGGGGGCACGATGACGCCGTGTACTAAGGCGTACTGAACGTCGATGGTACGCATGTCTTCAACCAGTCTAACCCAGCCTGTGCTGCAGTGCGGAGTTACGATGTTGTGGAGCTGGCAGCTGTTGCTCGGTGGTTCCCTCTGGGTATTCCGGCTTCTTCCACCCGTGCAACTGTCAACTACACGATATTACCTTGGTTGTTAAAGTGTCGTTAAACCCTAATAAATAAATATAAATAAATAAATAGGTAGGTACCCCGAAGCGTGTTTAATCAGTTGAGTAAAAAAAGCCAAATCAACTGGACTGGACTGAGTGAATATGAACACATTTGGGTTCATATTCACTCAATCAAGTTGATTTGAGTTGATTTTTAACCCAACTGATTTTAGAGTTTTCATTTTCGTCGGACAAGCAAGGCCCTCTGCTCAACTTGGTATTTCAAAATTTCTTGCCCAACGTCTGCCTGACGAAACCCATGATTTAGGCCCCTGGTCCTTTTGGACAACCCCGTCTGGAAAATTGCCCCCTTTACTGTTGCCTTGCTAGGGAATACCATAGCTTCCACCCTCCAATCGGGAAATCAACGGCGTTACTCGAGTGCAAAACCCAATTGTAACCGTTTTACCAGTGAGTGAACATATAGCTCTTTCTATTAAAACCATCACCGAAAGAAAGCGACCATAATGTGAACATTTAGATATGTATTGCCCATTTAGATATGAAACTCAATATGAATAAAAAGCAGATATATGGCTTCAAAGGCAGGTATCACACGGTGAAGTTTTCCTGAGCGCAAGCAAGCAATGGCGACAAACATATTGTTAACTTGAGGTAATTTGGTGAAACTACGGAAGCGTATAACCTACTGACTTTTTATCTTGACATTTTAAGATTTGAAGCCGAAATTTCGACCTCTTCACACGAAATTTCATCCCATTATTTGTCGCGATAAAAAAAGTAGAAATATCGAGATTAAGTTGAAATTTCGACTTGAAACCTCGAAATTGCGAGATAAAAAATCGAAAGTCCCAATTTTTCATAACAATTTATATATCTCTGTTACACTTCCGTATAATAATAATTTTCTTTGGCTTTCGGCTGATTTGTCACTGTCCTCTAACGAGGAAGCCTACATCAACCCCGTCATCCGCCTAGTTACCCCCACCCCAACTGTCCCTTCTAATCTCCCAACATGCTGACACAAACTTTTGTATTCTTTTCCCCACTTGCAGTTTCTCAATCTCCCCAACTATGATACTGACCCTTTCCCTCATATCACCACTCAGTCTTGCTTCCATCCCATTTTTCCATTAATCCGTTGAGGGACTCTTCAAAAAGCTAGCGCATACTTTTTGTATAACCCTTTACCTTGAAAAGAAGACGACACTTGCAAAAAATATTCTTGAATAACTAATTTGTTTCATTTTTTGTCTCAAAAACATAGGTTATGACCCCTCACTGGAACGAGCTCGTTCCAACAGGGGGTCATAACCTATGCTTTTGAGAGAATTAAATGAAAAAATAATGAAAATTAATTGGCGACTTTTGCGAATAGCGCTGGCCGGTTTTGGGTGTTACGTTGGGTAAAGGATTAAACCGCTCAAAGAGCTCTTGACCCTAACTCCAGCTCGCCAGTTCCTATTGAGAGAGTTCATTCGATATCACACAAAAAGGACCCCCCCTCCCCCCCCCCCCCCCCCCAAAAAAAAGAAAGAAAACAACATACAAACAAAAACAATTGTTATTGATAAGGCCAAGGCAATCGGTATAGTTCACTATATGTTTTTTTTTGGTATATTATCTGCGCGATGCTACACATTATTAAATATGGAACACAAATGGAGATTTTGTTCAGTGAATGAACATTCATCGATACTCCTGCTCGCTTGTCGCGGAAAAATGTGACCACCCAAATAAGCAAATATGTTGGTCATGGACAATTGCGTAATCCACCCGATGGTCCATGAACAGAACATTTACTGGTTGGGTCCCTGCATTATACGCCTGTATCTTATATTCAACAAATCTGAGGTATTAAGACATCTCGTGCAAGTTGCATATAAACTATAGAGGCCAGTTTAACCCTTTACCCAACGAATCGGCCGCATCTGCCCGCGTAATATGCAAATTTAGCAGCATATTATTTTTCAAAAACATTCAACAAAACCCAACGAGGGGTCACATGATATGGTTTTGTTGAAATTTTTTGAAAAATTTGAAAAAATGATATTTAAAATAGTAAATTTTGATATCGTCTGCGTTGGGTAAAGGGTTAAATGTATATGCGAGTGTATGGGGCTACAGTGATATCCCCTTTCTTCATTAATCTTTCAAAAATTCTGCAGATTATAGCCGCCTTGCGCCAAACAAGCAAGAATTCCATAATTTATTATCGATTTCAGAATCCAGTTCCGTGTATAAAAAGTAGTCTGTAAGATACATTCGTTATACAGTTTGCCTGAGACCTTATGTAGTTTATTACACGCCTGTTCTCTGAAATCCTCATCTACAGCAACACTAAACCATGAGGAAAATGAAAATCTGAATATGTGCGGAAAGGAAATCGTTGACGGACTATTTTTAAATAAAAGCGAAATTTCACTGGAATTTTCTTCAAATCATGCAACGCAATCACAATTTGGATCGCAAGCGATAGCTTGAAATCGTCCCCCTGAGTTCCAATATGTTCTATATGTGCTAGTAGGCGCATAGAACACATTGGAACTCAGAGTACGAAATGGTAACACGGGTTCCCCTCGCAAATTTGGCTGGCGATAAAATGATTTGTTTTTTTTTATAGACGTGAAGGCGTGTAATAAACACAGAACGACACGCGTGTGTAGATGAGTTAATCGATATGGCACTTGTGCCATCGCGGAAGGATAAAACTCGAGGCCTGTTAACTCCCGTTCTATCCTTCTACGCTGGCACTCGTCCCATATCGATTAACCCATTCACACACACGTGTCGTTCTGTGTATTAAAGTCACACTGTATGTATCGTATTAGACCACTTACAAACTACGTAACTAATAATTAATTACTTTGAAAAGATTTCAACAAAAAGATAGCTCGTTCCAATGAAGGGTTACACGATGTGGCTTTGTAGACATTTTTGTGAAAATATTTTTTTTTCAACTGCTTAATTTGTAAATTACGTTGGCAGATGTGGCGAATTCGTTAGGTAAAGGGTTAACCGGTGCTTAAATGTATAGCGGACGCTGGGTGCGCAGAGGCCGATTGGTTAGGCCATTGGACTTTCAAAAGGTCGACTGTTCGATCCTGGTCCGGCTACCTGCGATGTCCTTGGGCAAGACACTAATCCCAATTGCCCACTTGTGGGCACGGCGGTGATGTGTACTAAGGCGTACTGCCCGTCGATGGTGCACCCGCCATCAACCACTGCTAACAAACAAACAAACAAACAAACAAACAAACAAACAAACAAACAAACAGCGGATGATGACAACATGCGCATCCTCCATGCGCGATACATCCTACATTTTTATCCTGCTAGTTATTTGTAAAAACAATCCCAGATTATAATATTTGCTAGTGCGGGGGGGGGGGGGGGGGGGGGGGTCTGACCCTCCATAAGTTACGTCACCGATTGTACCCTGAAACTCCCGTATGATAACGAAAGTTACAGCGTCAACACCTCTTAGTGCGTAAATGACTTCAATCCTTTGTCAACAAAGCTATCAAGGTGTATTAAAAATTTATCATCACCACCTCGAAAGAGAAATGGCTACCGGACAGACAGCAAATTTGTTCAAGACGCCAATTTCAAGGATGCAGAGAAAATAAAATATTCATACTAACGTTTATACTAAATACAGTGTTCACATTTAATGCCTGGAACAGAAAATGTACAAATTGCTCACTTTTCTCGTATATGTGACGATCTGCGGAAGTTACACCGAAAGTGATGTTGGTGAGTATTCCCTAGAGGTACGCTAATCTGACGCTGAACAAGGCCCGGAAGCAGGTCGCTGTGTTAGAGAGGGGGAAGGAAGCACCGGGACCTTTTAGCAGGGACACCAGAAGCACGGGAGCAGAGGAGAGGGGGCAGCTGCCTTCCCTTCCTTCCGACCACTGGGTAAGAGGGATGGGGCAGACAATGCCCTTCCCAGGTTCGCCACCCAATGTTTTTCATTGATTTATTCTCGACGTAAAGCTAAAAATCCCCGAATCCGTTCTGGAAGCTTTCAAAATTCAATGGGGGAGTTTAGAGGAGGTGCACCCCTTCCAGATGGGAGGGGACACCTCTCAAAATCATTTATCTCGGGTCTTTGGCTTTTGAGTCATGCATTCTTCGGCATGCCATGGTTGGGCTACTAGTGCGAGTAAATGCCCATTTCCCGGGGTCTGATCCCCTGCCCTGAAGTGTTTTCCGGCTCCCCCTGGGGTTTGGAGGTCCAAAATGTTTATTCTGGAGGCATGTACGAAAAGTGAAGTCTTGAGCTGGGGAAGGAATGAAGGTGGTGTCCCTCTCGCGTCGTTGCGACTGAGGAGTATATTTTTCAAATATGCTCCAAATGCCACTATTTGGAGACATTTTGGGGCTCAAAATAACGTAAATTTTCCCCAAACATGGTGTGTCATCTGTAATTTCAGTAAACGATGCCCCAGGCCGGTGTTAGTATTCACGGATGTGGGAGGGGGGGGGGGTGGTGTTAGAGAGGGCAACGCCCCGCCTCCATTTTGTCTGCTCCGCTGAGCTGTTATCATATATGATTATGTAACCTATTCACGCCAACTACAGTTCTTCTACGCCAGAATAAGATGCATTTAGCGGCGGAAGAAAAATTTATCTTGTTTTATTTCCCTCACATATCATTCTCGTAAAAATTACGTGTTATGGTATTCAAGCCGATATTATTTAAACATATTTTATCGTTTGTGTCCCAGGATAGTATATACGGTTTCAGTTAATTCCACAGAGAGCTCGGGCGAGCTTTGCTCTCGCCAAGTATGAGATTAAATGATCGCGTATACATTGCATTAGGTCACCAACAAACAAACTGTAAAACGAATATTTATCAATAGCTCATTACGGAAATGTCGTTCAAAAACTCGTCTAATACGGGAATGACGTCAGAGGTCAACGTCGACGCCGTAACGTTGTGAGTGAGTTGGTGTCGAAAATAAAATTGAATTAACTGTTTACCTCATACAAAAAAGGCAGACGACATTTGTAGAATTGAGGCAAAAATAAAAAAAAATGGCTGTCGACTTTTTGTGAACAGCGCTAGTCAGTTTTAGTCGTTACGTTAGGTAAAAGGTGAACATTATGTAATAAAAAAATATCAAATTCGTCACGATTTGACATGAAATGTCTGAACCTCGTTCACTAAAATCGATCTGAGCCGAAGTAAACTTAGGTTCAGATCAGTTTTCGAGAACTCGGTACAAACATTTCATATGGAATTGCAAAAAGGTCCACAGTTCGATCCCCACCAGGAGTAATTGCGTCTTGTCCATTGGCAAGCCACTTAATCCAGATTGCCAACGTGGAGGCATGATGGCACTGTGTAGTGCGGCGTACTGCACGTCGATCGCGCACTTGTCTTCAACCGATGCTAACCATGCGTGTGTGGAGTTAGTACGTTGGAGAGTCCCACAGTTGCTCGCCGTTGTTCGGTGGTTCTCTCTGGGTACCCCGGCTTCCTCTGCCCGTAAAACTGTCTGACCCGAGATGACCCTGCCTGTCGAATGCGTTGTTAAACTCCAATAAATAAATAAACTAAATTACTCATTTCAGATCCCTCTGTGTCTTACCTACTTCATTTTCTGTATACTGAACTTGCAACTGCGGTGGGTAAATAAATGATAGATTTCTTACTTGTTTAGGTGATGTGGTTATCGTCTACCGACAATCATTTAACCGTTTACCTAACATGAAAAGCAGACGACACTCGCAAAACAAATTCTTGAATAACTATTTTTTTCATTTTTTTGCCTCAAAAACATAGGTTATGGCCCCTCATTGGAACGAGCTCGTTCCAGTGAGGGGTCATAACCTATGTTTTTGAGACAAAAAATGAAAATAATGAAAATTAACTGACGATTTTTGAGAATAGCGCTGGCCGTTTTTTGCCGTTCACGTTGGGTAAAGAGTTGAAACTTACCATGCAACGTCCTTTAGTCCTGAAGATTCAAGTGTCTCTTGCCGAATATTTAGGCTCGTGCCAGGAGGGTAAATATTATGGCCCCGCACAATATTTATATTTTCTGAAAGTGGTGGGCCAATTTGAATCAGATTTGGTATGCAATATTATTTGGTGACATATACTTCATTTCTGCAGAAATTGTATTTCACGTCCACGTGCAAACTAAATCGGCATTGGACTTCCTTCATTGGATGGTATCTGGAGATTCGCTCGCAATTTTAGGTTCCTCTCCACAATTTTCTAGGCATTTCCAAAAATGACATGCTATACCCTCTCTTCAGATGCGAATATTCTTCAACTACTTATCTGACCCATAACATGTATTACATTTTCCAAATCCACTAAAGACACATAACACTATCTGATATCTGACTAAGTAGAAATAAACAATCTGAATGTGGGTGAAATAATTTATTGTCAAATGCAAGACTTCAACCTGCAAAATTGCATGAGAAAGGACGATACTGGTCATTTTCAGCCATCCTGCAGCCTCAAAAGCAGAATTTTCCCACAACCCCCATTTACCTAACCCTGAAGCATATAACTCCCTGTTTCAAAAATGTGATTCTACTAAATACAAAACACTCTTCACTCCTCATTTTGGAGCTAATAGGGATAGCAAAAAAATCACCTTCCCTATTTCTGCGGTATGCATATGTGACACGAGGGAAGTGACAAGTCACACTCACAGTCTAAATGACTGCATATCTTGCTGGGGTAGAATCGGTAAATTACGTAGTCCAGACTAGGACATCAGGGAATGTATTATCTCAGACTTATTCAGTGACTTATTCAGAGTTATTTGATAATATTTTGTTACTATTTCTATTCAAACTCATTAGAATTATCTCCCTTGCAGCTTCAGAGGTTTATTAAAATGCTGGAATAATCAAGGGAGTAGTCTTAAATGGTAATAAATGGAACAATTCTCGGTTAGGCAGAGCTATGTCTGTATTGTATGCTTTTTCTAAGATTTTGGGGGTGAATCGCTCGAAAAAATAATAAAAAATGCAGGTGAGGTGGGTGGGTGCCTGAAAGGTGGACAGTTTTTTTTACCCTGTGTCTGCAAATTTTCATCTGCAAAATATGCAGATGTCTCGTCAAAACATGCTTAGTAAAAAGAGCCAAAAGGTTATGGGTAAAACATTCTCTTACCTTCGTGTATCGTCGATGCTCAATCATTGATGAATAATCAAAGACCATAGTAACTCTCCAACAGTTATTTTAGTTTCCGCATATAGGGGCACAGTGGCTCAGTAGGTAGAGGTGCAGGCTGCAGGCCGAGAGTTCCTCGGTTCGAATCCCACCTGCAGCAACAGCGTTGTGTCCTTGGGCAAGACACTTCACCCCCATTGCCCACATGGGTGCATGATTGCATTGTGTACTAAGGGGTACTGCACGGCGATGGTGCATCTGTCTTCAACCAATGCTAATCCTGCTTGTGTGGAGTTAGTATGTAGGGGAGCTGACAGTTGCTCGCCGTTGCTCGATAGTTCTCTCAGGGTACTCCAGCTTCCTCCACCCGTAAAACTGTCGTGGCCATGATTAGCCATTGTGCAGAAGTATGTGATCTTAAACACCAATAAACAAATGAATAAACAAATAAATAAATAAATAAATAAACAAATAAATAAATAAATAAATATAAATAAATAAATAAATAAACAAATAAATAAATACTTTCCGCATATGACGTGCTCTCCTATAATCCCACCACAGTGCAACAGGGAATTTTAGAATCAATTAGAGATTTACTCGGAGTCCTGTTATCTTGTTATCTCCGTCCAACCGAAAAATTCCGTCTACATGATATGCACTACTTTGCAGGCTGCTTCTATGGTTTAAGAGACCTGCGTTACGAATCTACATATTTTTTTGATATCACGAGGGATGTAGTGGAGGAAAGGGGGGTTGTATGAAGGAAGAAATGGTGTATTTTCCTTTAGAGTTCATAAATGTGTGACTTGTATAATTTGCAAATGCGCATGGGAAAAGATGACTTTGGAGATACAGGCCGTGACATTCCAGGTGTTCTAATGAAAACAGACTACCTGTAAAAATGTCAGATCATGCCTATTGCATCTAACGGAAATGACTTGTTCTTGGTCTAACTGCTGCTATGTGGTCTGTGACGTACTGTAAACATTTCGACTGCATTTGATACCACATTTTCAAATCTATCCAAAACACCACGGGATCACCAGACTGAGGGGTGTTGGTGGAGATGTTCTCCCCTAAAAATTGTGCAAGGCAATAAACATCGGCTTGTACATTGCACACAACACAAAGGGACGACATGACCATTTGGGACGTGACAATCGTTACTTATTCCCAGCTCCTTATTCGACATGCGTTATCAGCATATTTTATCGGTTGATAACGAATGTCGAATAAGGAACTGGAAATAAGTAACGGTTGTCAAGTCCATTTGACCATTGATAGTTTTGCCGGTGTAATTGTGGCATACAGTTACGCAGCTCTTATGATCGCAGTTCTGATAACGTGATTCATTAACATAACAATGTAAACCACACTCTGAAACAAAGAATTCCACATACCAGCCGGATGTAATTTCTCTTAGTTTCTACAGTCCAGAAGAATTCAAGAAATCAGATGGAAATATCATATTTATCGACAGAGCCGATATTCACTTTAGTGTTCAGGACAATTTGTAAGATAAATTGCATATTTTTTATCTATTTCGTCGCAGGCTTCTTCTGGCATGTAACCGACTTCCACTACGACTGGACTTATTTTGATGATCAGCTTGGGTGCAACGTAATTGTATCAAACCTCAGCGAATACGGTGACTATGCATGTGACTCACCTTGGACCCTCATAAATGACAGTGTCGTTGCCATGCGAAAGATAAAGGCTGATGCTGATTTTATCATCTGGACCGGGTATGTTTCATACTAGTATATACAACATGGCGTTCTAACAAAAACCTTACCAAGGCGACATACAACAGTCATTCTTATTAAATAGTTGTTTTGTTTCTATTGATATATTAGGTTCAAATTCTGTCTCCGTACTGAAGAGTTTTATCAGTTTCATATCACAGAACATCCGTTGCATTTTCTATGACATAAGTGCCATATCGATTAACCCATTCACACGCGTGTGTCGTTCTGTGTTTATTACACGCCTTCACGTCTTAAAAAAAACAATTATAAGAAGGACACTCGGTAATTCATTTCACAACTATCAACAATAAAGAACGCATTTTATGGTCAACCACAACCAAATCTGAGAGGAGAACCCGTGTTACTATTTCGTTCCCTGTGTTCCAATGTGTTCTATGTGCCTACTGGCACATAGAACACATTGGAGCTCGGGGGAAGACTTTCATCTATGGCTAGTGATTCAAACTGTATTTGCGTTGCACGATTTGTAGAAAATTCCAGTGAAATTTCGCTTCTGTTTAAAAATACTCCGTCAACGATTTCCGTTCCGCATATGGGCGGAACAGATTTTCATTTTCTGAATGGTTTAGTGTTGCTGTAGATGGAGGTTTCATAGAACAGGCGTGTAATAAAACAAAAAGCCACATTGTTAGTCCATGAAAAGGCCAAAAAGGTATAGAAGGGCAATATACCGAAAAACCGAACCGATGCCGATATCATGGGGAATACCAAAAAAAAAAAAAAAAAAAAACTGAACCAATTCAATCATTCAATGCCGAAACCATCTGTATTTTCAAAGTCTCTCGCATTCGTTATTTATAAGGCCCTGTTGAGGATTGATAGCAGTTGAAGTGCTCACATTTTCACTGAAGAAGTTGTAGATTTCGTTGGGCCCGAGCAGTTGTTCCTAGCTCACTAGACTACAACCTGTAGATGTCCAGTTGGTTAGCAATGATTTATAGTTAAGTCTTGGCTGCCTATGTAATCATTAGACAGGTGATTTGCTACAAGAACAACTTGTTCTGTATTTTCCTGATATGAATTCCCCTTTGGTTGTATTAACAAATCTCAGTCAAGTCAGATATCGAATACCGAACCGATACCGTGGTATTTTCCCCTATAATACCGAAACCGATACCGAACTCAAATTCCTAATACCGTCCATCTCTACCAAAAGGTGCACAAATCAAAACCAAGTAAACTCTTCTGATATAATCACATTAACCCTTTCAACACTGGTGCCCTGGAAGGTATCATTTCAGTCAATACTGTCAACGGTGAAATGGGCGAAACCAACCTGGTTTGTTGGGGTGTTCAGTACAGAACTGTTGGATTAAATTATTACCGAGCCTCGCTTCAGATTTTTTGCTCTTTATATCGTATGCTCGTCCACTACCAATTTTTTCTTCACGCAAAAATGTATGCACATCGTGTTGAAAGGGTTAAGAGTTATTTATCAGTAAATCATCCGCGGTGAGGGTTTTTACACATACATGGGTGAGACACGGTGACGCTGTGTACTCAGGTGTACTGCACGTCGATGGTGCATTTATCTTCAACCAATGCTAACCCTAGTTGTGTGGAGTTAATGCGTTGGGGAGTCTGATAGTTGCTCGCCGTTACTCGCTGGTTCTCTCCGGGTACTCCGGCTTCCTCCACCCGTAAAACTGTCCGATAGGAAGTGAATGGCTGTCGAAAGTGTCGTTAAATCACAATAAATAACAATAATAATTCTACACATACACTCTGTGAAATAGTTAAAAAAATAAGAAGCAGAAGCAATGCTTCGACCATTGGACCTTCAGATTGTTACAATATTTACACACTAAATGGGATACGAGTATTCCGAGCGTTGCGCCAAAGTAACAATTATAGATTTTGTATCCACTTTTGTAGTTTCTACATAGTGTAAATTATATTCTTCATCTGACACTGGATTAAGTTCGATGATTATTGTCTTTGTTCCATAGCAAATACAAAATCAGAGCGAAACGAAAGAAAAATCGTTATTATTTTATCGTCGCATGCATCGCATTTAATGTGTAAAGAGCTTTATTTACGCCATTATCAAAATCTATTCGTGAGAGTTTTACTACAGACACCCAAACGTAGAAATGACGACACCAGAAACTTTATTACTACAGTACATGCGCATTGGACGGTCACCTTCCACGGGTGGGCAATATTTCCACGGACCCAATAATATTAGATTCCAAACCCTAATTATAGGATTAATCATCAAATATTTAATTAATGAAGCACCTGGTACAATCCGGTGCTTCATTCATTAAAATTTTGCTGATGATGATTTTTATTACCTGGTAACGCATGCGCAGATATCACTATCCGCGCGTGGATTACGTCCAGTCCACGGCGACTCTGCTTATAACACTTTTCGCTACTCAATACGCTATAGACAAAGGTGCTAGTTATTTACCAACAGAGATAGGCTTTTACCACCCTATGAGCTTCCGAGATAGTGGTATTGAAATCGATATATACCAGACATGAAGGCTTTTAAACCAGGCACTATTTGATTATGCACAAATCAAAATAGAGTGATGCTGTTTCAGTTGAGCGTAAAACAATTGATTTCCGAGTGCATTTGGGGATGCGATGCATATTAAATCAGTCAGCTTTATTAACCGTATTAGTATTTATAAAAAACAGGGTCATCAACACGTGCACAAATTGAAGTAATTTGATTACTTTTTGTGAACGGGTGCAGCGTCGAAAATTTCCCTTCCTCAGTTCCCATATATGTGATGTGCTGCAACTCACAATACAGACTTGTGTTTTGCCTAGAGAGTTAAACTTGTATTGGATAAAATATATGCTTGTCTTAATATGACTTTAAGTATCAAAAAACACTTCATAGTAATTATCATGCTGCCATTTCGGCCTTTTTATCAATCTGGGCCCCGCTGCACTGTCCTTAGCTAGCGGAGATTGGGAGGAAAAGATCCCATTCAACTGTTCTGATAAGGGTCAGGTGGGACAAGCCTTTCGAAAATGTCGCCTTTGATTATTTTTAGGCCATGTACGACGATGTCATAATTATATTCAATATCCACTATTGACTGGAAACGACATGGTTTGGTAGTATCTACCAGCCCTTTATAAGCAGGTAATCTCTCAGGAAGGGGTGCAATGGCACAGTTGTTAGAGAAAAGGATTTTAAACCGAAAGGTCGTCGGTTCGATTCTGACCAGCGGTAACTGCGTTGTGTCCTTGGCCAATACACTTAATCTCGATTGCCCACTTGGGTGCACGGTGGCTCTATGTACTAAAGCATACTGCACGTCGATGGTATACTTATCTCCAATCGCTGCTAACTCTGCTCGTGCAGAATCTTACAGTTCCTCTTCGCTGCTCGGTGGTTCTATCCGGGTACTCCGGTTTTTTCCACACGGAAAACTGCCCGACACAATGTGACCCTGGCTGCTAAAAATGTCGTTAAACCCAAACAAACAAACAAACAAACAAACAAACAAACAAACAAACCACCTTCCATGAATGTTGTCTCAAAAGTTGGGTCCACTCTGGCTTAATGGCCGATTGTGCTTACAGCATTTTCAACTGTCAACAATGGTGATTCGATTCGCTTCGATTCTAGTCGCGCTGATTCTGACATTTTTGAATCATCGAGATGTTCTCAAATCCTATCAAGTGTGTCCTCTTGACCTCTTCTCCTATCACCCGATTTCCTGCACAGGAGACCTGGCAGGGCGGACTGGGCCAAGAAAAGTTACCGGAAAATGAACCAAGGCGGACCCCGGACCCGTCGAAAATTTTGATTTTTCGAACTGAACGAACACTGCTTCCTCGCATCTGAGTGATCAATGGCAGTTCACACAGAGGACATTTTGATGGCATTTTTGTGTCATTTTCGTCACTGATTCGGCAAGAATGCTATCAACAGGGGGTTGGGTGGCGTGGATCCATCGGGCCTACCCATAGTTCGGCCCAATGGGAGAAAAGTTTCATTTTTCGAAATTTCGAAGAACAAAAGTTGTTGGGCTGTATCAATGTTGGGGGTCCTAGGGCCCATCCAATAAGAACCCACCGGGAATTTTTCCGTTGAACAATACGGCCAGTCCACCTCTGAGCTCTGGTAATAAAAGATCAAGGCGGTTCCACTTCCGAAACTACTTCGATTCGTTATCGAATATGCCGCTTTTTTGATTAGCTCGCCCAAATAGACGACTCACCGTTAAAAACAATACTGAAGCGGAGATTCCCAATACGAAGGGTTGCGAAAAGAAATATCTTCCACTTGAAGAGTAGTGAGAAGTGATCAGAGATTCGATTCGAGTCGAAATTCCCTGCCCAGGGTAGGGGAGAGGAAATTCGAGTCCCAGGGTTAATTCTGTGACGGGCCCCCTTTCAAAAGTCAAGGGATACTGATGCAGATGCCAAAGGAATCTGCCACGAGTTTTGGAAATCAGTTATTAAATTGGAGACTTCTGTCGGCCTTTGGGATAAAAAATCACTTTATTTTTTGGCCACCAAAATGGCGATTTTTAGCAGCATGTTTCAAATTTCAAAGTTCATCAGTGAGTATCCGGTGCCCTAGAGTTTTTGCTTTGGACTGCACAATTTTTAAAGTGATAACTTTATTACTTCAAGTTGATTTAATAAAGTTATTATTTCATAAATCATGCAGTCCAAAATTACAACCTTTGGTCATCTGCAGAGCTCCATTCACGATACAGTCCACTTCTTAACTGTTGGCACAGGAGTCCTAACCTTGGGCTAGTCCAGACATGGCCTGGAAGCCCGTATATTAATTTTGTAATCCTTTGAAAGGACGTACCAAACCAAGAATTAAAATACAGTCTTTCAGACTATGTTTGGACTGGGGAGGGGTGGGGCAGGCCTAACCAAAAAATCCCGCACTCCTGGGCCAAACCCGGGCCCCCAAAGTTACGGGCCCCGGAGTTACTACACCGGGCCTCCCATCCTCTCCCCGGCCCTGCCTCTGCCCTATTAGACTCGACATTTGAGGTTCGCTAGGCACTGCTATTTTTCATGTGTAATATGGGGGTATATGACCAAAGTGACCTTATCTTCAATAAACACACAGATCTGTACCCGCATAAGCCAAAGACGAGATACTAAAATCGTAAAGTGTGATATTTGTGTAGCGGTCATGGGATATTCAAATTCTATATACTCCAAGATACATATGTTGAAGATCACTCTTATTTATCAGCCAAAGTTCTGTTATAATTATTTGTTTATTTTTTTATTTATTTATTAAGGCTTAGCGACACTTTAACAGCCAAGGTCATATCGTGTCGGTGACAGTTTTACGAGTGGAGGGAGCCGGAGTACCCGGAGAGAACCACCGAGCAACGATGAGCAGCTGTGAGCTCCCCAACATCGTAACTCCGCACTGGAGCACAGGCAGGGTTAGATTGGTTGAAGACATGCGCACCATCGACGTGCAGTATGCCTTAGTACACGGCGTCATCGTGCCCTCATGTGAACAATCGGAGTTAACCCTTTACCCAACGCTGACGATTTCAAAATTTATTATTTTAAATATCGTTTTTTTAATTTTTTCAAAAAATTTCAACAAAACCATATCATGTGACCCCTCTTTGGAACGAGCTCGACGAGCTCGTTCCAAAGAGGGGTTATATAATATGGTTTTGTTGAAATGTTTCGAAAAATAATATTTTTTCAGCTGCTGAATTTGCATATTACGCGGGCGGATGCGGGCGATTCGTTGGGTAAAGGGTTAAGCGCCTTGCCCACGGGCACAACGCGAGAATCCGAATCGATCGCTCAGAAGGTCACCCATCCAAGGACTACCCGGGCTCGACGTTGCTTACCTTCGGTGATCTGACACGAACTCTCTGTTATAATTATCCTACAGGTTGTGTGAGTTATGAAAATATAATAAGTTTGGCTTACATCATAATGTAAGATTATATATCTGTGAAAAAATAGAACGTTTCCTTAATAACCAACAATCGAGCAAAATGATCGTAGTCATACAAACCCTCCACGCCTATAAACCTTTATAAGGCCCACAAAGTAGATCTTCTGTTTCTCAGGCTATGTTTGTAAAAATGCATGTCGGCGAGCGGTTTTTTATTTTATTTTTGTAATTATTTCTTTTCCATCAAAAGTTTATGCTCTTGGTTTGTTCTATGTTTTAGGCCTCATCATCTACGGAATAGTATGGGTGGTGGTGTATTTCGTCTCTTGAGTGCAAGAAGACTTTGCAATATTTAAAGCATGTCAAAGCCTTCTTGCACTCAAGGGACAAATTTATCAATTTTATTTACTTGGGTAAAATATCAGACATAAAACATTTAATTTTTATTTTTTTTAGTTTGCATTGGATATAAAAAAGAGAGCACGCGGCAGCAAAACGACCAGGTGGGAGGGTCTGAGAAACAGATCTTTAGCTTTTTTAGGTCTAATCTTCAATATTATTCGGAAGAATTATGGATATGGAAATCCGTTAACTGTCATTAAAGGCACAGTGTTCAAAAACGTTTGTCCTACAGTTAAACCATGGGCTGAGTCTACTGTGACTCTGCCGGACCTAATGTAAAACACAACGTCTGCTGGTCTGAACAACTTATCTGTTAACGGCTTAAGGCGACCTCAAAAATGGTAGATTTAATTTTGGGTGGGTGGGGGAACCATTTTTCATCTAATCCTTTCTCGGGCTTTTGAGCAAGAGAAATAACAAGATAATACTATCAGTATTATGTGCGCCACTGTCGTCAAAAGGCTGAGACGAGAAACCCGGACGACATAAATTTATTTCATGAGTTTCTTTTGTTGACATGCTTTGCTGTGTTGTAATTTGTAATGCACTGTTGGAAAGGGCTCCAAGAGCCCCTTCCAACGGTGTATTACATCAGAATGCATCAGTGATTGAGACTAACCTTTGGCGCTAAGTTCAGGCGTTATTATAAAAATAGATCATAATTCTGGAAGCGTTAAGAAATGAACACCAAAGCAATGCACATAAGCGTTCTTGATATTTATCAAACTGGGGCCTAGTAATCAAGGCTAACTAAAAAATAGAACGCCCTAAATCTTCTAAAGTGAATGATACGTGAAAGAAACAATCGTTCGCTCAATTTGTGCAGGTAGCAGACAACGACGACGACACACAACTTAGTTCACATGATACGCTTCTTTCGTTTTATAGGGATAGCGCACCACACATCACAGAAAGCAAAATGAAGTTTGATAACGTCATAGATGTCATCAATAACATCACAGACCTTTTAATGGACGTTTTTCCCACAACTACAGTATACCCATCATTTGGTAATAATGACGTGTACCCGCACAATCAAGTTCCCTTCGCCAATTTTTCTGAACTTCTCTTTAAACAAATGGCTGATAAGTGGAAGCCATGGATCAAAGACACGGAACAATTGAGTAATTTAGAGAAAGGTAAGTTTTTAGAGCGACTTAAGTAACCGAAATAATCGGTTACGCATATCTCAACACATCGATAATATGTTTAAGCCTTTAAATAAATAGTGAATTCACCATACGAGTGCAAAAGGATGTGAACAAGTGCAATGTTTTTATTTATTATATACCTACAATTCCAGATGTAAAATAAGGGTGCTGGACTTTGCAGCATACCTCAGCATCAATCATCCAACTAGAGTACCCCAGGCTCTGCAGAAGCATTTTAAAGTAGTAGATCTGAGGGTGGTCTCTATCAGAGTGCTAAGCCGAGGTGTTTGGGGATGGCGATCGGGCGGTCAAGCCCCCTCTGCAAAGTTTTACTATTCTACTCTCAAATCGTAACTCGTTTGTCGCCACTTGAAGCGTCAACGCTTCCAATAAAACGAATTTTTGTCACCTAACTTGAGTAACCTAACGCTCACGAGCTCCGTAGAGCGTGGGAAGAGGTGTGGAACGTTAATTTAATATAAAGGGTTAGAGCCTGAAACATCTCCAAATGACCTCAGAGTCGAGTTAGACTCCAACACTCCGTCTGTGCAAGGAATTAGCATGACAATTAACGATGTGGTGATTTACTACCAAGGATCCGGATCAAACATTGGCCCCCCAATTGCGGTCTTTTGACAAGCAAAATCGAGTTAAAGAACTGACTCCAGTTGAACTTATCAAAAGAAAGTAAAGAAACACCGGTCTCTGCACCGGTCTCTGCAGAACGGAAAACCGGGTTAGTCCAATGTAGGATTACAATCTCTGATATAACCCCCGAGCACCCATCCTATTTGTGAGTATGAGGGTTCAACGCAATTCGAGATCTTAACCCTTTACCTACCACGAAGGCCAGACGACACTTGCAAACAAAATTCTTGAATCACTAATTTTTTTTCATTTTTTGCCTCAAAACATAGGTTATGACCCCTCAATGGAACGAGATTGTTCCAAAGAGGGGTCATAACCTATGTTTTTGAGACAAAACTTGAAAAAAATAATGAAAATTAATTGGCGATTTTTGTGAATACCGCTGGTCGGTTTTGCACGTTACGTTCTGTAAAGGGTTAATGGAAGCCATGTTTATTTCTCACTCCCGTAAGGCATTTTATTTTTTATCTCGTTTTGCTATAAGTGATAGTTAGACGATTCAACTCACGCTCACTTTAGAGGGAGAATTAGGGAACGTTTAGGTACGGACCTCAACAAAGGCTCTGTCCAGACTAAATCTACTGAACTATAAACTGAGGCCTGGTTTGAGATCCTTCATATATGACAGGATCAAGTTCAATATCATCACTATTTATTCCATCGAAAAAGAAGAAAATCTTTTCCATGTGTAGGTAATGAATATTGTAATAAACTCGGGGGAGATACTAAGGCGTTAGTAGGGGTGAGGGAGTGCGACTCCCCCTCCCAAATAATTTTCAAGTGGGGACATTTTCGTCAGAAATCGATTCGCCCTTGCTTGTAACCATGTATAGATGTTGGGTGTTGGGGGGTCTGGTATGACCAGTTTGGAGTGAGGTACGTGTTAAAAAAAAAGAAAAAGTTGTACCACAACAACATGCGGATTTTATTTATCTACGAATAAATATCCCAAAAGTCTTTGAACTATTATCCCGACTGACTAATATTCCAATTTATTCCAGCTACACCATGAAGGCATATCTTAGATGAATTTATGCGCTGGAGATGTAGTCGGTATATTTTATCAGTCGAAACCGCAATTGAAGGCTTCTCAAATATGGCCAGCTTGAGGCTCCCGTTTATTGGCAAGATGGCCACTATCCTTCACAGCGGATTTCAAATGAACGCAACGACACCCAGAAAATTGTGAATTGATATTGCCCTTATCAAAAATATCGGTCTTCTTGTCACCTTGATTGCCAATTTGTACCATAGACTTGACAATTTAATATTAAGAAGTTTTATCAACTAAAGGAGGACAGCGATAAGAAAATATTTTAGAAAACATTTTCAGTGACACGTGCACTGCGCTACCTGCCAAACAAACAATTCTGTGACCAAAACAAATAAGGCTAATAGACAGGCTACAAAGAAATACCTTTTACTCTAAGAACTCTAAAATTTCGGTTTCTCGTAGGAGAGATCTTTTCCCACTGGAGCAACATTTATTGTTAACCCTTCATTTAAAACGAGTGGGATACGCGTAGTCCTTGGTGTCTTAGTCGGATTTCTGAATTAGAGATATTAATGTATTTCGTCCATTGAGTGCACCAAGACGCCAGCAGCAATGATTTAGTGTTCCAGATGTCGCCTCGATGATCCCAGGGCACGATTTGTTTGATGTAATCAAAGAGACAATAAACCACCAATTTGAAAAATATATTGACTCACAGATTTTGCTTGTATCTGAAAGAGCATGGAAAAAACCGTGTGCAAAGTGTAAGATATTAGAAACAACCACAATGGAAAATTACTTAAATCTTTATGTAATTAACCCTTTACCTAACACGAAAAGCAGACGACACCTGCAAACAAAATTCTTGAATAACTAAATTGTTTTCATTTTTTGTCTCAAAAACAAAGGTTATGACCCCTCATTGGAACGAGCTCGACGAGCTAGTTCCAAAGAGGGGTTAAAACCTATGTTTTTGAGACAAAAAATGAAAAAATAATGAAAATTAATTGGCGATATTTGTGAAAAGCGCTGGCCGGTTTTGGCCGTTTGGTTGGATAAAGGGGTAAAAAGCTTTATTGCAGACAAAATTTCAGAAGACACGACTCTGCAGAGATATAAATGAAGTTACCCGAACGTTACCGAAAGTAAACAAATCCCCGTGGCATCTTTTCTGAATACACGCGGCTTCTAAGTTTAACTTTGCTGCCAAGAACAACAAGTGCGCATTATTTTAGCAACAATTGAGCATAATTAGATAAGAAGCTTTGTATTATTTCAAACAAATTTCTGTTATGCATCTAATAAAACCCAGGGTACGTTTATAGACAACAGCAATCTCTATAGACTTCGTTGAGGCGTACGCTGTATAAATAGACCCGCGTGAACCCAAACTTCACCTTTGTTATTCTGAAAAAGTTAATTTGGACGAATGTGGAAAAGGATATTTTACGAATTTTTCGTGAGTGATCAGCTAACCAGTTCAGAATGAAAAACGCTGGCAGCATTCCGTCGGTCTGTTCCTGCTTTTATTGAACAAAACTGTCAAGCTCTGAGGCCACCAGCCCAATTCAGTAAGAAATCCGTCGCTGTTATGGGCTATTTATTTACCTATCCTACATGGAGTTTGCGCGCAGACAACCATTACTTAAATGTAATTTGTCCGTTTAGTCACAAAGATGAAAGGTATTCTTTCGTACCCTACTTATAGACAGTATACTCATTAGGCTTTCCCAAACCCAGTTTGGGAAAGACTCTTGTTATTCTTCTTTTTCGAAATTTTTCTTCTCTACGTTTTTTTCCTCCGTGAATTTTGCCTGTTGTACTGTTCAAAAACAAGCTGTACGATTTTAACCAAATTTGGCATACTTCTGTAATGTCATAAAATCCAGAGAAATGTGATATTGTCATGTCTGTGAAAACGCGTATTTTCAAAATATTCTGCCAAAACTTTCAAAATTTTAACATTTTTCGAAAGTCTCAAAACTGTTTACAATTATTTAGCTCACATTTTCCACACATTTAGATCATAATATGATACACCACAATCATCACTCAAATCTTTCAATATTAACCCCCATTGGCCAAAAATGACATTAATATAGCTTTTTTCTTCAAAGGCAAATTTCTCTAATTATAAGGTTGTTGGAACAATTATTTTGGTATACATAGATGCAACAATGATTGTGAAAGAAAGTTACTGTTTACTTTTTAATCTCAGATTTAACCCTTAAGCACAATGAGTGCGAGAATAAGAGTACCGTTTGAAAATGCCAAAATTGGCCAACTTAGGTTGCATTTTCTATCATTTTGGAAAGGCTTAATTTCAAACACTTTTCATGTACGTATTCACAATTGACTACTGAGCATATTTGCTGTTGTAAGTTTGGTTGTAAAGTTTAACCCTATCCCATTCTGGTTGCATACAAGCAGGTACCGTCCAAAAAACTCCAATTTTTTCAGAATTTGGTAAGTTTAGGTGACGATTTACTCCATTTTTAATTGATTGAGCTCTGAATGTTTTCTATAGCTGCTTGCAGCAGTCAAAGTATGACAAATGTTGTTCTATATGTTATTATTAAAAGTTAAACCCTTGGCAGATTTGAGACTTCCCATGAAGGTACTGTCGGAATAATTGTTATTTTCGCCAACTTTTACATGCACTTTCTCAGCACTGGAGCCATATTGTCTCAAAACCTTTTCCATGAGAAGATAGGGCATTCATCCAAGAACAATTTTGCTGTTATATGTTTTATTCCAAGTTTTAACCCTCATCCAGTTGTCAGGCCTTGAATTGGAGTACCCTCAACTTGTACATGTTCATTCAAATACCAAGATTCAAGATGAGTCCATGTCTCTTTTCAAACAATCAGTCTGTGAATGATGTTCACACAATAAACGCATAATATGATACACAAAAAATCACCACACAAATATTTTAAAATTAACCACTATTGGCCAAATGATATGAATATATCATTTATCTTCAAGATTTACTAACTACAAGGGCAAATTTCTCATAATTTTGATGTTGTTGTAACAATTATTATTGTATGCATAGATGCAACAATGCTTGCAGAAGAATGTTACTGTTTAGTTTTCAATCTCATCTTTAACCTTCAAGCAAATGAGGGTAAGAGTGCCATTCGAAAATGCCAAAATTAGCTAACTGTGGTTGCATCTTCCTGTCATTTCGGAAAGGGTTAATTCCAAACACTTTGTTTTGATATAGTAAGAGATGCCTAATGAACAAATCCGCTGCTGTAAGTTATGCTTTGGGGCTTAACACAACATAAGCTTAGGCCATGTAAAGAATAGTACTGTCAGAACAAAAATTGATTTTCAGTGAATTTTGCAAACATCTGTACTCATTTCCTCTAATTGCAAGGTTGTTGTAGCAATTATTTTGGTATGGATAGATGCAACAATGATTGTAGAAGAAAGTTACTGTTTACTTTTTAATCTCAAGATTTAACCCCAAGCAAAATGAGGGCGTTAATAAGAGAACCGTGAGAGAATGCCAGAATTAGCCAACTTTGGATGCTTTTTCTCTATCATTTTGGAAATGGTTAATTTCAAACACTTTGTTTTGCTATATGTAGTCTGCATTTTCGCATTGGAAAGTTGGAAAAGCCCGTAATTTGTCCAACAAATTACAATTCTATAGTTTTTATTTTTTTTTCTTCCCCCTTAATTTTGTTTGTGGCATAGCTCGACATCTAGCTGAACGATTTCAACCAAATTTGGCACACTTATGTAGCACCATGGGAACTCGCATAATTCCATTTGCCATGTCTGTGAAAACGCGTATTTTCAAAATTTTCTGCCAAAACCTTCAAAATTTCACCATTTTTCGAATGTCTCAAAATTGTTTACAGTTATTTAGCTCAAATTTTCCACACATTTAGAGCATAATATGATACACCACAATCACCACTCAAATCTTTCAACATTAACCCTTATAGGCCAAAATGACATGAGTATAGCTTTTTTCTTCAAAACTGACCAACTTCAAGGGCAAATTTCTCTAATTGCAAGGTTGTTGTAACAATTATTTTGATATGGATAGATGAAGCAATGATTGTGGAAGAAAGTTACTGTTTACGTTTTAATCTCAGATTTAATCCCCAAGCTCAATGAGGCCGAGAATAAGAGTACCGTTTGAAAATGCCAAAATTAGCCTTCTTTGGTTGCTTTTTCTATCATTTTGGAAAGGGTTTATTTCAAACACTTTACTGACTACATTTTAGAAACACTAGTGTGTACACACAAAGTAAACCCTGACGATTCATCATTAATGTACAGAAAAATCGGGTTAAATAATTAATATGGCTGATAGTTTCATATGTACACAAAACCGCCTTCTTTTTCACATTAATAAGTTGGGAAAGCCCGTAATTTGGTCAACAAATTACAATTTTCTAGTTAGGTATTGACTTCGCCAAGAAAACATCAAGATATTAACCCTTAAGTCCTCAGATTAATTTTAAAGTATTTATGGCCTTTTTCTGTTTACATAGTTATTGGTGACTTGGCAGTGGTGCTACATCACTGCTGGCTGCCTATACAGGCAGCCAGCAGTGATGTAGAACCACTGCCAGGGAAAATTCAGTCTACACACAAGAGTAATAAAAAAGATTACACAAGGGAGCACCTGCTTCAGTGCAATATAAAAGCGGCGGTTTGGGGCGAAATGGGGGCTTAAGGGTTAACACAACAGGTGGACCTACGGGGCGTAATCATAAAACTAGGGCTGCGGCAAGTCTTCATTCTAAATGGTAATGCCACCAAAATTCGGTCAGATGTACTATAGCGTACATCACGCCGATAGTGCACTTGTCTTCAACCAATGTGCATGTGTGGAGTTAGTACTTTGGGAGTCTAACAGTTGCTCGCTGGGTAGTTCTCTCCTGGTACTCCGGTTTCCTCCACTGTCCAACACAAGGTGACCCTAGCTGTCGAAAGTGTCGTTAAACCCCAATAAATAAATAAATAAATAAATAAATAAATAAATAAATAAATAAATAAATAATGCCCACGCGTGGGTACGGTGGCGCTGTATGCTAGAGCATATAGTTCAGTTCCCAGTAGCATTATGGGAAAACTTGGTGCTTGAAATTTCGATATTTTGTCTTGAGTGTGCAGTGTGTTCAACACGTTTGACAAGATCGTGTCCCACAAAGATTAAAATCAAAAAAGAAATGAAAAGCTATTCCCCATGGTTTGAAGAAATCCAAAGTGTACTTTGTGTAACAAGCCTTATCAGTGACCTGTGTGGAACAAGGGATTGAATTAAATAAATTCTTCGTTGCATTATGGGAAAATATTGTGCCTTAAAATGTTGCCAGCAGAGTGCAGAGGGTTAACCGTTTGCCTAACACGAAAAGCAGACGACACTTGCAAATAAAATTCTTGAAGCACTATTTTTTTTTTATTTTTGCGTTAAACATAGCTTATGACCCCTCATTGGAACGAGCTCGTTGAGCTCGTTCCAATGAGGGGTCATAAGCTATGTTTTTGTGACAAAAAATGAAAAAGTAATAAATATTGAATAGTGAATTTTGTGAATAGCGCTGGCCGGTTTTGACCGTTACATTGGGTAAAGGGCTAAATGAGTTGCCAAGCTCGCAACAAAAAACCTTTAAAAGCTTCCCTTAACAATGAGCTCCGAGAAACAAGAGACTGAATAAAATAAATTCCTCGTTGCATAGGGGAAAATTTTGTACCTTAAAATTTTACCGTCTGAGTGCGCACAGTTAAACGAGTTGGCAAGCTCGTGACAAAAAACCTTCTTCCCTCTGCTTTAAAACAAATCAAATCGTTTCACATTATTCATCGGTAATCAAGCTTTTTTTTATTAGATATGATTTTCAAACTCGGCTGATGTGGTTTCAAACTCGGCTGATATGACGCCGACCTCGGCCGATATGAGCCAAGCTAGAGTTGCCCAATTGGTGCGTTATCAGACGCAGCCAATTTGTCTACATCCACATCGATATATTCCAAGTTATTCGTCGAACGCAATCAGGAAATTGTCGTTACCAGGCATGGTGGAGTGGTTTGATGAGGAATTTATGATAGCAATACGTAGTGTTCAACCGGTTACCAAAAATGGTCGCTGACCAATTACCGGTTATTTGAGCTCGCAATCGGCCAAGTCTGATGTCGATTCCGATTGTAATAACGTGCACAAGTAGACAAGTCGAGGCTCGAAAAAACTACATGGAACTGAACATTATTCACAGTTTTAAACTTCGTTGACTGGGGTCGTTGAAATTGTATATCCCGTAAAGGGGCGTCTGGAGAGACTAAGAATACACATTGTGGTTGTTTCTCAACTTTATTAAATGGTATCATTGACATCATTTCACATTAACGATTGAACAATTGCAGGAGATAATAAAATTCGATTAATGAATCATCACAAAATGCTTGGCAACAAATCGGTTGAAACAATGTTCCAGGATTCGATGCCGTTGTCATCCGAATGCCCACAGTCGACCGATTGTGGTGACCGGTTCCGATCATCATTTGAACACTAGTAATAAGTAATGATTAGATAGGCGAAAAGAGGAAATAAGAGAGTTATTCAGAAAATTCATCGCAAACTAAAACTCAGAGTTGTAAGCCGAGATTCGTCGAAGTTGGGGAAGGGGTAGAGTGCCTACCGGAACCTCGCGGATTTCCAGTGGGGAAGCCGAGACGTTCGGATAGCTGAACCAGGAGAAGAGGGAACTTCGGACTTAGTAAAGATAATGAGAAACAATAACACTGTCAGAAATTTTATTGTAATAGATCTAAATGTTTTGCAATTATTTGTTTTGGTTTAACCCTTTACCTAACATGAAAAGCAGACGACACTTGCAAAAAAGATTGAAGAACTAATTTTTTTCATTTGTTGTCTCAAAAACATAGGTTATGACCCCTCATTGGAACGAGCTCGTTCCAATGTGGGTCATAACCTATGTTTTTGAGACAAAAAATGAAAAAAATAATGAAAATGAACTGTCGATTTTTGAGAATAACGCTGACCGGTTTTTACCGTTACGTTGGGTAAAGGGTTAATACATACATACATAAAGTGGTTGTTCTTTCTTAGTTTCATATCAGCCGAGATATCAGCCCTCGGTCTCAGCCTTACCTTGGGCTGATATCTCGACCGAATTGAAACTAACCAAGTTATAACCTCTAAATATTACCGTGCTAAAGTATGGTCAGTTGTGCAATTCTGATTTTTTATTTATCGCGAATTTGGAAGCTAATATTCTAAAAAAGGCACCCAATGTGATGTGATGAAAATTTCGAAACAATGACGTTGCAAGACCTTGCAGGGAGTAGTCCGCAGTTTGGTGACAACTGAAATTAATTACCAACTGTTACCGTGAACAAAAAATCAGGAGACTATTTAATTCTACCACATGGTTTGACTACACCAAGATATCCGTCTGAAACTTCTCACCTATGAATATAGCTTCCATCTGTAATTTTTTACTCTACTCTTTCAGGATGAAAATAAGCATATAAATATTTTCAATTATTTCAAAATACCACCACCTCCTAGAGTTCCAGTGTAAGTGCACTTTTCACTCACCGAACATTGTGTAGGAGTCACCTACAGACCAGACCGTCTGTTTCAAGGGCGCCGGAAGCATCCCAGGTCAAGGTGGAAGACGTATCAAAAAGGGTACTCGACTCTGATTGTGAGTTAAGGCCGTGTGTTTACAACACTCAGTAGTGTACTGACATTATATACATATCGTCCCTTGAGAGAAACAAGGTAACATCTGCAGTGCTATCATTGCAGATGGCATCTTGTTCCACTCAAATGGTGATATAAAGCCTTAGAAATCACCGCGGCATTGTAACGCGTAAAATACATTAGAAATAAATACTCGTGAGTTTATCACCGACAGTTATCGGAAAGTGAATAAAGTCTTTGCATTTCTGGCAGAAATGACAATTCCTACCCCTTGCCCCCTCTCCTCTGTTTTGTGCACCTTTGGTCTGTTTATTCAGTGCGGTAGCGAATATATTGTGCACTTTTAATTATATACTAAGAGGATTAAGTACACCCCTCTAGTGTTCTTCAATTTTGTAGGAAGATGTGACAATTCTTTTCCTATTGGCAGGTGGATTTTTCACTGGTAAAACGTCATATGGACTACGAATTGTTTCACTGAACTCTGTGTTGTATATCTCGGGGAATAAAGTTACCACGAACATGGACGACCCGCTTGAACAGTTTAAATGGTTTGAAGACGTATTGAGTCAGGCGAAGTCAAAACAGGAAAAGGTAACTCAATAATTTTGACTTTACAGTGTGTCTATTTTGTATTCAAAAAAATATGGAGGTTGGACTGTGCGGCAAATGTGGAGTTTGAACTGTGCGAATCGTCCAAATTTATATTTCCCTGGAATGCACATTACCTATAAGACTTGTATCTATAACTGGCAGAGACCGATGCCTCATTGGGCTAATCGTGTTGGAGTCTAACTTTGAACAGGGGTATTGTCATTTCGACATCGTAACAATCATATTTTAATAATTTTTTAATGTTAAAATTACAATACACTTCAAATTTAGTGATTGTATCAATTAAAAGAAACCAAATGAAAATAAATAACCAATGAAAACAATATAAACTAAAACTGGCATGAATATATGGATGACCATACAACTGACCAGTCAAACATACAAATATAGGTCGATCTTTTTGTTAGTATATGTATGTATTGCCGTACTGTTTTGCTGAGGCGTACTTATTTTAAACATTTACCTAACGAATCGGTCGCATCCGTCCGCGTAATTTACAAATTAAGCAATTGAAAAAAATATATTTTTCTAAAAAATATATTTTTCAAAACCTTTCATCTAAACCATGTCATGTGACACCTCATTGGAATGAGCTCGTAGAGCTCGTTCCAAACGGGGGTCACATGATATGGTTTTGTTGACATTTATCGAAGTATGTAAAAAGTAATAATTAAAATAATAATTTTTGATACCATGTGCGTTAGGTAAAGGGTCAAAGGAACATCCCAGACCTGTAATGATGATAAGCTATTGAAAATATGAAGACGTATATTTTCAAAATTTAATAAATGGACACATATTTTTATGGTGTTTACTGACCGTTACGGTGTTGACATCTTTTTGCCACATTATTTACAATAATGTTTGTGGACCAGACATAGGCAATAAAAATCTTAACTGAAAAATTATTGGTACAACTGTTTTTTTTCATCAGTGGTGGTGAGAGGGGGGGGGGGGGTGCCAGATGTTATTATAGTATTTATACACCCCGCTATTGGACTTCTAAAGGAAAATGTAGAGATAAAAAAGCATTATATCCGTTTTGGGCATCTCCGTGTGCCAAATGGGAGATGCCATGTTTATTATTTTATACTAATTAATACCTAATTTTACAAAACTATTTGTAAACAATAAACAAATTTTCTATATAAAACGACTATGTACATGAAACTAGTTAACATTTCCAAAAGTTCAATTAAGAAGCATTCAGGTGGGTGTAACCGCCCATTCAGGTGGGTGTAACCGCCACCGCCTGAATTCGATCCCGGCATTAAAAACCCGAGAAAATTTCTGTGTAGAAACTCGGGAAAAGCATGGGATCCAAATATAAACATCAGAAGAAAATGACAAAAACAATGTAGATTCTGCTTGAAAGCACTCCAGATAGTTTGGGTTGGGAGGGTGGGAAAGGAAACTCTGCAACAAAACTTGTGTGGTCTGCACCTGCTGATCTAGAACAAAGAAGTGCCTGAAAAGATGCTGAGATTCTGGCGCCCTCTCCTGGAAGCATTCTGATTGGCCTGTTATAATTAGAGAAGAGTATTGCTGACTAATATCCTAATTGCTTCCAGATTAGTGTAGGTACCACCATCATGTCTGTAACTTAATCCAGAAGAGCAGATATATCTTTTGAGTCCACAGACTGAGTGGCCTCAAGCCATGTACACAGTTTAATAAGCTAATGTCTGAAACTTTAATCCAACAGGGCAGATAGAACCTTTGGGTTCACAGCTCAATTAGCCTTCAGCTATGCACACAGTTTAATCAGCCCCCACCTAATTAACACCAGTAGATAATCCAAGAGCTAGGCATAAAGTTTTTTACATGGTAAAATTATTTGCTGATCTATTCTATTTTTATCCAAATAGAGTTGATATTTCATCGCTCTGTCATTGTTGTCTATAAATAGCACAGGTAGGTTGATTTATTTATTTGTTTATTGGGACTTAACGACACTTTCGACAGGCAGGGTTACCTCGTGTCGGACAACTTTACGGGTGGAGGAAGCCGGAGTACATGGGGAGAACCACCAAGCAACGGCGAGCAACTGTCAGACTCCCCAACGTACAAACTCCACATAAGCACGGTTAGCATTGGTTAAAGACAAGTGCGCCATCGACGTGCCGTACGCCATATTACACAACGCCACCGTGCTCCCACAATTGTAATTAAGAGCCTTGCCCAAGGACACAACGCGGTTGCCACAGGTGGGATTCGAACCGGGGACCTCTCAGTTTGGAGTCTGCATCTCTATCTTCTGAGCCACCGCGCTCCCACAGGTAGGGTGAGATAATGATTCCAGAAACCTGTTTGCGATAAAAATAGAAATGGCTTTTCCAACTTGCTCCTTCCTTTAATTTCCCTGTTACAATGTTTGGGAACTGTTCAAATATAACAATTAACTACAGCATGAACAAATTAGTTAATGCACATTGTTTCTTATTTACACCCGGAACTTAAGCTAATTACACATATCTGTCACTAATGTTTTTGATGGAAAAATGTTCTCTCGACAAGTATGGTGCTGGAACGGCCCATGATGAAACAATGCCGGTTATTACTGACACAAAATGTAACTTGTGACCGTCTGAATACAATAGCAGTGTCTGACGTCAGTAGCGAGTGTATCCACCACGTGCCCGGACGACAGCCTGAACCCTCCTCCTAATGATACCATTGAGCCTTCTGATACGGTCCAGAAACAACTGCTGCCACTCCTCATGCAACGCAGCTTCCAATCGGCCAAATTCTGTACAGGCGGATTCCTTGCTTGCACACGACGTCCAAGAAAGTCACTGATGTGTTCTAAGGGATTCAAATCGGGGCTTATTGAAAGCCAAGGTAGTGTTGTAATAGCACTGTTCTGAAGAAATGCTCTCATAGCATGAGGACGATGTGGCCTTGCATTGTCGTGCATGAATATAGGACGAGTAGCCAACGGGCGGTTGTCAAAATGAGGCACGGCTCCAATGCAACCATGTGTTACGTGAAGCAGGAACCTACTCTCGTCTGACCAATGGACTCTCCTCCACGTCATAAAATTCCAATGTTGTTGTGCCATACACCACTCCAAAGTCGTCTTTGATGCTGATCGGACAGAGCTGGACGCTTGATGATCCTTCTGGGCCTCATACCCAGTGCTTTGAGAAGGTTTCGGACAGTTCTGTTGTACAAACACCTGTTGGGGAGCCAAAGGTGTTTCAAAACCCACTTGAAGCAAAGGGTTCACGCCTAACGAGGCGTGCCAGAGTCCGCTCTTTCCGAGGAGAGGTCTTTTGGGGTTGTCCGGTCCTTGATCGATCCTTATCGTCGTTGGTTTGTTGATGTTTCCGGACACGTCTGCTGATGACAGAATGACTATAGGCAAGTTGTCTTCCAATAGCTTTGAATGACACGCCTGTTGCATGCATGCCAACGATTTGCCATCTTAGTGCCTCCGACAGTATCCTCCTTGCCGTGTCAACATATATTGATAAACGAAGTGACAAATTTTTATGTTTATACCCAGATATTGCATGTGGAAGATATTTGTGACATTCGTGGGAAGCTTGCTTCACGTGGACGAGGGCATGCCTTTGGGGTACGCTATCAAACAGAAACAACATGTTTCACTCGTTGAAATGATCTGCAAGAAAAAGCAATCATTAAAACATAATAATCAGTAACAACAACTTCACTGCCATGAAACATTTCACGGGGTGCTTAATTAAGTTCCAGGTGTATACATATATCTGCTGAAATTAAATTTATTTTGTTGCATTATTAATAGACTGTTTTTCTTCGAAAAATATGTAATAAAGCTAGGAGTCTGCAAACGATTTTTCTTGCCATAATGATAACACAATAATTAACTTTCTTGGTGGTTGATACGAGAAATTATCATCTCTTGAAAAGTAATATTCACCTCGTTCTACGGCCTAGGTGAATATTACTTTTCTCGAGTTGATAATTCCTTGTATCTACCTCAAGGAAAGTCAATAATTGTGTATTATCACTAGATTAATTGACAAACAGAAGAATGATCACTTCTTGTCATGTCAATGCGTGCACTATATTAAGGCGATGGCTACATGACCAAAATGGCTGGAGATGTGATTTGTGTTCAGGGATATATGGACACATTTTAAGGGTCTAAATATATTTTATTTTCAAGTAATGAGTCATATGGCATCTATGATTGTGAAAGAATGATATTATATAAGCAATAATAAATGAAAAAATTAAACTCACCAAAAATTGTGTTTTTGATTGTCATCAAACTTTCCCAGTACAGTACAGGGTTAATAGGTGTTTAAATGTTCCTGAAGTGTGTGGTAAAAGTTGCACAAGAAAACACACTACAATAATGGAGTCCCCAAAAAAACCTGAAAACATTCTCCCATTTTAAGAATGAAATATGTTTTTTTAGATATTTCTGTTTTACTTTGTGCGTGAGTAAAATGGCATCCATTTAAGAGGAAGCTGTTTATGACAGGATGCTTCATTGGCAGGCCTGAAAATAAGCAGTCTGACATTTGCAGAATGAGGTCCCCGGAGGGTGAATTTGATGATGCTATCTCATACAGTGGGCCAATTTATCCTCTTGGTACCTCTTTCTGTTTAGTTTTGAGATCCTGATTCAGATTGAGGTTCACATAGGGTAAATTTAGTGATGCTACCCTGCTGTACAGGGTAGCATCACTAAATTCACCCTCTGAGGACCTCATTTTGCAGATGGCAGTCTGCTTATTTTCTGACTTGTTCATTAGTCTATCCTGGAGCCAATACTAGAAAATTTTTACAATTGTATTTTCTAGAATTATATGCTCCACCTATCAATCTAACTGACTAAAATGAATTATTAGCATTTTAAATGATATGACAATTTGACAACTGGCAAATTGCCAGATGCTTGAAATGCTAATGTTTGATTTTAACCCATTGAAAGTCACATTAGAAAATATAATTCTAGAAAAAAATACAATCGTACAAGTTTTATAGTATTGGCCCCTGATCACATGTTTTGATCAGCCAACCTATAATAACAGTTTAACCGGCGAAGCATGATTCCATATTTAACATTTCATAATTATCAAATATACATAAATCAACTCCCTCGTCATGGCTATCAGAGATTGCAAATTGTGACCCGGAAACGGCTTACAAAAGCAATAATGCTTGTTGCCGAATCCCATCTTGTATCTAGTCTGTATGACATTATTGTTTATGTTATTCATTGCACCATTGTTTTTGTATTCATACTTCTTTTCACAAATAAATATTGTTTAAATGAAATCTTTTCACCGGGACGACAAAATGTTGTGTTAAATTTGAAGCCAAAATGTGTTTTTTTTTTCTCGCTGTTAATGGGCGTTAATTTTGTGTATTATATTCCTATCATTCTTCTAGGCTCATGGGCCACCACTGACATTTTCAATGTGAGGGCGCCCTTCTATGGCTGTTCTCCCTTCCCGAAACGCTCTCCACGCCCCGTTTTGAAATAAGTCAATACAATATCAATAGTTTCATTTTTTTTCCAAATGCTCTAAAACAATAAAGAAAAACATTTCCTATCGTTTCTGCATATTTTCACAGTTTTTTCATTTCTGCACTAAGAAGATGTGTTGTTTTAAATTTAAACAGTACTCATTTCGACACTCAAAAAAACATTTTTATTCAAAGTTACTTTTCTGAAACAATAATTCATGACAATGTCAACAGCGTCGCACATCCAGTTAGCACCATGACAGCGCTAGATGGTATGATGCTGACTATTATTGTGTTGACAAATGCTAATTTTATCATTTATATGAAGAATTGCGACAAGGTGTTGCAAAGTCACAAAATAGAAAACAAATAGGTGGTCACATATTTATTTATTTATTTATTTATTTATTTATTTATTTAGGTATTTATTTATTTATTGGTATTTAGCGAGACTTTCGATAGCCAGGGTCACCTCATGTCGGACAGTTTTACGGGTGGAGGAAGCCGGAGTTCCCGGAGAGAACCACCGCACAACGGCGAGCAAACTGTCAGACTATCCAACGTTCTAACTCAACATAAGCAGGGTTAGCATTGTTTGAAGACAAGTGCACCATCGACGTGCAGTACACCTTAGTACACAGCGCCACCGTGCCCCCACGTGGGCAGTCGGGATTAAGTGCCTTGCCCAAGGATATGCGGCCACAATGAAAGATATTGCGTCTACAAGGGACTCAACGCTTATGAGTTTTAGAGTAGCTTTCAAAACTTTTGCTAATTCCTCTAAAATACCTCTTTTGTATATCGTTATGGTGCTGACACTGAAACAAAGGGACACATGAAACATTATTATTTTTGGATGATCAATGCCTTTACCACCTGTTGAGAAAGTTTCAGCGGGAAGTTTGTTGTATGTATATCACATTATCTGTTATAGATTCCAAAGATTTATATCTCAAGACAGGATAAACCGGAGTTTCCTGCACATACATATGAAACACGCAACAGTTTTGACATTTGAGGGTCATGTTGTACAACAAAACCCAGAAAAGTAATAATACATGTAAGACTTTCAAAAACGCTGTAATAGCTGACAGCTGACAATATCAACAAGAAAAATTATTTACACCAAAATATTTACTTATGAATTTTCAGTTTTATGCGAAGGACATAATATCGTGACCCTCTGTAAAATCGCCCATATACTCTTACTATTTCACAATACTCATACAGTATTTCTGAGTTTTTCATTGGAAACGACTGCGTTCACACATTTGTCATAATATCTTTTGTTTGTGAAAAAACGATACACGATTTTTTACCCTTTCAACATTTTTGGTACCAATTGCTGTGTACATCAAGATTTGGCACGCGTCTAGCAAACTACCGTACGGCAAGGACTCAAAGAACAACATATCGGTACACAAGACCATGAATGATTTAATTATCCCCGACTTATCGCGTCATGAAAATGGATTTTCGATAAATTTATCTCCCTTGTAATTATTAGAGCGAGTGTCATTTTGCTACTTCTAATAAGCGAAAACAACAGACAGCTCTAGGAGCTGTATGTTGTTTTGGTTTATTAAAAGTAACAAATGGAAACTTGGCTATTTATCGCAAGCCAATTAAAAGCAACTAGTTCACAGATAATCCTTCATTAAGAATATCTTTCAGTATCACACCCACCAACACTATTGTCCACTATGGCTCTTTGTTTAGCGAAAGTAGTAGGAGATGTGTTGTAAACGGGCCCTATTGGGGGGATCTCATGGGGACCCCGCAGGGGGCCAATGAAGGGGAGTAGAAGGAGATGTGGATATCCGGTTGAAGAAACCATGGGTTTTTACGACAATTAGACTGCTAGTCCCCACCAGTCCCAAATACTCCTCACCAAGCCCCACTAGTTCCCACCAGTCCTCAAATCACCAAAATCCACACAAACTACCACAAATTGACTGTATTTGATACGGATTTCCCCAAGAATCCTATTTAGGACCGCCATACCTTTCACATAGCCCTCATGGCCCCATACGACAAAAAAGGGATTCTCCGGAAAATATCCTCAATAGGTATCCTCAAATAATACAATAACAGGCCATAGGCATCCTCAAATACCGAAATGAGGCTAAGAGGGATAGTAAATTAGGCCTCATTGAGGGATTTTTTCATGGCCCTCATGGCCACAAAAAAATGAGGTTAAGAGGGATAGTAAATTAGACCACACTGAGGACTTTTCTCATGGCCCTCATGGCCTCATACGAAAAAAAAAGATTTTCCAGAAAATATCCTCGATAAACATTGACTTTGCAAAGTTTCCAGAATTCTCGCAGACATCAACAGGGGCCTCCTTGTACTAAACACCGAAATTACCCAGAACTACGTCTTGCGATCTGATTCAGCTGGCGGGTTTCATGCATCTATTCAAGGTGAATATGTGTTGAATTATTGCTGGGAACGATCGGTATCCGCTCAAAAGCACTAGATTTTCTTTTCATTATACGTTTTTAAGACAAATTGATCATTTCCAGAGATAATTTGACTCGCATTCACCTTGAAGTGATGCTTTGAAAGCCGTCATTTTAATTGATATCATGAAAGTAAAAATTTCTACATCTTCACAGAGGGGGATACGATTTCTATCTTTCCGCAATTCTTTCGATAATCTATCGTTTACCGTATAATAAAGTATGTTATTTATTGATTTGTTGTTTCCATACCAAAAATAACCAAGTTTGGAAGTTCTTGCTTGTAAAGTGTAATTGCTATATTTGGAACAAAAATGGCCGCCATTTTTAATGGCATACCAAACCCAATATGTGGCGCACGCTCTATATCGTCGACATGCAAAATTGTATCACGTTTCATGAAAAATAACTTACAATTAATGGTCATTTTTGTATTCATAGAACAGATACAATTGCCAGCTTGTAGACTAAGTGTCGAGGGTAATAATTCTTGAAAAATTACCAAATCGGAACTTAGTAATTTGATGAACGCCCCTGCACCATACTTCTGATGGATACTAAGTTTTTGTCGAACTCCATACGTAGGCGGAGATAAGATGGAAAGGTGGCTAATATTGTCAAGGATCACGACTCGTCAGAAAATTGACGCATCACGATCTGGTTACTCCACGTACGTCTATCTAGCCATCATGTTGGTCTACAAACTTTTGTGAAAATCCATTGAGGGTTGTAAGAGCAGATAACATGACAAGGTTGTGAACAGACGAGTGGTACGCTAAAACGAAGTTGGAAAACATATTCGTGACGTAAGATTACGTGACGCCATTGACGGCCATTCCCCATATTTTGTTTCAGTGATCGTCATTCTGATATCCTTTCACGGTAAAGGTTAAAACATGGGCAATAATGCCCTGTTGAGTAAGGGTTTGTAGGTGGTTGACAGTTCACAGCAGTGGCTTCTAAGACGTTTGCGAATGAACATTAGAATGTTTAGAGTCCTTTGACCACGCCCCCCCACACCACCACCACCACCACCGTCGTGGTGTTCACTTTTAACCCTTTACCCAACGCAGACGATATCAAAATATATTATTTTAAATATAATTTTTTTAAATTTTTCAAAAAATTTCAACAAAACCATATCATGTGTCCCCTCACTGGAACGAGCTCAATGGGCTCGTTCCAATGAGGGGGTCACATGATATGGTTTTGTTGAAATATTTTGAAAAATGTAATTTTTTCAACTGTTCAATTTACATATCACGAGGGCGGATGCGGGCGATTCGTAAGGTAAAGGGTTAAAACCCAAATGACCTACACAAACTGAACAGCTGGGTAGGTAGATCATGGTGTTATAAACATGATTCGTGCCGCCTGTGATGGCTCAAATCCCGAGTGATCACATATTCCATCTACATAACCAGGGCATACCTTCACCAAAGGCCTGCTCTGATAATGTAGTTGGAATATTTGTCAGTCAGGATTATAGTTGAAATGTTCAAGACTTTATGGAAATTTATTTGTGGACAGACATAATAAACACGTAATCGCGACCAAGAACCAAGCTCAGTATTCAATTAAGATTTTCCGTATCGGAACTTCAAGTTGGTCATGCCTCTAAAAGCCCAAATCGGGTAGTACAGACCTCCATTTCAGAGGCGGCGGACCTCCAAAAAGTGTGTATATGTGTGTGTGTGTGGGGGGGGGGGGGGGGGGGGGGTCACACCTTTCTGGGTACCGCAAGGGTGTAGGATGGAAAATAATTTTTCTTCTGGACGGTGGGGGGGGGGGGGGGGAGTTTCAATGGTGGGGGAGCGGTGTATTCATGCAAAATATTTAAATTTATATACGCTACCCCTCACCCTTGAACCCTCTCTATTTAAGACACTAACCCCAGCGTATTTATTTTATTTTGTTTTTACTTAACCCTTAGAACCCCGGTGGTATCTTCCATATCAATTCAATGGCAGCAATTGGAAGAGCCCATATTCATTATTTGTGGGCAGACCAATTAATATTTTATTGGCCTTCCCCACACATTCACTTACCAGCTAACATGCTTAATGAATTTATAAAATGTCATGTCCTTGGGCCGGAAAATCGGCCCCTCGGGTTCAAAGAGCTAATCATAACTTTGAAACCGTCTTTGGAATATTACGCTCCATTTGGAGCTCTCTATTTTTATTCAATAAAATCTTGAAAATCACTGTGGTCATATATGTATAGGTGATGTGTAGTGACCATAGGGGTTGTGTATGTTTTGTCGGAAAATGCCTTTCGGGTACCTATAATTGGTGAAAAAAGTTGGAGGGGGGCGTGCCCCTTGTGCCCCGCCCCCGGCTCCACCGACCCTGCGCCATTTGTATGACCAACTGTGTGGGTGACATACGTCCAAGTATCAAATCTAGTGTTGTTAGAAGGTGCATGATTACGAGCGAACGGATGTCGAAGACTTTTGTACTGACGAAAACGTCCCGATTGGGAAATTATTGGGGTTTGTCACACGACTCAAACCCACAAAAACCCCTTAACGACGCCCTTGCCAAAGAATCAGAATTAGTAACAAGTGGGGTGGATTCATCCACCCACGGGGAAGGGTAACAGATGACGCTGCCCTGTCGCCCCAATACATTCAACAATCTGTCAGTGATTAATACACCAAGAAAGACAACGACGGTGGCATTTAAAAAGTAAAGTTTATAAGTTATTTTGAAGAGTATTCTTGTTTCATTTAAACAAACGTTCTTCCTATCAGTAAGTAAATATGAATACATCTGGTCTGAACACGATTCATTTTAATATTTAAAAAGGCAAGAAAGGATAAAAAACGCATTAAGCACATACAATCGTAGAAACACACGACTGTAACTACTTGAAAGAAGAATCAGTTGCGTGGTTCATCTTTCACCATTGCGCCACGAGTGTTACGTGCATGTTGCATAATAACAAATCCAGATCATGTTGTCCACAAGATCACTTCATTTTGTACGAAAAAACAAATAATATTCTTTTTCATTTCCTAACCTTTAACTGCTAAATATAAATGGTTTCGTGTATCGCATATCTTCCTTTTCGCACATTTAGTGGTGGACTGGCTCTTAACTCTTTTCCTAACATGAAAAGCAGACGACACTTGCAAAACAAAAAAATTGAGTAACTAATTATTTCATTTTTTTTGTCTCAAAAACATAGGTTATGACCCCTCATTGGAACGAGCTCGTCGAGCTCGTTCCAACGAGGGGTCATAACCTATGTTTTTGAGACAAAAAATTAAAAAAAATAATGAAAATTAATTGGCGATTTTTAAGAATAGCGCTGGCCGTTTTGGCCGTTACGTTGGGTAAAGGGTTAAAAATGAAAACAACCCAATCCTAAGATGGACACAACGAGAGTGGAGTACGGTACTGGGGTTGGAATCAGTGACTCGAGATGGAGAAAAAAATCCACAAAGGGCCATTGATTTCTGCCTCATGGACTCTACCAGAGTTGTGTTTTGTATTTAAACCACGATTAAACTAAATTAAGAGAATTAAGCTGATGTTTTTAGAGAAAAAACTTTCACCATCGGAAGTCTGATAATTTTCTTGCTTAACACTGTTTTCGTTTCGAAACGTTTCATTCACGTCATATCGTCACCCGGACGCGTAACACCCAGTAAGATGCGTTCTTACGTGGTGTTCTCCACTCGTGGTTTATCCACACACGGAACGTCACGATGTGTGAATGCGTTCGCCGATACGACACGCGTGTCACGCAGCTTCAAGTTCTATTCAAACTTTAAAACTCTTTGCTATTTATTGATCGTTTGCTTGAAATAAAAACAAAAACAAAACTCACACGTGTGCTGTTTGGTAAATACGTGTGACAGATCGAAACGTAATCAGAAAAATATACATGAAAATTGTGTTCAAATAGATTATTTATTCGTATTTTTAAGAAATTGGCTGCCGTTATCTGAGAGATATTCGCTTCAGAGTCAGAACTTGAGTGTTATAAAATCACGCCCCATTTGTGGAATAAGTTTAATAGAGAGTAATCGCTTGACTGGACTGGTTACGTGAAATAATCCATGAGAGGTGAGGGACGTTGTACAAACATGAGTGCGCGAATGCGCACGATTGTTTTACAATATAGTCCCTCGCCTCGAATGAATTATTTCACGTGACCAGTCCAGTCAAGCGATTACTCTGTTTACTTTTCATTATTAACAATAATTATATTATTTGACCCTTCACCTAACGTAACGGCCAGCGCTATTCTCAAAAATCGCCAATTAATTTTCATTATTTTCTCATTCTTTGTCTCTAAAACATAGGTTATGACCCTCATTGGAACGAGCTCGTCGAGCTCGTTCCAATGAGGGGTCATAACCTATATTTTTGAGACAAAAAATGAAAATAATAGCTATTCAAGAATTTTTTTTGCGAGTGTCGTCTGCTTTTCATATTAGGTAAAGGGTTTAAAAAAACTATGGAGTCCCCATTACACCCACGGCAAGGCGTCATCGTTTGCGCGCACGGATACATGACACAATTGTTGATTGCATAATTCACTTGTGAAGTTATCGTTTATAATCAAACCCGGAAATCCCAGTAATAAATTTCGTTAATTTTGATAGATTTGAAAAATACATGTTCCAATTGACATTAGATTTAACGGCGGTCACCTCCCCGTGGGAACCCCGGGAAGTAAGCAGCACTTGTTTACTGTGGTAAACCAGTTCCGCTTTACTAGTAAAATAGGACCCAGTCACCAATGCTTGGGGTGAAAGTCCTCTAAAATGGGCAACATGTAGATCAACGATTGACTAACCTTGACTTCATCTCCATGTTGTGTCACGATTAGCCATGGTGCATAAGTATGTGACGTTAACCACCAACAAACAAACAAACAAACGGCGGTCACCGCAGTTTCTGAATTGATCTGGGTCAGAATGCGACGTTTCGATTGGTCGATTACTTAAATGTGCGGATTTTAGTTTCTTTGATGATAGATCCATGACGTCCGATTGAAAATAGTCCATCAATGGAAATCTGCATGGAACACGTGTTCCATACGGATTTGTAAATATTGAACAGGAGGAAAAGTAAAATGCGTGTAATAAATAGAGATTATTACCATTATGCGGATGTACAAAATATGTATCCGAGTCGAGCTCCGGGTTCTAAGGGCAGATCACGACGAGTCGAAGACGAGTCGTGATTTGCCCTTAGAACCCGGGGCGAGACTCGGATACATATTTTGTACATCCACATAATGGTAATAATCATTTTATCTTACGATATACTGGGGATAAGTCAAGAATGTAGACGAATATATAACGAAATATTTATTCGTACGGATGAACAAAAAGAAAAAAAATGGAACTCACGCGAAAGGAACGTGCTTGTATCCGACCCCTGATACAAACATCTGTATCAGGGGTCGAATATACGACAGTTGTGGAGTTAACACAGACAAAATACATGTTGATTGTAAGATAAATTACATTTCCGAATGTCTGTATTGTATCGCGTTACGTTGAATAAGCACAGCAGTCGTGGAAATACGCACAGCAATCGTGGCAAAATGTCCCAAACTCAAACATTACTTTTTAAACCTTTATCGGGTGGGAAGACCTATGGTTATATAACACGGGGAATTCGACTTTAACCATTTCAACACTGGTGCAATGAATGATATCGTCTCATACATACAATACTTTTAACAGCTCTGCCGGAACTCGATTGCTCATTGGTTAGAACATTGGACATGTGGTCGAAAAGTCGTAGATTCCGTCCTGAGCCGCATCATCGGCGTGGTGTCTTGAGTAAGCACTTGATCATATTAGCCTGAGTGGGAGCACTGTGGGACGGTGTGCCATGGCCTGCTGTATGATACACATGCCTTCAACTGATACTAACCCTTGTGTGCGGGGTAACCCTTTACACAACGCACGCGTAATCAAAATTTAATATTTTAAATATCATTTTTTTAAAACTTTTCCAAAACATTCAACAAAAAGATATAATATGATCCATCATTGGAACGATCTCGACGAGCTTGTTCCAAAGAGGGGTCACATGACATGATTTTGTTGAATTTTTTTGAAAAATAGTATTTTTTCAGCTGCTGGATTTGCATATTACGCGGGTGGATGTGGCCGATTCGTTAGGTAAAGGGTTAATAAGTTGGCGAGTCTGATTGCCACTCGCCGCAGCTAGATGGTTTTCTCCAGGTACTCCGGTTTCCTTCACTCGTAAAACTGCCGAATATGATCATGGCTATTGAAAGTGTGGTTAACCCTTTACCCAACGCAGACAATATCAAAATTCATTATTTTAAATAACATTTTTTTTTAAATGGGGTCATATGATATGGTTTTGTTGAATTGTTTTGAAAAATAATATTTTTTCAACCGCTGAATTTGCATATTACGCGGGCGGATGCCGGCGATTCGTTTGGGTAAAGGGTTAAATTGCTCATGGTCTCGTTTGGTCTTCCATTGAAAGGTTTGTCTTCACACAAAATTTTTGCACACCGGGCTGAAATGGTTGACATATATACTGATTTTAAAGAGCTCAGACTGTCACAGAAATAATGAGGACATTGCAATTCATTTTTACGTAAATAGGTTCAAGTTCTCTTCCGTCTTTTTTCCAGGTTTTGGTTATCGGGCACATCTGTCCTGGTATATTGGCACCAAGAAATGTACTCCGAACACATGAGCATCACAATAAACGGCTTGTGGAAATTTTTCTGAAGTATAGCGATATCATCGTAGCGATGCATTGTGGTCATGCCCACGAAGATATTTTCAAATTAATGGCAGACCAATATGGTAAACCATATACAATTTATGAAACCCCCAAATTATTTTTTTTTCACTCTTTTTAAAATGCATTTTTCACATCAGGGCAATCGCATGGGTAAAAGGTGAACATCAACACTGATTATGGATTGCAGCAGGTAAGTTCTAATAAGGAATCTTGTTTTCCAACACTGTAAATAAAATTAGATGGGTTAAACATTAACCCAAATCAAGTGGGGTTGAATGAACCCAGCTGGGTTCATATTCACTCACCCTGGTTGATTGGTATTCATTTTTAACCCAACTGATTTTAGAGTTAACTTAATAACATCAGTTTGGCACCATTAAAATGAAGGGAAATGCTACACAAAAGTAATCCTTTCATATAATAAGGATAAATGAACGTTTTTCGAATGTACATGACTGCCAGGGACGTGACGACAGGCGGGGGGGGGGGGGGGGGGGTGTCCCAACCCTGGCCAAAATTTCCATGAGTAGTTGGAAATTCCATCTATCTGAATTTTAGAACTTCTTTGGTGATGCTGATGTCTCCTTTACTTCCTAAGGTGTCGGGTCGTTTCGCCCCAAATCCCGCTCGGCCCCTGGGTCGTTTCGCCCCCCATACCAGTTCCCCCGGGTCGTTTCGCCTCGGGTCGTTTCGCCCCAATTTTGAGAGTGGGTCGTTTCGCCCCACTTTTTTCCCGGAGTCAGTTTATTTTTATATAAATTTTTATATAACACATCCAGTTTACAGTTGACTGATAGAAAATATATTTGCTGTAATACAATGATCTTAAAATATAACATAACATATACATAACATCGAAACAGTTTAAACAAGATAGGATGTCTGAACAGTGAAATGTTGGATAAACAGTTACAATGCAAAAACACACATTTAGATTTGTTATTTCTCTGCTATTCTTCGGGCAAGTATAATCTGCCACTTTGTTATTTTTCTCTGCTATTCCTCAGACAAATATAATCTGCCACTTTTTCTGTCAGTGCTATTCTTCTGGCAAATATAATGCAATCAAAATAATTCTTAAAATGAAAGAGTGATTATATAATAAACGAATAAAAACCTGTATAATCTGTCGAATCCACCAGATTTGCAACGTCGTTGTTTCTCTGCTAATCTGAAGTCAGGCAAGTATAATCTGTCACTTTGTTATTTATCTGCTATTCTTCGGGCAAGTATAATCTGCCACTTTGTTATTTCTCTGCTATTCTTCGGGCAAGTATAATCTGCCACTTTGTTATTTCTCTGCTATTCTTCGAGCAAGTATAATCTGCCACTTTGTTATTTCTCTGCTATTCTTCGGGCAAGTATAATCTGCCACTTTGTTATTTCTCTGCTATTCTTCGGGCAAGTATAATCTGCCACTTTGTTATTTCTCTGCTATTCTTCGGGCAAGTATAATCTGCCACTTTGTTATTTCTCTGCTATTCTTCGAGCAAGTATAATCTGCCACTTTGTTATTTCTCTGCTATTCTTCGGGCAAGTATAATCTGCCACTTTGTTATTTCTCTGCTATTCTTCGGGCAAGTATAATCTGCCACTTTGTTATTTCTCTGCTATTCTTCGGGCAAGTATAATCTGCCACTTTGTTATTTCTCTGCTATTCTTCGGGCAAGTATAATCTGCCACTTTGTTATTTCTCTGCTATTCTTCGAGCAAGTATAATCTGCCACTTTGTTATTTCTCTGCTATTCTTCGGGCAAGTATAATCTGCCACTTTGTTATTTCTCTGCTATTCTTCAGCCACTGTGTTGTTACTCTGCTAATCCCCGGGCAAGTATAATCCGTAAATTTTATTAAAATAAAAGCAAAAAAAATGCCTTACCTTCACACCATAGGAGAAACCGTCACTGGATACTAGTAATCGGCCACCTCTCCTACTCCCCGTTTCATTTGTTTTTCATCAAGGTGGATCAACTGTTTTCGTCTGATTAGTGTTAGAGACAGTCACTTGATTAACATGGTAGACATTCAGTCACAATGACAAAGGAACGTCTTTTATCAAGGTGGATTTACCCTGTGGACTGAAAAATTACCATTGAAAAAAAAAATTTACCCCGGGTCGTTTCGCCCTAATTCTGGGGGCGAAACGACTCGAGGCGAAACGACCCGGGACGAATGGGAAAGGGGGCGAAACGACCCGTGACCCTTCCCAAAATTCCAACTCAGTTTCAAATCGGCAAAACTTCCAACTGCTACTTTTTACAACTACAGTGTACGCAATATCGAGCTTCATAAGTATGCATGGTGTCAATCGATATGAGATTTCTATAGTACGTTTACTTATCGTAATAAAAAAAATCCTCGAAATGCACTTCAGGAAAATCGCATCATGTAAAATCGTTATCCAGAGTTAATTCCATCATTCACCGTTACAAAATGATGAAACATCGAAAATTGACCATTCCTGCATAAGATCTGATTTAATGTTAGGAGAGTGTGAATTGCTCAAAGTTCTCAGCTTGAGCATTTGTTTAGCACATATTCAATTCCCAGAATAATACCAAATAATAATAACCTGATAATTCTATCATAAATGTGTTGGCATTTCAGTTACTTGAATCAATTTTGTGCCCCCTTTCATGGCTTCATTTTCAAAATTTTTCTCGGTAGTGAATTTCCAACTAGGGGGAGGGACCGGGAGGGAGTTGGAAACTCACTACCCTACACCCCCCAAACGGAAACCTCTAGCCACGTCCCTGATGACTGATCAGTTGTCATATACTTCAAACGAGCGCTTTCCATACAAACGACATATGAAACATTAGAGTATTTTTATCAATGAGAATTGTGTTTGCGTCAAATGGTCATTTTTTCCAAATTAATGGCATTCAGGGAAAATGTTGCTGCTCGGCCGCCCAAACGTTTTTCTGACAGACAACAAAATAAAAATGTCGACAGACAAGGTTATAGGTGTGGGCCATTCCCCGCCACGCCCAAACTTCGTGCTCTGGTGATGGTATACAACAGCTCTATGTTTCACCTGTGGTTATAAAAATTTCCGGTCGGTGATACCAGGTGGTGAAAAGCTTTAGGTATTACTTTGTGTCAGCAGTGGTCGGCACTGATGGTTGTCGGGTCTGTGATTGCAGGTCTGTTATACACCGTGTGTAGGAGTAACTACTTTGTCCATAATATAATATTTATTAGATATCATTTTCTTTCCCAGAATGGCCCGTTATCAAGCCCGACAGATATAACTTCAAACTAGGCTGATATGACTCTGATCTCAACAGATATGAACCAAGCTAGAGTAGTCCCCAGCGATGCGTTACTAGGCGCAACCAATTTGTTAATATCGAAATGTTCATAGTTATTCGTGGAAATCAATCGTGAAAATTGGGGTTACCAAACATGGTGGAGTAGTTTGAAGCAGAGTTTTGTATGATGAGGAATTGATGATGGAAATAAGCCATGCTTAGGTGGTGAAGAGAAAAAAGAAGGCTGATGTACAGAAAATTCATCACAAACCAGGGGCGGTGGAGCCGGTGGGTGGGGGGGGGGGCACAAGGGGTAGGTGCCCCCCCACTTTTTTCACCAATTATAGGTACCCGAACGGCATTTTCCGACATAACATACACAACCCCTAAGGTCACTACGCATCACCAATACATATATGATCACATTGATTTTCAAGATTTTATTGAATAAAAATAGAAAGCTCCAAATGGAACGTAATATTTCAATGGTAACTGCTTATGACTATTGTAAGAACAAAAATGACCAACTTGTTTGTATATCTGCAATTTCTAATGTAATTCAAGAAACGGTTTGCCGAGGAGTCGGAAAATCTTGCGTTGTTCATTCAGAATTCTGTTTGTGGGAGTCGCCGGTTGGAATGTTCATGGGAATGCGGAAAAAAACCTCCGTTAGAACAATGCTTCGAATTTCCAACTGTGAATTTTTGCCTGAAACGTTTCCAACTATTTTGATTTTTGGACCAATATGGAGGAGAGAGACACCCCCACCCCCTGTAGCTACGTCCCTGGATACTTGATAATGTTTTAAAGGTAAATACTGTCAATAAATGATATAACACCCAGTCGTGAACACCTATCAACCACTGAATACAACACGTACATCACACTTAATACTACCAGCTCCTTTGGTCAAAATTCCAAATTGGTTCAACCGCTACCTCACATACGTTTACTATCAAAACACGCTATCAATACGCACAATTAGCCGCAGTCTAGTACAAGTGCTGTAGATATAAAGAATAGATGGGATCGATCTTCCGAGAATTTTGTTGTGAATTTGGTGTTCTGTCGGCTGCTTTTTTCGCCAAAGGTACTATATAAGTAAGAGAAATTTGTTTACTTTGAAATTCCCACCTCCGATATTCCATAAATTCACATTAAATATACACAAATTATACATCAAAATGAAGGTTGGGAGGTATAGAACACGAATAATATATGTAATCAACTCCTAAGAATTGACAGCAGGCATCAGTGGCTCCTGGAAGTCTGCTACCGTATCCGTACGGGAACTGATAATAAAATAATATTTCCGGAGAACAATTTGTGGCCAAATGTGTTTCGAAACACTTTAGGATGCGGCGATAGGGCTGCATTTGGGAAAAAGGACAACACTGTCTGCAGATTTTACTGAAGATGGATTCAATTCGTCGATACCCGGTACCACGAATTTCCATTGGGAAACAAAATCAAAATTCTAGGAAATTTCACCAGGTGTCATGATACCTTGCATTGAATATGGCAACTGTACAGCCTCTATCTAATAACAGTATACTGTATTAAGGCGATCTTTCTCATTATTTGATTTTAGACGGCATTGTGCATCGATGTTTTTTCCGTCCGATGACCTTGACTGACAATCGAAATTGAACCTGCGATGTTAGCAAAGCCTACAGTTTTGAAATTTTACCCCACGCAGCTCTGTCGCCGCGTTTTGAGAAATTTTGATGTCCTAGCTTTGTTCTTGAATATCTGAAGCACACTTGGCCACGAGCTGTTCTTGAGAAATATTACTTTATTATCAGTTCTGGTACGAATACGATAGCAGATTTCCAGGAACATTGGTGCCTGCTGTTAACTCTGTGAGTTGATTGCATATGCTTTTCGTATTCAAAACATCACAACATTCATTGTGGTGTATAATTTACGTATATTTAATTTAAATGTAAGAAATATCAGATGTAGGAATTTCAAAAGTAAACAAAGTTCTCTTACTTATATAGCACCTTAACTTTGGACATTTTAAAAACAAATTTTCTCAATACCCTAAATACGAATTAAAGCGGTGAATAACTACAAATTATATACCAAAATAATGACAAAAGTACACAAAACCTGAATTTATCTACTTTTTAAAAAAAATTGTGATTTTTTTTTGCTTTTGATCACAAAGAAATTGCAGCCGCTATGATTAACAAGGAATAGATCGGTAATTCGAATGTTTGAGTAGAAACTAAAAGACTCCACACTCGGTAAAGCATATTTATCATTTCATCACCAACGTTGTGAGAAATCTCGTCTATTTACCCGTGATTCTGGACACGTTGTATAGCATCGAAACCACACTGACGGATCAGAAAGGCGATCTGCTAGATCTTCGCAGAGAGAGAGTGACTATACGATTTCACATCAGAGAGATATGAAAAAAACAAGTAAATAAAAAAAAATATATATATAATTTGACAAAAAACCAAAAAAAATTTTTTTTTGTGTTTTTTTATTTGTTTTGTATTTTATAATATTGATAATAATAAATAAAAACAAACTTATTATAATATTCCTTATTAAAAAAAATATACATATAATCCAACAAAAAAAAAAATGACTCAATACATCGTTAAAAACGTGAACATATCCGAAGGACAGAAAGCTAAACTTCGCCGAGCATTGAGTAATCGAGGCAACGCCATCAGATTTAAATTCATTTGAGAAGATCTGGCGAGTGGCGGTAGTGATCGGATTGCCTGGACTTAAACTCAAATCAAAAGGATGGAGAAAGGGATTCGTAATCGAACGGGAATGATGGTGAGACTGAGTCCCGCTCAATTGAGATACAATCTGAGAATGAAAGGCGGCTTCTTGCCATTATTGGCCGGACTCACTGCAAAAGCACTACACAATCTCACGAAGATGGTGTTGCCAGCTCTTGGCGTGGGAGCTCTCTCGGGACTCGCTAGTTCGAGAGTCAACAAATTAATGGGAGGAGGATTGTTTTTGAAGAAGAGGGGAAACAGACTGTTTTTGAAGAAGGGAGGAGCCATGTGTCGTGTAGACATGGAGAGTAAAGGATTGTATCTAGGACCTGCGAGAAATGATGGCAATGCTTCCCGGGGAGACGGTCAATTTCTGAAGACTGGAAAGAATGTGGAACCGATCGTTGAAGGTTTGTTGTTCAGTCAGAATTCGCCGTTTAAGAATATACCCATTTTAGGTATGTTATTAAAAAAAAAAAATAACAATTCCCCAAAAATATCAAATATCTTGAAAAAAAAAAAAAAAAATTTTTTTAAAATTTTTTTTGATATATATTTATATAAGAAAAAAAAAATGAAACAAAAGGTGAGAGAAGAAAAACGTCTTTTTAAAGACTTGTTAACAAAAACGTTTTCGTCATCAAAACAACATTCGTTTTATGAAGAAGAAATGAAACAAAAGGTCAGAGGAAAAAAACATCTTTTAAAAGATGTGTTAACAAAAACGTTTTCATCATCAAAACAACGTCGGTCGCTTTACGAAAAGAAAAGTTTTTAGCTTTTTCTAAACATTTACACGAGTGTGCATCAGAAAGAATTCGATTGGAATGAATTGAATATGACTCGTGTTTAAACGGGCGCGTAAACTTATTTTTGTTACTATTGTCAATCATATCTCAAAATTGAAACTATCTCAAAAATATTGAAACGTGTTCAAATGATAAAACTGCATTTTATTATAGAAATTATTATAGATATCCTAGATCATTTAAAATACAAATTGAAACTCATAAAACGTTACAAATATGGGGAAATTTATTACATGTATGTTTGCGCAAAAAACGTAGTTAATGCATTCGATCGCAGTGGTGATGATAAACATATTGAAAAATCCATTCGTCAGTGTGTAGTGTGTCAAATATATTCACAGATTACACTCCTTCAGATCGAATAGATCAGGGATCGAATTTGCCATAAGGATAGAAATCATTATGCTTTATTTCCCATGAGTTTCTAACGACGACGGTGACAAAAAAATGATGGTTTTATCGGAATACGAAAAGCATAAAATCCTTCTTTCGAAAAAATATAATAATAGAAAAAACTGCACAATCGTAGTAAATGAAAAGAGTTCGTTCATTCATTTGATGATGAGAGGAATAGAAAGTGTACTATAGATATGGGGAGAAAAAATAAATAATAGAAAAAAATAATAATAATAATAAAAATATAAAAAATTAGAAAAAAATTATTTTTTTAGGACCTAGAAAAAACAACTTTTTTTTCTTATACATATAATTATGAGTAAAACTTCCATGGAATCGAGAGCTTGGTTTCTTCTAAGGGCGTTGTGTAGAGCTTACGTGATCTGCATGAATGAACAACTTTCTAGGATCTTGCACGAAAGATGTCTCTGCTGTCTGAGAGAGAATTTAATCACATTAATCATTTGTGTCTCACGATGGAATGGGAAGACATCATCACCACATATTTCCTGTCGACACTGGAATGCGTACGACGTGACGACATGATCGAATGTTGGAAGCAATTCGTGTCTTGCATTGGAGAATCCGAAGCCACAAAATCGGAAGAGTTGAAGTTAGCGCATTGATGTTTCACCACCGAAGACAGGAGATGCATTTTAGAATATTTGTTGGAAAGGGGGATATCACTACCACCACCACCACTAAGACAATGTTCCAACGGGAATCACGTTTTTATGGATTCCTTGTTGAAGGTTAGAAAGCATTAAAAAAACATTTTTTCGTTTATTAAATAAGGGTTGAAAATAAAAAGTATGGGAAAAAAATAATAATAGATATAAATAAAATAAAATGAAAATGGAACTTTGAAGTAAAAAAGTATATCCATCGTTAGAGAAATTGAACATCAAGCCCTTGGCACCTCTTCTACCACCACCACCACCAGAAATTAGCGATGATGTGAGACAGAAGAATCGAATCCAAAAAATCAATAGAATTCAATCGTATCTGATGCAAGAGAGAGATTCTCGTCATTTGCTCAACAAGAAATATTCGAGATTCGAGAAATTCGCGAGTGGTGTGGATTTGACTCTCGTTGTGATCTCTATGGGTTTGAACATTGCCGGGATAAGTCTATTGTCAACTGCCATCATTGCTCTTCCAGTCGTGTAGGCCTTTGAAGGATTGGCTTTGACTGCCGGATTCGCTAGTACGATCGGAAAATTTCTCGCTAAGAAATTATTCGTGAAGGCAAAGAAACATGAAAACATCAGCATTTTAGCTGATGCAAAGATCGACACTGTGTCGGATAAGATCTCCATGGCATTGACAGACGGTAGGATTTCAGACGGTGAATACGTTGACAAATTGAATGAAAAACAAAAATACAAAGTCATGAAAGCGAAGAAAAGAGTCAAGTGTCGTCAGATCATCAAGGAACAATTGAAGGATTCTCTAATGGAAAAAAGTAGAGAAGAAGCGAGACAATCGTTTCATAAATTGTTGGATCCCAAAAAGATTCCAGAAGTAATCGATTGAAAACAAACCAAAAAAATGGATATATATAAAAGAAGAAAAAAACAAACTTATATATATTAAAAAAAAAAAAAAAATTAATTAAAAAATATATACGAAAAACAAACAAAACAAATGTATTGCATCAAATGCAAGAGAGTTACCAATACAGTTAACGTTAAAAAAGTACTGACAAAAAATAAAAGTCCCATGCTTTGCAGAATGTGTAAAGTGTGTGGTTCAACCAAGACACAATTCGTCAAATGCGGTGCCGGTCTGACGAATAAATTGATTAATAATCTACCCATCGAAATGCATCTGCCAGGACATCAATTCACGAAATTAAATAAGAGATTGAATCGAGATCTGAGACCTAAATCTTGGAGCAAATCCATCAATAGGGTGGATTCGGCCTTCTACACACACGATCTGTGTTACACTAAATATCCCGATATCGAGAGTCGTAATCGAATCTGTGATAAAGACAAGTTGAAAACGTTGAAAAATATATCAAATCCCACTAGGAGAGAGAGACACAAATGTTCACTGGTCGGTAAAGTGATTGGTACCAAACGTCGATTCAGATGAGGACATAAAAAAAACGTCCAGAACGCATTATTAACAAATGCATTGGCGAACTAACTACACAAACCCGTCACACATAAATTTAGAAGGAGAAGGGTATTCGTAAAGGGTCTAGATCAGATTTGGTCAGCTGATCTGGTCGACATGAAATCGCATTCGAAACTGAATAAGGCCATTAAATACATACTGATGGTCATCGACATGTTTTTGAAATACGGATGGGTGAGACCTGTGAAGAATAAATCGGGAGCTTGCTTGGCCGAGGCTATGAAGAGCATATTTGCATCGTTCTCTCGAAAACTGGATAAATTGTGGGTGGACAAAGGGAAGGAATTTTACAACAGTCACGTTCATCCATTGGTCGACCTCTATTCCATCAAAAACAAAGGGAAAGCTAAAGTGATCAAACGTTGGAATAGAACCATGCAGTAGAAAATGTAAAAGTATTTCACGGCCAACGCAACCAAGAATTGACGTCCTAGACGAACTGGTCAAAGAATACAACAACACGCAACACAGATTGATCAAAATGACTCCTGCAGAAGCTAGTGATCCTCGAAACGAAAAATGAGTCTTCAAGAATCTCTATCTCGAAAGGGTGAAGATCGAGAAGAAGTCCAAATTGCCAAAATTTTCAGTCGGCAATTGAGTGAGAATCACTTTTTATAAGTCACTCTTTGTGAAAGGTTACACTCCTTGAGGGACCAAAGAAATCTGTAAGATCATTAGAATATTTTATACTGATCCAGTCACTTACAAAATAGGAGTGTTAGAGGACGATGAAGATGACAGCAGAGAAATCATCCGAACGTTTTACGAACAAGAATTGCAGAAGACAACATTTTGAAGAACCAACCCTTCACTTTTTATTTTTTTTCTCTTTATGCATATATGTAGTAAGGGAAAAATAAATAAATAAAATAAGATAATAATTTAAAAAAAAAAAACAATTTATAATAATGAAAAAAAGAAAAGAAAAGATAATGAATTAACAAAAAACCCCCAAAAACATGACAAATATATTAGATATAACCCACAGTATATTGAGAGACGAAAGCATTGAAGAATACAAAGTTCACCAGTACGAACCCATGACTGGAACTAGTTTGAACAATGCCGGTTAAATAAGAATCAACACCGAGATGCAAGATCTCTTCGTTCATCCCAGCAAAAGTTACATAGTGATACAGGGACGTCTCACCAAAGAAGATGGAAGCGATTATGTGGACACCGATATGGTCACTCTAGCCAATAATGGTATGATGCATCTGTTCAGTAATATAAAATACATGCTCTCAGGACAAGAGATAGAATCAGTGTTTCATCCCGGACAAGCCCCCATGATGTACGGACTCTTGACGTATCCGGACGATTTTTCAAAATCTAAAGGACTCAATCAAATGTGGGTGAATGACACCATCGCCAACATGAGTCCAGCCAATACCGGTGCCGCTCTGAGATTCGACTACGTCGTCAAGACTTCGAGACCCAGAGGCACGTTTTCATTCAGGATACCTCTGAAACACATATTCAGATTCGCGGAAGATTATGATAAGATTCTCTATTGATTCAAATGCAATCTGACATTGATTCAAAAATGAAACGATGAAGCCATCATGAGACCCACTGCGACAGATGCGGGTAAGATACATCTGAACAAGATATCTTGGAGCGTTCCAGACGTGTTGCTTCGGTCGTGGAGAAAGTATGTCTCTACATGATCATAGAATCGAAGAGTAAATTACTGATGGGATTTAGAATGAGACAGTGCGACATGGCTAGTATTCTACCATCTAGCAATCACTTCGATTGGAGATTGACCATGAAATCTGCTTTGGAAAGACCGCAATTCATTGTAGTGGCATTTCAGACTGACAGGGATGGATCTCAAGAGAACAATCCTTCTCTGTTCGATCATTGTAATTTGAGAAACATGCAGGTATTTCTGAATGCCCCGAGATATCCTGCAATTAATTACAACACCTCTTTCGATAAGAACAATTTCTGCAGATATCATTGACTGGACGAATTGATGGGCAATCCTAACATCACTCCCACCAAATACAAATCGATCTATCGTCTGTTCGTATTCGACGTCAGCAAACAGAGCGAGTGACTAAGAGAGGTGTATTAGACATTCAAATCAGAATGCAATTCGACAAGAACGTGGCGAGGAGAACTGAAGCTTTTGCCCTGGTCTTGTCAGATAGAGAGTTAGTATTCGAATCAGACGGACAAAAAATGTCCATCTTTCGATGAAAATAATAACTCATAATAATTAAAAAATACCAAAAAAATAATAATAACTATAATTTAAAAAAAAAAAAATAACTACAATTTGAAAAAACAAAAAAAAAAATTTTTTAATTTTTTTTTTTTAATTTTTTTTTTTTTACATTTATTCAAGACATAAAAGAAGAAGAAAAAAATTATTATGAAAAGTTTAATAAAATCTAATTGGCGTTGTCTCCCCTACATCACGTAAAAAGTAATTATTTCAATTTTTTTTGTTTTCACTGTTTGTTCAGAGGTTCCAGTTCGATCAACAGAGGGACTATCGAAGTGGCTGCTTTGGGATTATCACTTTTCGTCTTGAAATTAATCCTGTCCCCCATCTGTACCTTGAGAGGCGTACTGAAGACTTTGGTGTTCGAGTGTTGTTCCTTCTTCTTTTCGACTCTGTACCTCATGTCGCATTCTACACCATTCACCACAAGATTGACAACTGCTCTATTGCTCAAGTCCATAGCAGCCAGACTCATTTGAATGATATTGCCTCCCACCAGCATGGGATATCCTATCAGACCATGCGGCGGTCAGTTACCTCCATTTCTGAAGGACCATCCAGCTTTTTCCACATCTAACACACCACTCTCCTCGGCCCAGATGGTGATCAATTGTCTGGCGTATTTTATCTTTTCCACGATGGAGATCAGAGTGCAGGCATCTGACATGTGGGTGGGATCTGGCAGAATCGTGAGGGCGTGTCCTCCCATGTCCAGTTTGCCTTCCATGATATTGCCCTTTCTCCAGACCGTATTTTCGTCCAAGTACTGTCTGCTGATCACACTGGAAGCGAATTCCTGTTCGTCGTCGAGTCCGAATAGATTGTGACCAGCCATGTCGATTCCGTCCTCCATGGTTCCTCAGTATTTTGTTCAGATACAAGTCGTCAACTTGAGATTCCAGATAGGATTGAGAATTCAGTAGGGCAGAATCAACGTAACCTTTGTTGACAACCGTCGAGACTTCATCATCATTGTTGATCGCAGACAGATTCAATATCTTGTTGAATCCCGCATCCAGATCCGATTTCATTTCTAGCTCGTCGATGTTATTCTTTCTCAGTTCCAAGTCCACGTATTGTTTGGTCGCCGCATTGTTAGGATTCGTGGGAACGTCACGTTGGTTATCTTGTTAGAATTCGCATTCAATTCAGACTGCATCACTTTAAGAATGTAGCATTCTCTCAGATGTTTACTGAATCTCCCATGAGCGTCGTCCACATATATTTTAGTGGCGACATTGGTCAAATCTCTAGGATCCGCTATGTTCACCATTCAATTAGATTTCAAGTTGAGATCGTCCGTCATGACTTTATTCAGGTAATTATCTCTCATCATCTGCTGGAAATTTTCATCTCCTATATCGACGTATTTTTTAGTCACGGCATCTGACAGATCAATCGATTCCGGAAGATTGTAGATTTTCTTATTGTTTAAGTTTAAAGGTTCTTGTCGAGGTTCCTATCTTCGAACGAATCGTTCGTCCAAGTTAGCATCAACAACTCTGAATGTAGTTCTTCTTTTCTTTCTGGAGGAGCCTTCATCATCGTCAATGCGACCAAATTTATTGACTGGCATGTTTTTTTTTTTTGTTGTTATTATTATTTAATATTATTTTGTTTTTTTTATTTTAATTATAACTTTATTTTTTTGTTTCATACACTCTTTATTTATATATATATCTATGTCAGTTTTTTTATTTATATATACCTATGTCAATTTTTTTCTTTCTTTCTCTTTCAATGTAAATCGTTGAGAATATCCTGAAAGTGATCTCCTTCTGACCATCTCTTGAGAACGTAGATGCACAGGTGACCGCAGAACACTCGATCTGGCGCTTGCACTCATTCGGTATTGCAAATAACTGACGATAAATAGTTTCTTATTTCCATCGGTGGTGAGATTCTGTAACTATCAAAATAATAATTTTTATCGTTTGAAAACTATGTGATCCAATGCATGCCCTCGCCTCCAAATTTAAAATTCCACATTCTGAATTGTTGTTGTATTTTATCTCTCGGCAAAGCATCTCTAGAAAACACACCTCGAAAATGTTTGATTTTTAAATCTTTTACAGCTTTCGACAGATCGATGTTAGATAGATGTTCGTTGGGTAAGACGACACCTTCAACCAATGTGCGTTTTATTTTCTTCTTATTCATAAATATGTTTTTGTATTTTTTTTTGTTTTTTTTGTTTTGTTTATTATTTTTTTTCTCTCCATTCTTTTTCTTTAATTTATAAACTCGTGAGTGTTTTTTTAACTTACGACATTTTGACGTCTTGAGTCATACTCCATTCATCATTCTCTCAATTTTGTTGTTGTTGAAATGTCACGGAATAATGTCTGAGTGCAAAAGTGTTTATTTTATCATTACATATAAATCTCTTATCGTTGTCGGCCGTCAACACAATCTTATTGATTTCTTTGGTGTAAATCTCGTGCTTTCCGCTTTGAATCACAGTCATCTTTTTATACACCTTCAAACCTTCGAAAAGACACTCTTCATACTCATCAAAAGTGATGCTTTTATTCATCACACATGCTTGAACGCTTTTCCATCTCTTGATCTCTTTGCCATTGAGGAGATTAGCTTACAATTTTGGCCTCAAACCTACGAATTCGGTGATCTGTCTTCCACCGCTCTCATCTTTGAATTTACCCAACACCATTTTATTGACTCCAGTTGGAATATTAGACTGATGATCATTGGGATAATTACTCATGTCAAACCATTTGTCGACGTCTGGCACTATGTCCTCGTAGACGTCTTTGGTCTCTATCTCGTAAGCCAGACTGTCCGTATCAGTGAACAATAGTTTGGCTGTTGAACCAAATTTGGATTTGATGTAATCATAGTGAAACTCATACATCAATTGCTTGCTAGCGTCTAAGATGTTCGCTCTGAGATAACAAGGTTTGTCAAACTTCAGATGCGTCTTTTGCATGTGTACGGCCATTAGATTTTCATCGAATATGATTCTATGTTGATAATTGGGTTTTGCAATTAATTTTCTAGACTATTCTTTGGATGCGACGAGTCGAACGTTGGTTCTATTTCTGATGTTTTCCATAGATTTCCCGTACACGCAATTGTTCATGAGTTTGAAGACATCTTTTTCGAAGTCACTCTCGGTCTGCATTTTTAAATTCGTGTTGAGATCAATGTATTTTTTCATCCAAGGCTCCTCGTCAAATCGAATGATTTGATGCACATCGATCAATCTCATCCCACGATTGATGTAATATTTCAGATTTTCACAACAGACCACGTACTTGCATTTGTGATTTAAATTGGGAATGAGTTTTTCGACACCGTTCACTTCCATTCATTTGGGAGCCAGCGGATAATTATTGTGTGGATCAGGTAAAGTTTCTGGATAATCCAAATCGACCTCTAGAATACAAGGATAGTCTCTCCATTTTTGTTTTTCTTCCGACGTTTCGACCCATTTGAAATTACCAATTGGCAAAGGATGACTCATGGCCCAACCGTACGTATTTTTCATCGCTTTGCATGATGCAGCTGAACTCTCCCTGGCTATCACCCATATGTTTCATGAACAGATGACTGTCGTAGCCCGAGAGATTGTTTAATATCACCAGATAGAATTCAGCTTCTCGAAATCTCAAATTACATCTGTTGTGAGCAGCGACGTGAAATAGACCTGTGTAGTGATCGTGATCTCTAAATTTTTTTTTTATTATTTTCAGACTGATTATCGAATAGTTGTCTACAGATGTGACATTTGGTGGTTTTCTCGAATTCTCACTGTTGCTCTGGCATGATGATCATGTCCTTAGGTTTTTTAAATTTGTCGTATAATATTTGAACTTTTGATTCTAACTCTTCCACCAATCTTTGAGCCACGTCGTCATCATCTGAACGTTTGGTGTAGATGAAGGGACCCGACGATTCTCATCATCGAAAGAACATTTCATGTAATAACAATAACCCAAAGGGATGTGCTTCTGATGTTTTTTGCCGTAACTCCTACCCTCGTCGGGCTGGCAAGAATTTATTTTTGTGGTGAAACAATCAAAATCGGCATAGATGACAAATGGTGGTTCTGATCTTTTTTTGTAGATGCGAAAATCCACATATGTGTTAGGTTTAGGCATTTCGACGGCAACACCTTGCTTTTCAGTACAATATTCCCGAGGACACGTCAGCGATTCTTGACTACGAAAGGAATTCATGCAGTTGAAGCAGGAAAATCTCTCGCCATTATGTTCACTAATCTGCTTCGACAGTAAATAACTCATATTTTTTATCCAGCAATAATGTTGATTGCCACCCTCGGAAATCAACAACAAATTAGCAATTTTGTTTCTCTCTTTGCACGAAGTCAGTCTGAGAGGATAAACTATTTCTTTTTTATCGTCTCCGTCGTATCCTAAGAAACTCATGGCCATGGAGATATTTAGCTTTTTGAAATGCTCAGTGTCTTTCAATCGCATCAGGAATGGCACTCCCGTCCAATCGAGATTTTTACAAGTCTCCGCATACTTGGAAACTCTCTGAGCGTCCTTTTTTACGGGATACATTTGAAACACTCGTTATCCTCTTTATTTTTCACTTTAACCAAAGCTTTTTATTATATAGGAAACGAGGCAATTTTATAAAGGCAGACGCTTTCAAAGGATCGTGTCTGTCCACGTGAAGCTCGAGATTCAATATCTTCTCGAACGTCCAACCACTTCCCTTGTTTTGAAAGATAGACATAGATTCCAACATCTTGTCTTTCATCACTTCGTCTCTAAACACAATCTCGTCTTTAGATCGGAAATAAGTATCTTCCACCATGCTCTTGCCCGTTTTCACGTCGACCTTTTTCTTCAGATAATGCAAGATCATTTTTATTTTTAAATCCTTATCTAGATGTTTTCGAACTACGTTCAACACTTTACCCTTCACCAGTTTCATGAACGATTTAGGATCGATTTTTGCAAGACCTGGCTTCGCGTCGAAAGTTTTAAACCATACTTTGATGGCTTCGTCTCATTCTATCAAAATCAATGGTGACTTCAATGCTCCCTTTACAATTTCCCTTATCGCATCGAATCCCTTTTTTCATTCACCGCTCTCACGATTTCATCCATCACTTTTTTTTCTAACAAATTGTCATCTCGAACCGCATCGCTTTTCATCTTTTTATTATTCTCTTTCGAAACCTTCTGCTGCTTCACCACTTTTCGTGTAATGGTTGTCTTCTTCTTAGTTTCCTCCATGGTCATTTGTTGATGTGGTTTTGTTGTCGCTGTCTTCTCGTCTTTTTTTCGCTATTCAAGTTGTTTTGTCACTACCACAGATATTTCGTCCATTCCCTTTCTGTCAAGCAAATGACCTATGCATTCATATTTTTTCATGTATTTGACACCATTCAATTTCAATGACTGACACTCTTTAGCTTGTAATTTCACCAGTGATAGATCACAAGTCTCCTCGCGCATGGCTTCGATCAATCGTTCTTTAGTTTTGTAGCAGTTATAATTTTTAATTCCTAAATTTCTACTGTACTTTTTCATCTGGGGTTTGGCAGACAAATATAATTTTTTTTCCACGATATACTTTTCTGTGTTTGGCATTTTTTGTGTGTTAAAGTTCGTATTTAATATGAATATATTATGTTTTTAATTTTTTTAATAAATTTTTTTTTTGAATTGTTAAACTTCTTCTTATTATATTACATATATTTTCAATTTTTTTTCTTTAATGACAAAAAACCCCAGAAAAACAAACAGAAAAAACAGAAAGACAAACAGAAAAAAACCAGAAAAAAACAAGTACTAACTCATGATAAGTACTTTAATATGCTTTTCAAGTCAAGATTTAAATCTATCTTCATAGATAAACTAACTCTCTCTTTGTATTTTTGCGTCTGTTACGAGCGTGTTAACTTTAAAGCTATCATCTGCCCGTTGATAAATCCATCTGAAAACTAGATTCACACTCTCAAACGTTTCTTCTCCCCCCTTGTTCAGTTTCAATTCGTCGACCACTTCTTTAGAAACGACCGGATATATATTACTCCCGTAGATGAACGACAGATCATCTGGATCAAAATTTTCTATCTTCTCTGAGAGAATGGCTACTAGATCGTCTTGGCATTTGTACATTAAATCCAGAGTGGTCTCGTTCAATCTCAAAGGTAATGTATATTTCTCGTATTCGTCTCTCAATCCACTCATCTCCATGTCCTTCAATTTGATGGCATCATGCGTTTGTAGTCTATAAATTTTACTACCGAACTTCGAATATCTCTCGACTCTCTTCAGTGTGAATTGTTTAGGTACTGACAATTCCATGATTGATTATTGTTTTGTTTGTTTTCGTTTTATTGAAAAAATATTTTTATAAAATATTAAAATTTTGTGTGTGTGTTTTTTTTTAAAATGATAAATAATTATTAATTGTAAAAAATATTTTTTATTTTTTTTTCTTATTATATATGTAAAAAAATAAAATAACAACTTTTTTTTTCACAGTTTTTTTTTCTTTAATGACAAAAACAGTTGTGAAACAAAATTACACAAGTTTTTTTCTACCCAAGACCGAAACGGAAAAAATGAAGTACTTAGAAAGCATATTATTTGAAGATCAAGTACATTGGAGACACAGGAACAAGATTCATTCGAATCTGGAAAAAGTTCAATTCAGAAATCGATGTCTGTTCTGGGAAATTGTTTAAAGCTCAAAACATAATCGACCGAGAAATATTTCCAGATTTTGATTCCGGTGTATCTCCCCCTGTATATCTTCCCCCTCCCCCCCGGGGGGGGGGGATAAACTAGTTTATATTCCTCCCCCACTGGTTTATCTTCCCCCAACCTGAATTTTTTATCTTTCAATTTAATCACAGGACTTTTTAAAGAATTTGCTTTAGTACCCCTCTGTTATATTAAAAAGCATGAGGGGCAATTTGAAAACTTGTTAGTCTGGCCTCGAGAGTGCGGCAACAAACCCTATATTTTGATATGTTTTTTTATTTGAAAATATGAATAAAATTCTCATCAGTATCGTTGTATGAGCCAAAAAAATAATTTAAAAACTTTGAATGTCTGTTGGGGGGAAGGGGGAGTCATAACCTAATCATGACCCCCCTCCCCCTCCCCACCCCCATCAGAATATTTGTCACTTTTTACAACTTAAACACAGGAATCTTGAGAATGGAAAATATAGCAAAAATCAAAGAAAACCAACGTTTTGTGACTCAGGTGTGGGGTGGATAAGATAATTTCTGAGTAAATAAAGAAAAAACATCTTTCGGTTGAGAACTTTTATTATCATAACAATAAAAACTATGTAAACTACAGCATCAAATTCAAACAAAATATCTAGCACTTGATAGAGTCAACAAAGCCCTCAATGAATTTCTCTTCAAAATGATGATATGAGCAGTAAAACAAACTTACAAGTGGGAACTATGAATCTTAATATAAGATTAAATTCTCTACAAAATGGTGCTTTGCCTTTAAAGAAAGACATTTGTCACTTTCAAGTGTCAGGTGGGGGGTAAGATAAACTGGTCAGGATATCTCCCCCCACCCCCCCCCCCCCCACCCCAGCTGAAGAATTATCTCTTAACAAGTTCTTCAAAAATATTTCTTCTGTTAACAGCTTGTACGAATGAGTCTTGAAAATGGCAAAAATGTATAAAATTCTACTCACAGTGCTAATTTGACCTAAATTTGTTTTTTTCTTCCCTTTTGGGTATCAAGCTCTCTCTCACACTGACCGATGAGTTTTTCAATGTGCTCTTAATTGCTTTACTAATGTCACCCACAGGTAAGGAAGCGATAGGGGGAGTCATAACCTACCCATATGTTTAAGTTGTTAAAAGAAAAAAAAAATATCCAGTTTATCTTCTTTATATCTAGTTGGTGAAGGGTAAGATAAACTGGTCACGATAACTACCCCCCCCCCCCCCCCCCCCACACACACTGAAAGTTGTTCCCTTCTAGCAGCTTAAGCATGTGAATCGTAAAAATAGAAAATACAGATTAAATTCTCTTACAAATAGTGGTTTGAGCTAAAACAATTTTTTTGTAACTTTGAGTGTGGAGTGGGGGGTAAACAGATTACATTCTGTTCAAAATAGTGGTTTGAGCTAAAAACAAATTTTTTGTAATAACTTTGAGTGTTGGGTGGGGGTAAGATAAACTGGTCATGATATCTCTCCCCACACCTCAAAATTTTTCTTCAAAATGGTGGTTTGAACTAAAAACATTTTTTTTGTAACTTTGTGTGTCGGGTGGGGGGTAAGATAAACTGGTCACGATATCTTCCCCCCCCCCCCAACACGACCCACCTGAAAATTTTTCCTTTCTAACAGCTTAAGCATATGAATCTTAAAAATAGACAATGCAGATGAAATTCTCTTTAAAATTGTGTTTTGAGTACACACAAAAATCATGACTTTGTCAAGAGTGTTGGTGAGGGGTAAGATAAACTGGTCACGATATCTTCCCCCACCTGAAAATTGTTCCCTTCTAACAGCTTAAGTATGTGAATCATAAAAATAAAAAATACAGATCAGATTCTCTTAAAATAGTGGTTGGAGCTAAAAACAATTTTTGTGTAACTTTGAGTGTTGGGTGGGGGGTAAGATAAACTGGTCACGATATCCCCCCCCCCCCCACCCACCAAAAATTTTTCCATTCTGACATCTTGAGCACATGAATCTTAAAAATAGAAAATACAGATGAAATTCTCTTCAAAATAGTGATTTGAGGTAAAAAAAAATTGGGAGTAACTTCGAGTGTCAGGTGGGGGAAAGATAAGATGGTCAGGATATCTCCCCCTCCCCCCCACCCCAACCCTCTACAACTGAAATTATTCTCTTTGTCACATCTTTAGCAAATAAATCTTAAAATTGAAAAATACAGGTGAAGTTCTCTTAAATAGTAGTTTGAGTGAAAATAAAAAAAATTAGCGACATCGGGCGACATGTTTAAAAAATGTTTTTTGCATATATCCCAGGAAATATTTTGAGAAAAACACGCAAGTTCTTCTTGTGCAATTTTCTTCTATTAACAACATATTCAAATGAGTCTTGAAAATGTAAATTTGTATAATATTCCGCTCACAATGCTAATTTGGGCTAAAATGTTTTTTTTTTCTTTTAGGCATCTAGCTCTCTCGCATACTGACCAATGAGTTTTTCAATGCTCACTTGATGCTCTTTTAATATCACACACAAGTAAACAAGCAAATTCTAATAAAAGATCTGGTAAAAATCTGAATGGTAAAAAAATTCAGGTGGGGGAAGATAAACCAGATGGGGGGGGGGGGGGGAGATAAACTAGTTTATCTTCCCCCGGGGTGGGGGGAGTTGTACAGGGGGGAGGAAGATATCGTAGTACACCGGATACGTAAAACAAAATTACACAAGTTCTTTTCTACCGAAGATCGACCGACACAGAAAACATGAAGCACTTAGAAAGCATATTATTTGAAGATCAAGTACATTCGAGACACAGGAACAAGATTTATTCGAATCTGGAAAAAGTTCAATTCGGAAGACGAAGTCTGTTCTGAAAAATTGTTTCACGCAAAGGACCTGTCCTGCGCCCGAATGTTCTCCCTGCTCCGCATCAATTCGCAAACCTGCTCATTCCTTTGCTTAGAATCTCCCACGTGTAGAAACATTGTTTTTTTTTATTTTATTTTACTTTTTTTTCTTTAATGAAAAATGGTTATATTTTTTCTGTATTTTTTTTTAAATGTTGTTATATATATATATATTTTTTATTTTTTATTTTTTAAACAATCAATTTTTTTAAATGTTGTTATACATATATATATATATATATATATATATATATATATATTATTTTTTCATGTTTTTAAACAGTCAATTTTTTTTTTTATCTTTTTCAAACAGTCAATTTCTTTCTTTTTTTTCACCACTCGTCTCGCAACTCATCATAACATGTGTATCACACGCACATTTTTTTTTTGCACCTGACACCGGTTTTTAGACTCAGACGAGCGATTTCTCTCCTCGTCCAGAAAAACCTCGTGCGTCATCGTCGGAAAGTTCCGGCGCACCTGATAAAATTCACGGCTCGTCTCGGAATCCGTTTTTTTCCCGCGGAAATCCGCGTTGCGCCACTCGTCAACGACTTTGCCGTTTTGGAATTTTTGTCAATGGGAATCTCAGTGCTAATCGCGCATCCGTCGCAATCGTGCAAAACACACAATATCCAAGTCGAAAAAATTCACCTAAAATGAGAGTCCGTGTCACCTCTGAGAAAAGGCGAGCGTTTTCCCAAGAACGATCGTTGTCAAAACCTGCTGGCGCACATAAAGGTAATTTTTTAAGAGAGTGAATTTTTTAGGGTTTTTAATAAATTCACTTCGTCTACCGCAACCACTGTAAAAACCGGGAGAAACTGACGATGTGAACGCACACGTGTCGCATCGCGCATGTCGATGGATTTCGATCGTGACGCACGCATTTTATCCGAAAAACTAAGATTTTGGTGAGGTACGCGTATTACTGCGCCAGTACTCTCCGTTCTACCCTACTCACGGCGGCGTTGTGTACTAAGGCATACTGCACGTCGGTGGTGCAATTGTCTTCAACCGATGCTAACCCTGCTTGCGTGGAGTTAGTATGTTGAGGAGTTGAGAGTTGCTCGCCGTTCATCAATGCTTCTCTCCGGGTACTCCGGCTTCCTTCACCCGTACAACTGCCGTGGTAATGATTAGCCATTGTGCAGAAATATGTGACGTTAAACACCAATAAATAAATAAATAAATAAATAAATAAATAAATAAATAAATAAATAAATAATGGCAAACCAGGGGGCGGGGAGGGGGTTATCATATATAATGACGGAAACTGATCGATATTTATTTATTGGGGTTTAACGACACTTTGGACAGCCAGGGCCACCTCATGTCAGACAGTTTTTAGCCTTGCTATTTTTTAAATTGACGCCTTTAGACACTTTGTTCACACGTATCGATCCAGGGATAAAGTTTATTGACGTAAAGACTATACCTGACGCTGGCGTCGGGGAAGTTTAGCTCCTTCCTCACTTTTAAATTTCTTTTAATCCCACGCAATTGGAGCCAGAGTGCCAGAAGGGCTGAGAAAGATTCAACGACACAACTTTTTTTTTAGTTTGTGTCAGTGTTTTAACAAATAATAAAGATGCTATTCGACTTACACATTTTGTTCTACCAACCGATGGCGCCAAGCAATCGAATGGCAGAGCCAAACCATTGGCCATACAAATTCTTTCAATTCGATTTCGACTACATTTGACACAAAGGTATCTCTCTTGTCCGAGATGTTGATGGTTGGTTTTCCAGACTACTGTAGTAATCCAGAAACATTAAACATCAGAAAAACTGCAGCTGACAGCAAATAAAATATTAAAAAAACACAATCCAACAAAAGGCGGATTCTGATGAAAGTTTAAATCTTTTCAACTCTGGAGCAAAAGAACACACCCTCATACCAAGTTTCCGAATAGCCACCGAGTATGTAAAAGCTCCTCCGTTCAACAAAACACATGAACGGAACACACCCGAGGTCTAGATCACCACGAGGGGCCAATGTGAAACCCTAGCAATCCAAGTTGTCGGGCCCAGTTAACCCTTTACCCAACGCAGACGATATCAAAATTTATTATTTTAATTATTGTTTTTTTTTTTTTTAAATTTTCAATAAATTTCAACAAAACCACATCATGTGATACCGCATTCGAACGCGCTCGTGGAGTCAAATGATATGGCTTTATTGAAAATGTTTTCAATTGAACTATTTGTATATTACACGTGCGGATGTGACCGATTCGTTAGGTAATGGATTAACCAAAACGGATGACGGGAATTCATGGAACCCTGGAAAAACGCGTTGCACACACTCCTGACCCAACTCTCTGTTTAACCACCGCTAGCATTTAGGGACCATCTCAATTAATTACAGTTAAGGACTCCCCGGGGAGCAAGGTAACAATTAATGGGAGTCCCGCCGAAGACGCTGAACATTATTTCTTTGATTATGCTCTTTACACACAAGCGTGAAATGACCTCCTCTCTGCCCAATCAGCAGCATGATATGTGGCAGACTTGAACACTGTTGATACCCCCTTCTTGGGAACCCAGATCTATGTGCAGCTGACAATATAACAATTTTCTTACGCGGTATAAAAGTATATACGAGATACCCACAGATTTGATCATTATTTATCACTCTAAAATATATATACATCCGGAACTTAATTAAGCAGCTCCTGTTTTATTCGCAGCGGTGTTAATAGAAACTGTCATTACCTTCATGCTATCTTTCATATGGTCAAAAGTGATTGTTTGCGGAAAGAACTGACAAATGAAAGACAGCGCAATGATGAAAATATGCAGTATTTTAATGGCGATAATTACTCATATCTGTCACTAGTGCTTTTGATGTAAAATGTACTCTCGACAAGTATGGTGCTGGAACGGTCCATGGTAAAACAACGTCGGTAATTACTGACAAAAAATGTAACTTGTGATCTCCTAAACACAATAACAGTGTCTGACGTCACTAGCGAGTGTATCCACCACGTGCCCGGATGACGGCCTGATCCCTCCTCCTAATGCTACCAGTGAGCCTTCTGATATGGTCCAGAGGCAACTGCTGCCACTACTTATCCAATGCAGCTTCCAAATCGGCCAAATTCTGCACAGACGGACCCCTTGCTTGCACACGACGTCCAAGAAAGTCCCTGATGTGTTCTAAGAGATTCAAATCGGGGCTCATTGCAGGCCAAGATAATGTTGTGTTAGCGTTGTTCTGAAGGAATGCTCTCACAGCATGGGAACGATGTGGCTTTGCATTGTCATCCATGAATACAGGGCGAGTAGCCAACGGGTGGTTGTCAAAATGAAGCACGATAATCAGATTGAGAATGACCCGGATGTAGAGAGGCATCCCCAGATCATTACTGTTCCGCCACCATAAGGAACAGTAGGTCTGATTTTCCTGGGCACGTGAACGTTATTTCTATGCCTCCACACTCCCATGCAACCATCTGTGACGTGAAGTAGGAACCTAATCTCGTTTGACCAATGGACTCTCCCTCACGTCCTGAGATTCCAATGTTGTCGTGCCATACACCACTCCAAATCGTCGACTTTGATGCTGATCGGACTGAGCTGGACGCTTGGTGACCATTCTGGACCTCATATCCAGTAGTTTGAGACGGATTCGGACAGTTCTGTTGTACAAACGCCTGTTGGGGAGCCAAATGCGTTTCAAAACCCCACTTGAAGCAAAGAGTTCACGCCTAACGAGGTGAGCCAGACTCCGATCTTCCCGAGGAGAGGTATTTTGGGGTTGTCCAGGCCTTGGTCGGTCCTTAACATCGTTGGTTTGTTGATGTTTTCGGACAAGTCTGCTGATGACAGAATGACTATAGGCAAGTTGCCTTCCAACAGCTTTGAATGACATGCCTGTTGAATGCATGCCAACGATTTGCCATCTTAGTGCCTCCGACAGTATCCTCCTTGCCATGTCAACATATATTGATAAACGAAGTGACAAATTTTCTTGTTTATACACCTTGCCATGTCAACATATATTGATAAACGAAGTGACAACTTTTCTTGTTTATACCCAGATATTGCATGTGGAAGATATTTGTGACATTCGTGGGAAGCATGCCTGTTGCGTGCATGCCAATGATTTGCCATCTTAGTGCATCTGACAGTCTCCTCCTTGCCATGTCAGCATTTATTGATAAACGAAGTGACAGATTTTCTCGTGTTATACCCAGATATTGCATGTGGATGATAGTGTTTTTTGTGACATTCGTGGGAGGCATGCTTCACGAGGACGAGGGAGTGTGTTTGGGGTACGCAACCAACCAGAAACATCATGTTGCACCAGATGAAATGTACTGCAAGACATACCAATCATTAAAACATAATAATCAGTAACAGCAACTTCACTATCATGAAACATATCAGGGGGTGCTTAATCTTAATTAAGTTCCAGGTGTATATATACCCCCCACTGGACGAAATGATTACAAGATCTTATACGGACTTGTTATGATTATTATTATTATTATTGTTTATGTGTATGTGTGGGGTGTGTCTGTGAGCATGTGTCTGTGTGCGTATTTTTTCCAAATTCTACTTATATGTACTGTCTATTTACTTTGACCAATATGGAGCCCGAGGGGGGGGGGGGGGGTGGGGGGGTGACATGGTCATTTTTTGGGGTAATCAGCGCTCACAAGGGACGTGGTAATTTATTTTGTGGTTCCAACACTAATCAAGGAGCATGATTATAGAGGAATGATCAATGAATGAAATGAAGGTCAATAAGAACCTGGTATACGACACCTCCCTCCCTGGGTGGATAGGAACGTGTTGATATGCCGTTTGTAACATTTCTCCGCCATTTCCTACTTGGGAAAGAATTAGAAAAGGATTGATGGATAGTTGATAGTTATGTAAGGCCGATCAGTCCTTATTGGGGGTGGGGGAACAGGGCGGGAGTCTTACCAATGGTGGAACTCATTTGGTGGAATTCATCACTGTAACTATACCTCCCAGCAGTACTGTTAACCTGCTATCGTGTGACGTCATCGTAATGGTGATACGAGGTGTTACATGCGCACGGCGGTGCTAATTGTTGGGAATTTTTAGCTGGATCAGAATCTCATGAGAGTCCTATGTAAATGGACACTGGGGCCGCCATGTAGTATTGCTACTGACATAAGTTATCCCCCTGTCCTGGAAGTAACATACCCAAGCCGACTTATTCCTTTTGCGGGCTGGTAAATAACCACGTGTTTAGGGTTAACCCTCACAACGCACACTACACCGGCACCCCTCAAAGCAGCTGTTGCTGCTCCTGCCCTTTAATCCTTATCCTAGGATGCTCCTGATCCTAGTGTGATCCCGATACTCAATAACAACCACCTCCTGTTCCAAGGATGAGTTTAGGATTATCCGAATTTGAGTCACTCCTCCGCTCATCCCTCTTTTCATTCCTCCACTTCTCCCCTTCCTTCCATCCTCTCCCTCCTCTGTTCCCGCCTCTCTTCTCTTTAGAGGCTTTTTAGCGAAGATCGGTTATTTGTCTCCCAAAAGGAGGTCTAACGGCTGGGGTATGCTTCAAGGAGGCAGGGAAGATAACTCGTGTCGGCGGAAATACCCTCCGGGTAAGATGGTGACCAACTGATCCACAGCCGCACCCCAAAAATGTCGTGTGGTATTCGGACTCTGATTCACTGTGATACACCTTTCTATTGCTGAAGGTACAGGAATGTCATACTCGGAAAAGAAAAAAGGGCGACACGTGTTTTTTCCAAACAAAGTCGTGTTCTGAAGCTTTAAAGTTGTAAACTATATGGTTGGACATATAATGACAATTGACCATACTCCTTGAGTCCATGTTTTTGCATAGGGGTCCCCTGGATATTCCCCGCTCCCTCCTTCCATACGCTGTTCCTACAATGCTATAACATACAGAAAGTGGTAGCAAAAAATTCGTAACTGATGAGAAAATTTCCTGGCAAATCGAATGGAGTCATCGCGGAAGGTGTCAGCGTGATGCACGAGCATGACAATAGGCGAGAAAGTGTTATGCATTTTGGTACAAATTCTGTGTAACCCCTTTCTGTGGAGCACAATTCGGGTCCATGTGTAAGAAACCTACTGTAACCAAGAATGCAAGGCTGAGCACAATGAAATGATAAATAATCGGTTTACACATGGAAAGTTCATTCAGCCTCACGTCACCCGGATAAAGAAATAAGTTGATCGTGTCACTTCCCGAGCTCCAGTATATGAACAGAGGTAACGTGGCCAATTTATTTTTTAATCCGTTCGCACGGTTTAGTGATCCGTTCGCACTTATTTGTAATTGGTTCGCACGGGTTAGTAATTCATTCGCACGAATTGGTAAACCGTGCACACGGATTACCCATGAAATTGACCATGTCACCTGTCGGGCTCCATGGATCAATGCTTTCTCATATGTACACATTCAACTGTCAGTTCAGTTTTGTAATTTATTATTGTTGGGGAACGAAAGGTGTACTAAGTGGAAAGCACTTGTCTTTCAATCTCCATTTGCATTTTCTTAATGGCAAATAAAATATGTTTAGTTTACAACAATTAATGTGAAATAATAACCATGTATTATGTAAAAAAATAATTGTCAAAATGGGTGCTGTCGCAGTGAGTTTTGCTTTCCGCAGTCATATTTTTAACTGAAATCTCAATGTTTCGTGAAAAAATAATCTCAAGGTAACAATATCCCATATTTACTCCCAGCAGCTGTGAGATCGCGTTTCTGTGGGAACAGAAAAGCTCTCTACCGTATGAACAAGATAGAACACATTTATCGCGTTCTTTGTGCCTCATATCGCCCCTTGATTGCAACAAAGCGACGTCTGTAATGTTTCAGCATAGAGATTGCTCCATGATGTTGCACTGAAGGGATGTTATTTTCCAAACTTTTCTGGTTTCAAAATGAAATGTGGTCATTGGTTTCAACATATAGCTCATCATATGGACAGTGTCAGCTGAAATGTTAATCTGTGTGTATGTGATGTTAATCACAACACATTACATACTATAGTTTATTAAAACGCAAAATGGAAAAAGGACCTAAACAATGAATATGTGTGGCATAGGAAAATCCAAAGATTTATAGATATTGTATGTTTGTAGAGTGAATGCAAACAGCGTAATTCCAGGACTATGCCAAAAGGTTTACACTGGGCAACGTGGCCTGTGCTCTAGAGTTGAAACGGTTAAGCGATTAATCAATTAACCAATGATCAACGTCTTGATCGATCAAAAAAGTAATTGATCGATTAACCGTTACTTTTGACCTACTGTATTTTCTGGATTAACGAAGGAACAAACTTGCTCCAAAACAGGCAAACACTGTCAAACTGACTCACATAAATTATATGAGACAGAGTAAGTTATGTGATGACATACTTGTTTACTTGCAGGATCATCATACTGTAACAGTAGCTGGAAATGGTCATTCTTAACCCTTTACCCTTTGCGGGTAGCAGACGGTATAAATTCACGAATTACAAAAAATTTTCAATTTTTGTCTCAAAAACATAACGAACTCGTTCCAATGAGGGGTCATAAGCTAAGTTTTTGAGACAAAAATTGAAAATAATAAATTTAAATGGAGATTTTTGTATATAGGCCTACTCGGCTTTGTTTGTTACGTTTGGTAAAGGGTTCATGCTGTAAATCATCAACGGTATGGCAGTTATTCAGATATCTATCTGGACAAGTGCTTAATCGATTAACCAAGGTTAATCCACGTTGTTAATCGATCAAGAAAACCCCTTAATCGATTCAGCTCTAGTGTGCACTGCCACAACCACACTTATGCGGTGCAGTGTCCACCCAGATAGTAAATCTGAAGTACCGCTGCAAAATCTTGGGCTGCAAAACTCCAGGGAAATCCGGAGGTCTACCAATTGAAATTATCATGATCTTGTTTTTTCATCTGCAGAATAGGAGTTGATGTCTTGATGGGTCCGAAACCGAATCTGGGAGTGCTGTTTTGTGCTCATCCGTTCTCATCATATTAACGATGTAACAGTTCTTATTATACGACCACCGCGAATACAGTACAGTCACTGTGGACTGGTCATGATCAGGGTCGTGGCGACAGAGGGGTGGGGGTGGGGGTGGGGGGTCAAAATTGCCTGTAGTTGGAAATTCGGAGGGCAAGTCATGAGTAGTTGGAAATTCCATCTATCTATATTTTAGAGCTGCTTTGGTGATGCTGATGTCTCCTTTACTTCCCAAAATTTCAACTCGGTTTTAAATCGGTAAACATTCTAACTGTTAATATTTACAACTACAGTGTACGCAATACCGAGCGTCATAAGTATGCATGATGTCATTCGGAACGAGATTTCTATAGTACGTTTACTTATCGTAATGAAAAAAATCCTCGAAATGCACTTGAAGAAAATCGCATCATGCAAAATCATTATCCTGAGTTAATTCCATCATTCACAGTTACAAAATGATGAAACATCGAAAACTGATCATTCCTGCATAAGATCTAATGTTAGGAGAGTGTGAATTGTTCAAAGTTCTAAGCTTGAGCATTTGTTTAGCACATATTCAATTCCCAGAAGAATATCAAATAATAATAACCTGATAATTCTCTCATAAATGTGTTGGCATTTCAGTTACCAGAATCAATTTTACGCCCGCTTTCATGGCTTCATTTACAAAATCTTTCTCGGTAGTGAATTTCCAACTAGGGAAAGGACCAGTTGGAAATTCACTGCCCTACACCCCCACCCCCAATCGGAAACCTCTAGCCACGTTCCTGGTAATAATCCACGGGTGGGCAGTGATGTCCACGCATGCATTTACCAGGTAATAAGAGCCACCATCAGCTAAGTTTTAATTCATGAAGCACCGAGTTATACTTTTTTGTTGATTATTCCTATAATGTAATAGAATTGCGACCGAAGAAATAACGCCGACTCGTGGAAAGTGACCAGTCCACGGCGGCTGTATGTTATTTCATCAATACCGCAGAAGTTTTAGCATCAATTCTGCCTCACCACAAAACGAGAGTCTCCGCATCGTGCTGTTCCAAACGAGCCGATCGTGACGTCATTGACGTTCGGAGAATTTCGAAGTGATAATTTTACAATGCGAAATCAAAACTCAAGCGTCTTGGAACCAAACAGTCCGTACAAGCAAACATTCTTTCTCTAAAATTGTTAGTTATTACAACAGTCAGTCACATTCTGTGTTGGTGACGACGGACGAGTCCATATCAGCCAGGCCAAACACGGTCAAACGCGACGCCTACAGCGCCTTATTATCCACCCGCAAGGGAGGGATATAGTGAAGAGCTCCGTCCATCCGTCCGAACTTTGTTTATGGCATAACTTGAACATAACTTGAACAACAGTTAACGGATTTCAATTCTCTTTGGATATATGCCCCTATAGTAACAATGTCCACGCCAAGTGCGATGACCAGCGATATCCGATGAAAATTATGGGAGTTATTGCCCTTCGTTAAAAAAAATATACCGTGTAATGCTTGTTTATAGGATAACTTGAACAGTTGTCAACGGATTTCAATTCGTTTCAGTATATGTCTGTATAGCAACAATGTCGATATCAAGTTCGATTACCAGAGATATCCGAAGAAGATTATGGAAGTTATTGCCCTTTGTTTAATAAAACAATATCGTGTAATGCTTGTTTATGACATAACTTAAACAATAGTTAACAGATTTCAATTCTTTTCGGTATATGTCTCTTTTCCAACAATGTCTACATCAAGTTCGGTGACCAGCGATATCCAATGAAAATTATGGGAGTTATTGCCCTTTGGTTAATAAGAAATATCGTGTTATGCTTGTCAATGGCTTAACAGCGGTATCCGATGAAAATTATGGGATTTATTGCCCTTTGTTAAAAATATCGTATAATGCTTTCTTTATGAAATAACTTGAACATTAGTAACCAAATATCATTTTGTTTTGGTAGAAATCTCTTTGGCAGCAATGCCCCCCCCCCCCCCCCTCTCTCCCGTGCCAGTTAAGCAATTTGTTTCTTTGCTCCGCAATGCATATTAAAGGGGTTAGAGTCAGTACATGCGAAAAAGAATTTGATTCCTATCACCACAAGCCCATCCACCCCCGTGTTAATTATGCATTTTTTTTCTTTGCCCTGAAATGGGGTGGCTCAGTAAGTAGGGTACAGGCAGCAAGCTGAGAAGTCCTCGATTCGAATCCCACCTGCGGCCACCGCGCTGTGTCCTTGGGCAAGATGCTTCACCCCCAATGCCCACATGGGGGCACGATGGCGTTGTGAACTAAGGCGTACTGAACTTCGATGGTGCACGTGTCTTCAAGCAATGCTAACCCTGCTTGTGTGGAGTTAGTATGTTGGGGAGCCTGACAGTTGTTCGCCGTTGCTCGGTGGTTCTCTCCGGGTACTCTGGCTTCCTCCACCCGTAAAACTGTCAGACACGAGATGACCCTGGCTATCCAAGGTGTCGTTAAACTCCAATAAATAAATAAACAAATTGCCCCGAAATGCATTTTGAAGGATTTAGAGTGATTACATGCGGAAACAATTGACTCCTATAACATAACCCCCACCCCATGTCAATTAGGCAATTTGTTTTTCTTTGCTATAAATTGCATTTTGGAGGATTTAGAGTGATTACTTGCGGAAAAAAATTGACACCTATCAACCCCCCTCCCCAAAAAAACCACCTTCCCACCTCTCCCCCCCCCCCCCCGTCAGTTAGGTCACAATCTTTTTTGGCTCCGAGATGGGTTTGGCCGGATTTAGAGTGATTTTATGCAGTAAAAACAGTTCCAAATATGTCAATCCCTCCCCCCCCCCCACACCCAATTGATTGGTGCGGGGGCATTAGCATCACTTCACGATGCAGGCCTCTTGTTTGATCAGGTTTATCGGGTCTTGTCAACTCGGCGGAATCCCACGACCCAGGTCAAGTACAGTCAGTTTCCACGAGTTGGCAATATTTCCACGATCGCAATAATATTAGATTACAAACACTGATTATTGGAATACTTATCAAAAATTTAATGAAGAACTGGGTACAACCCGGTGCTTCATTAATTAAAAGTGCCCTGCTGCTGATTTTTATTACCTTGCAAACGCATGCGTGGTTAACACTGCCCACGCGTGGATCCACGACGGCTGTATTGTAACTGTTGTAATAACCTGTAATTGTCTTACTGCAACAATGTACAACAATTAATATATCTGCATAATAAAGGTGACGACAGCAATGCGCTGCAAATGTCTGCAACTAAATCAGTTTTAAAAACTACTTTTTTACAGATAAGCCGAAAGTCCCTTTGTTCATAGCACCGTCTGTCACGCCTCATCGTTACAACAGACCAAATACCATGGGACCAGCGCACAATCCTGGAATACGGCTAGTGAAGTATAACCGAACGACTAGCGTCTTACTGGATATTACACAGTACTTCATTAATCTTCCAGACAGCAACAGAAACCATAGGACAAATTGGATGTTCGAGTACTCTATGACGCAAGCGTATGGAATTCCAGATTTGTCTCCGGAATCCATTCAAACGGTGATAGATATGTTGAAGAAATACGATAACGGCCTCGTTATGGAATATTTCAAGAGAATGACGTCATCAGTCAATTCACGCATACGTAATTCTTGTGATGACACGTGTAAACATTCCATTCAGTGCGCATTTACAAATATGGAATTGGAGTCATTCAATAACTGTCTTAAGTCTTTCAGCAGTGCTCACGCAGCACACCTGTCCGTTTCATTGTCTATAATATTTCTAGCTAGCGTTGTGTCACTTTTCTTAAAATAGCTAATCAGTTCTAGTTTAGTTCAGCCAGGAGCGCCAAGAGGGAAGGGAACCCCGAAACGTTTACGCCTGCCTCGAATATTATAGAGGTCCAGAAGAAGACAAGGCCTCCATCTTTCATCAGTTCTAACGGTAGCAACACTGGGTCTTAAGACTACCCGCTAATGTCGGAGATATTCACTCATACCTAATTTTGACTCCAATTAATTTTTAAAACAGGATAAGGCCGAGTGGCTCGGGTTAACCGAATAGCCTTATAACCCCGTTTCTCTGACCATTAAACTCCTACCTTAAAACGGCAAATCGCCGTTGGTCATCTGTTTAGATTACGTACGCCACTTATCGAAAAATTGGCTTTGTAGATTTGAACCACTGTTTGAATGAATTTTAATCTTTGAATACTTCGAAATTTCAACATCATTGGGGGCTTTTTCTTTATCGAAGACACCCTGCCAATCAATGCTTTGTTTGTAACAACGTCATTTGCTGAGCTAATGACAGCACTGATCGTTTCTCAATCCATTCCGGCTAGAGCCGCACGAATCTCCGAATATTCCATTCGATTTCTACATCGATGGACTAATTCGGGATCGACATCGACATGAGTCCTAAAAAGGATTATTTGAATCGAGAAACGCATGCTTTTTCACAAAGGGACTACGGTAATAAATACATGTCTTCTATCGACGAAATAATGCCGTTGAAATAAAGTAATTAGTAGCTGCCTGTTACGTTTTTGATTCCATCTGCAGTAGTATGTCCCGTATGTTTCACCCCTCGTAAGCAGAACCCCGGACAGGACCCAGGAACTGACGTCATAGTCACGTGACCCAGTGGCGCCATGTTTGATTGTCGTGATAGCCCGCGCGGGCGGCCATGTTGTGACGTAATTAACACAGTGATACGTGGTTTTAGTGCGCATGCGCCGCGCGTGTTAGTGTGATACCTGTTTTCGTCGTCCATTTTGTATATTAGATTTTGTGCCTTGGTTTCTATGGTAGCACGCGGTGCTATGTAATCCAAAACCCTCTAATAGGACAGGGGTGTGTTCGGAGGATGTGTTCCGTTGTACAAGAGTATATTTAATTACCCAAATAGACTCGACAATTTCCCCACATCGCCAAAAATCACCCCAAACTACCGAAACAGACATAGCGAAGTCCCATTTTGGGCTTTCAGGAGTAGCATATAGTGCTATAAGGCGGTTTCGATTTATAAGAGTCAGTCTAATTACCCAGAATCCTCAAATACTTCGTAGAATTACCACAACCAATCCGACAATTGTTTTGCTAGTTCGGATATTCTTACAGAATCCCTGCGTCTGCCTCTCCTAGTCCACTCCACAGCTTATTCTTAACATTTCTTGGTCTTCGATGTCTATATTATGTCTTCCCCGATCTCCCTATTAATTATTCCGACTTTCCTAGATGTGTTTGTGTGCTAGTGCATAATGTGTACATATTACATGTAGCACATAGGCACGTGCTGGGTGTGCCGAGATGTGCTTGTGTGCTTATGCACAATGTGCGCATATCACATGCAGCACACAGGCACACGCGGGTATTTTAGAAAACCTATGTCATAGCGATGTGCTATTTGAGGATACCTTTTGAGGATACCTTTTGGGGATATCTTTTGAGGATACCTTTAGAAGGATATCTATCTGAAGATAGTTAAGGATCCTAGCCCCATCCTGCTCCTGGTTTCGAGACCACCCCCTACACCCTTCATAGCTTCAGTGTCACCACTGTTGACTCGCCCATGGTCACCACCATCTGTCGTGTGATCTAACGCTCTGATATTCACACAATACTACAGTCTTCTATCACCCTTGAAGTCTTGTACCATTACTGCCTTATCCTACTACTATTGGATACCACCACTATTTTGTCCGTTGCAAGAGTGTCTCGCCATTACTGACTTGTAGCACTACTACAAGCGTAGTAGCTATCTTGCTTCTGTCTCGATATCTGTCCTTGGCCAAATCTTTAATAGGCTCAATGAGACCACCCCATTCATCTAAGCGTGTACAATGCCTAGACCTAGTGCAAGCTGGGGAACTTTACATATAAGAACTGTATTTTGATCGTACTGAGATGTGCTTATGCGTTAGTACACATTGTATCATAATGTGTACGCACTGCATGCAGCACGAGCGCATATGCTGGACGTGCCAATATGTGCACGTGTGCTTATGCACAATGTGTGTACAACACATGCAGCACATAGGCACATACGATGAAAAAGGGATTCTATGAGTACAGTCGGATACCAGAAAGGGATTCCACGGAACGTGGGGCAGGTAGTTAATGGAATGTGCTTGTGTGGTATTACACAATGTGCGCACAACACACGCAACACATAGGCACAGCTTGGATGAGGTGATGTGTGATTGTGTGCCAGTGCACAATGTGACACGTTGTGCACTAGCACATTGGCACATACGGGTATGTGAGGATACTTATGACACGGTAATGTATCATTTTGAGAATACCTTTAGAGGATATATTTTGCATGATACTATATGAGAATATCTATTTGAAGATAGTTATGGCTCCTAAAACCTGTTTGGTCCGGCCATCTAGATCTTTAGCTAACACGAAAAGCAGACGACACTTGCAAAAATAATTCTTGTATAACTAATTTTTTTGTTTTTTTTTGTCTCTAAAACATAGGTTATGACCCCTCATTGGAACGAGCTCGTTCCAATGAGGGGTCATTACTTATGTTTTGGAGACAAAAAATAAAAAAACGTGAAAATTAATTGGCGATTTTTGAGAATAGCGCTGGCCGGTTTTGGCCGTTACGTTGGGTAAAGGGTTAAGCCACCCATTCATAGGTCATCACTGTTAATTTGTCCACAGTCGCCGCCAACTCTATTGTAGTCACCCAATACTATAGTCTTCTACACCCTTACAGCATTGTACCACTATTATTGACTTGCATCACCACTTCATACTTCCTAGCTATGCCTGACTCTGTCCCGACTCTGCTCTCGGCCAGGTCTTATACAGGTGCAACCAGATTGCTCTATTCATCTAAGCCCGTATTGGTATTTACAATTCCTTGATCCAGTACGCGCTAGGATACCTTACATGTAAGAAATAGTCTGTTGGTGTTACCTTGGTGTGCTGGTGTGCTAGTGCACATTGTGTTCACATCACATGCTGCACATAGACACATACTGGATGTGCTGATGTGTGCTTATGTGCTGCTGCACAATGTGCGCACACCAAATGCAGCACATAGGCACATACGCAGAAAAGGGAATTCTGTATCCATAGACATATCCTAAAAGAGATTCCGTAGGGTGGATTCCTATCCGACTCCGTGAAATGGGATTCCGTGATTTGACCTGAACACTCAAGGGTATTCCCCTACCCTACAGGAGGAGTATACTCCAGAACAACAAATAGGGGTGGACAGACAGAAAAACAATAACATGGATACATAGATAGAAGTAGAGCAGAGGATTCTTGTCGGTTTGATTTTAGTAACTGTAACTAAGGATTCGGGGAAAATCAGAATCACAAAAGTACTCTTATACAAAGGAACGCCCCTATTTTTGGAAAAAGACTGCGTTCAAAACCTGTCTTCTTAAACATACAATAAACGAAGTATCGGATCATTTAACACATATAATTAACACTTCCTGCGTAAAGGGCAAAGTACCAGACAGGATGAAGATCGCGAAGGTGATACCCATATTTAAAGCAGGTGACGAGCACAGCTTTTCAAATTGCAGACCTATCAGTATACTTACGGTATTCTCAAAAGTAATGAAAAAACTCATGGAAGTGAGATTAACTAGTTTCCTCAATAGGTTTAATATTTTATACCCTAACCAATACGGGTTCCGAAAACGACATAGCACTATTCATCCAGTTCTTCAACTCCTTAAAAGCATCGCAATAGAAAATAATAAACAGGAAAAAACAGCACCTTGGCATTGTTCCTGATTTGTCAAAGGCCTTTGACACCATAAATCACGAAATACTGTTAGGTAAACTGGAAAAATATGGCATCCGAGGTGTCGCCAACAATTGGTTTAGAAGTTACTTGTCCAACAAGTCTTAATATGTTATATTTGGAGGTATTTCAAAGACGAGCTTCAAAAGCTATTCGAATGGTGCTCTGTGCACCAGCTAAAACTGAATTCTAAGAAAGCCTTGTATATTTTACTTAATCCAAATAAAGGTAGGAACAATTATCTCTGCCATGAGCTAAAACCAAATAACCAAAACATTAACAAGGTTGGGGGCCACTGAAACAGAATAATCTGTGATTTTTTTTTAGGAATTAGCATTGATGAACACTTATCCTCCAAATTATGCTCAAAAATAGCACGCGCAAACTATAGTTTAAACAAAGTAAAAAATATCCTCGGTCACGGAGCTCTGAAAACATTATATTATGCCCTCATACATAGCCATTTGGTATACGGAATTCAGGCATGGGGCAACTCAAGAGCTATCAAAAAACTAGCTGTCATGCAAAAGCGATCATTACGAATAATTAATAACAAAAAGTACAATTCTCATACAGATCCCCTGTTTATGGAAAATAAACATTTCTCAAGGCTAATGATTTGTTTAAATTACATGCACAACTGTTCGTGTTTGACTGGAAAAACGGCGGACCACCGGATTCTTTCAATGATATATTTAAAATTATCCATCCGGTAGGACAACCAGACAGTCTGGCCTCCTACACATAAAAACACACGGACCCAAACTCTGAATAAACTTCCTTTGTACACCTTCCCGAAACTATGGAACGCTCTAGACGACACAACTCGTAATATTAGCGACAGAAAACATGCTTAAGAACAACGTAACTTCCACATTCATTGCGTCATACTCCAGTTATGTCCACTGCAATAATCCCTACTGCCCTGATTACACTTCGTAAACTTTTAAATTGTCAGTACACGTAATAGTCATGCTCTGTATCTTCATCTGGAATCCTAGTATTGTGCAACCTGTTTCGCTTCCTCCATACAGTTGTGCTATGTAAAATCTAATATATAAATGCGAATCTCTCTCTCTCTCTCTCTCTCTCTCTCTCTCTCTCTCTCTCTCTCTCTCTCTATCTATCTATCTTTGTTCCGGGTGAAGTACTCCGTTTCTCGACCGATCGAACTCAAATTTTGTATACGGGGGTAATTCGTCCCTGCGAGTAGCATGGGGTTGGTGCCCGTGCGGTGTGAACTTGACCTTGAAATTGATGACCGTGATGACCGTGACCTTTTATTTCGAAAACGGCTGGGCCGATCGGGCTAAATTTCATATGTGCGGGTATATTGACCCATCGATCATTTTGACTTTATCGGGGTGCCCGTGCGGGGTGACCTTGACCTTGAAATTGGTGACCGTGACCTTTTATTTCGAAAACGGCTGGGCCGATCGGGCTAAATTTCATATGTGCGGGTATATTGACCCATCGATCATTTTGACTTTATCGGGGTGGCCATTTTATATGTGCGGGTATATTGACCCATCAATCATTTTGACTTTATCGGGGTGCCCGTGCGGGGTGAGCTTGACTTTGAAATTGGTGACAGTGACCTTTTATTTCGAAAACGGCTGGGCCGATCGGGCTAAAATTTCTTATGTGCCGGTATATTGACCCATCGATCATTTTGACTTTATCGGGGTGCCCGTGCGGGGTGACCTTGACATTGAAATTGGTGACATTGACCTTCTATTTCGAAAACGGCTGATATAACCATCTTCTCCGTGCAACGCCGGGTATCACCCGCTAGTACTATATATACGCAACTAAGAACTTTAAAACAATAATCTAAACAAATAATTCATCACATTCGTCGCACTATGAGGATGCAGCTAACGTAGACTTCACGCCCAAACATAATGACCTACCTCTTTGTCGCAGTCTAAACAACACGAACTTCACGATGGGACTGTTGCCGCTCTCAGGTGTTATGATGAGTAGTGGGGGGAGTCCTATAAGCAGGTTGTTTCTTGCCAACCTTGAAGCACCAACTTTCCGCTGGCGCATATGATGAACCAAATCTCCAGCTCCAGAAAAGAAATGATTCGATCGCAATTCTCCAGTATGTGTTACATAACTGGTTCTAAGTTCATTCGTCTGGTCACAGTCTGTTAGTAATCACCCCATCTTCCAGAGGGTGGCAGGTAGACAGCCAATCTGGCTATGCCACTTTCCATGGTATACTACATATTACATTTGTGCAATATGTTTATTTGTAACAATTTTACATGTATATGTACCGTGAATAAAGATTCTGAATCTGAATCTGAAGGCTTCTGGTGGAATCCGTACTAATTAAACTGATTTGAGGTATTTTGGGTGATTTTGGAGTGAGTCGGGTCACTCGAGTCGATTTGGGTAATTTTACGAAATAAACGAGGATTTGGGAAAAATCCGAACCAGAAAACTACTCCCATTAAATCGAACACACCCTCCGAACACCCCGTCCTATTAGGGGGTCACATAGCACTACCTGATACTTAAAGCAACAGACTGCTGCAAGTATTCGAGCTAAAGTAAAGTCCGTTTCGATGATTTTGGATAGATGTTGGGGCCATTTGGGTAATTATATACTAGTATATAACAACCCTTCAGTCTAGAGCACTACGTGCTACTCTTATAATGAGGAATCCTAACAAAATAAACAGGAAGAAACCGAGGATTTAGTGGGATAACTGAGTCCGTTTTGGTAAATTGGGGTGGTATTGGGTGATTTCGGGTCGTTGTCGGTTTTGCTGTGGTAATTAGTTACTCCATTTTAATAGAACGTGTCGAAATGGTGGCTTTACCAAGTCCATTTCGGTAATTTTAGGAGGTTTTTGTGATTTGGAGTGATTGTCGGTCTATTTGGGCAATTCTTAGAAGTAAACGAGGATTTGGGGAAAATCGAATCTGAACACTACTGGCGTTGAATCAAACACACTCTCCGATCAGACTCCCGTCCTTTTAGAGGGTTTTGGGTAACATAGCATCCACGTGCTGACCTACAGGGATACAGAATGGACGACGAAAACAAGTATCACCTTAACATGACGCGATACGCATGCGCACTAAGACCACTTATCTCAATGAGGATACCATCACAACATGGCCGATAAGACTGGCTACCATGACAACACAACCTGACGCTATTAGGGTCACGTAACATGATGTCACTTCCGGGGTCCATCGGTTGGGTCCACAAGATCAGTGTCGTCCGGGTGCATGATATACTACTAAAAGTGAACATGCATGTGCATGTATTCCATCTTGTTTCAGCTCATTTCCAAGTTGTTTGAAAATATTCCTGGCAATTGGTAAACTTGTGATTGAAATCATTGATTTTTTCCTGAAGAATCATTGATTTAAATCATGATTTTAATCAATGATTTGAATTGATTGATTTAATCAGCCAACACCGACTGGAAGATTCAATGATTGTTGGTGGAGAGATTTAGTGATCGATAACTATTCACACACCCCACTAGCGTTTCGTAGCGAGGTCTCTTTGTGTCACTTCTCAGTAGTCATTCAATTTGTGGCAGCTTCCTCCGAATGAGGAAGTCTAAAATTTCCAAATATTATTCTTAGCAGTTTAAAAATCTTGTCAGGCGCAACAGGGCTAACTTTTCATATAGAAAAATGAAGACCGAACCAGGCCTAACATGTAAATTTTAATAGGTGACACGCCTTGGAATGACTATTCCCCCACCACCCGAGCCCTACAACACTCAAAGAAATACCGGTACTTGGACATAGCTTGTACGCAATCTCCTTCGTGATTTTGTCACTAAAAAGCTATTATGGTAGAGCCGTTTCTTGGTAATAAATACTCTGAAGATACTTCTTGGGGAAATTAACGGTATATTTTCAATATTTACAATAAAAAGAACATCCCGGTATATATGGAAGGAACTAGCCCACGAACAACGGTGCCTCCGAGTAGAACGTTGAACAGTGACTTTCGCGGAGATTCCCAACACAGTATCCTAACACTGTAACAGAATCAAATATATACAAATTGAGATTATATAACATGTGGCGTGGCATGTTAGAACAATTGACATATATGCTAACAAAATTATCGGTTAAAGAGTTTAGGAATGTAAAAAAAAAATAATAATCAGTCAGAGGCGATTACTGACGTATTATGAATTTGGTATTATTGTTTCAGAAACAAAGCCTTTGGTAACGATGGATAGGTTAAAGGCGTTTGAAAGGACGATTCGGTCAAATTCAGCGATAAAGTTAATCTTGTGAAAAAGGCACTCGGGTTGTTGTCAAATCGCCCACCTAAGTGTCGCCTGTTAAAAGTCGCTGCCACACTTTTCATTCAGTGCGGGAAAAAATCTTTAATCGTTTTCGTTGACACGTAATGACAATAAATGGTAATGTGATAAGAAGAAATTACATGTACAACATGGGCAATCTTAAAATAATACTTCGTAATCCCATCCATGATATGATCACCAAAAAGCTATACAATGAAGCTGGGAAAATACTTTTAACGATTTTATTTAATATATGCTGACAAGAAATGGGACCGGAAAGACAGAAGGACGGACTCCATTCCCATATCACCCTCTACCCCTATGTGGCGGGGGATAACAAGGGGTTAGGATTCATATATTTCTTTTGTACGATCATTTTAATGCACAGTAATTTAAAATATTGTTTTAGTTTTTGTGGACATCACCCTTTACCAGCACCAGGCCGCTAGTTTCAATGTTTTGTGTTAGAATTGAATTTTGTGTGTATGTGTGGAGTGGAGGCGTTTATGAAGGTTTAGCCTGTTCGTCAACCGCCTTTCTTCTTTGAAGCAAATGAAATAAGTTGGGGGAAAAGTACTGGGTGAGTTATTGGTACTGCATGATTCATAAAGAACATCTGAAATATCCTGAACCCTTTAACATACATCCATATCCAGCCCGGACTATTCATAAAAATCCTCATTCAAATTTTAATTAGGCTTTCCCAAACCCAGTTTGGGAAAGACTCTTGTTATTCTTCTTTTTCAAAATTTTTCTTCTCTATTTTTGTTTTCTTTTTTACGCGTATTTTCAAAATATACTGCCAAAACCTTCAAAATTTCACCATTTTTCGAATGTCTCAAAATTATTTACAGTTATTTAGCTCAAATTTTCCATACATTTAGAGCATAATATGAATCACCACTCAAATCTTTCAACATTAACCCCCACTGGCCAAAAATGACATGAATATAGATTTTTTCTTCAAAATTGACCAACTTCAAGGGCAAATTTCTCTAATAACAAGGTTGTTGTAACAATTATTTTGATATGGATAGATGAAACAATGATTGCGGAAGAAAGTTACTGTTTACTTCTTAATCTCAGATTTAACCCTCAAGCACAATGAGGGCGAGAGTAGGTGATAAAGGCGGATTCCACATCACTTGTACATGTACGTGTACAACATACGCACACGATGCGTTCACCAACGTGGAATTCGGTGTTAAATCACACGTTTGTTCACAAAAACTGTACATGATTTAGAATCGGCTCATGTACAGTCAGTGACTCCTAGATCGCGCTTTTAGCGTCAAACACTCGTGCTGAACGCATCGTGTGCGTGTGTTGTACATCTTCAGTTGTATCGTGTACGTGATTTTTGGTCTACGTTCGCATCGCAGATCAGACCCACCGATCCATCGTCGGCGAACGCGAGCGAAGGCAAAAAGATTTGGGTGATTATCAAAAAACAGCTTTTGCGGTTCTAAATCAGTGATTTAGAATCGGCAATTGAGTTGGTACAGATGATTTAGAATCGGCAATTGTTTTTGAGGCGGTGGTGGGTTTTTTTTGTTCAAACAGAGTCGATTGTGAATATATAGTCTGTATTATAGACATTGATGTTTTCCGGTGATGGGATGGATAAAAATTGAGTTTTGGGCTTTTTTGGTGAATTTCCACCACTATGAGAAAATTCTCAAAAAAAACCATTCAGCTGATCGAGCGATCGAATCTCGTAATAAAAACTCGATCTGAACGAAGAGTGTCTGTGTGTTTGGAAATTTGCAAACCCAGTCACGTCTTTCCTGAAGTAAGCAAACTAACACACGTTATCGTAATTGAGGTGTTTTGTTCAAACAGAGTCGATTGTGAATATATAGTCTGTATTATAGACATTGATGTTTTCCGGTGATGGGATGGATAAAAATTGAGTTTTGGACTTTTTTGGTGAATTTCCTCCACTATGAGAAATGAGGTTGACTGTTAAGCGTTCCTTGAATAAAAGTCAAGAAAGACACTTATCAGAATGTTTAAAACGCATTTTCCTCTCAGTTAGGTTTCGAGTGGTAAAATTTTTAATATATTCACGATAGCAATCGGAGAGAGAGATTTGTTAAATCAGTTTTCCATTGTGTGTGATAAAACTGTTTAACAGTCATCAAAAAAGGATTTTCTCTTAATTCGACACTCGATGAATTGATGTGTGAATGAATGAAATCTTTTGACAAAATGTAAACACCGCTGTCAAAATGCGTTACATTAGAAACTGGTTTGACATGTACTGTTTAAAAACATATTTTTTTTTAACTTCAATTAACACAGTGAGTTTGAGATGTGATTTTTTTCAGATATTATATTAAGATGGAAAAAGATTTTAATACTTAAAACATAAAATATATAATTAAACATTTAATTTTGAAAAATAATTACAACGAAAGATGACGTTTTTCCAGGTGGATCCAAGACGCCGAGATCGAATTTTAGCCGAGTATTTAAGTGCTAAGAAGGCGATTCAGGCAGCTGATAGGAGCAGACGTCTCGGTGAGATGGAACTCACACGCGAAGCTACAAAAATATTTAAACCCGTGACGGAGGGTCAAGAGCGAAGCAGGAAGGAGATAGTCGAAGAATTGAGACCCATAAAGGAGAGTTCTTTGAGAATGGGTTCGTTGCCTTCTAGTTTTGGAAATCAATATTCCGTTCAATCTACACCGGATTACGTTCCCACGGGAATTCAAACAGATATGAGCGAGAGCGACACCGATACGGCTTCGACTATCACCACTAGTAGCGTCGCATCATACGATGATGATGGCGGTAAGAGAGATCAGACGTATGGAATTTACAAGGATTCTGAGGGTAGAACTTTTGTAGGTGATACGTTGGTGGAAATGGACGATGACGAATTGATCGTGGGTTCGAATAAATATAAAGTAACCGATGGTCTGCGGAGATTGCTCCTTTACAAGCCCGGAGATTTCACGGAACAGGATTTCGACAATTACGGCGACATTCTAGTTCAAACTCACGCCATGAATAGTAATAACGATCCTAGAAAGACGAGACACAAATCCAACAGAGGTTACAAGTGGAAGAAAATAGTGAAGCCCATATGGGAGATGAATAAGAAGTTCGTCGAATCGGTGACTGGCAAAGGGGTGAAAACCACTTTTCTTCCGAGCGATCCCGACGCTCCGTCTCAGAGATTGAGTTTGTTGATGGGGAGCAGACGGGCTGGTAACACGGGATTAGATAATCAGATAGTTGCCATATCTGACGAATTGTTGAGACAGAAGGTTTTGAATATAAACCAGTATAAAAGGCTGATGAACGAATTGAAGGATTGATGTGAATATAATAATAAGTAGAGAGGGAGAAACAAACAAACAAACAAACAAAAATAAAACAGTAAATTCTTACACTAGAATAATAAAAGTATTTAAAAACAACAAAACGATTTACCAGTGAAAAAAAAAAAAAAAATATATCATAAAAATAAAATATGTTGGTGATAAAGAACAGGGGATACGTCAGGACTTACGTTCAAGGCGGTTCTGGCATCGTCGATTCTATAATGCGAGCGTTCACGAGCAATGCGGGTAGAAAACTCGCATCGACCGCGTTTGAGGTCGGTAAGAAGACGGCTTTGGATGCTGGTAAGAAAGCCGCTTCCAAAGCCAGTGGTAGGATAGCTTCTGTGGCTGGCAAGAGGGCAGCCGACGCGTTGATCGGCAAGTTGATCAGTCCGCCGGCGAAGCGAGCTGCGTTAGAGCAAACGCCGAAAAGTTGGAAAGATTTTAAGGATGCCGTGGTGCCCATACAAGATTTAGCCAAAATGACGAGTGGATCCGGATTGAAGAGAACTCACGACGGTGCGATATAAACAAATAATAATAATAACAACATTAAAAACAGAGTTTGAAAAACATAAAAAATTTTGTGTTTGAAAAGAATCTAAAATAACAGACAAAAAAAAAATAAAACAAAAAAAGATGAACATTAAAGATATGTCTTGGAACGACGCCGCGACCAAGAGGTCGAATAACGAGTACTTTCCCAAGAGCATAAGAGGTTTGATAGTGGGAAAATCGAATTGTGGAAAGACCAATCTGTTGATGAATCTGTTGTCCCGACTCGACTGGTTGGATTACGACAGATTGTTCGTGTTTGGCAAGCGCTTGTTTCAACCCGAATACAGATTGCTTCGAGAGTGCATGGATCGCAGATTGCCCAAGGACGTCATAGCCAGAATCTTTGACAGCAGGGAGGAATTCGACAAGTGTGGAGCTCCGCTCTCGACCATTTTGGACGGCGCGGCGACGGAGTTGACGAAGAGAAATGCATCTTCGAACGTCGAGTGTCGATTTTACGAGAACGCTAGCGACGTTCCGGATCCTAGAGAATTGAAATCGGAAGATAAGAATCTCATGATTTTCGACGATCTGCTTTTGGAGAGACAGAACCGATGCGAATCGTATTACGTTAGGGGTCGACACAGCAACGTGGACTGTTTCTACCTGTCGCAGAATTATTTTCGATTGCCCAGACAGACGATAAGGGAGAACGCTAATTTTCTATGTCTCTTTCGCCAAGATCTCAAGAATCTCAATCACATCTACGGCGATCACGTCGCGAACGACATGAGCGCTGTCGAATTCAGGAGATTCTGCAAGAGGGTTTGGGATGGTGGACTTTACAATTTCGTCGTGATCGATTTGACGAGCGAATTTAATCGCGGAAAATATCGGTGCGGATTCGATAAGTTTTATGTTCCCGATGGTGATGATAATAATAATAAGATAGAGCGTGAAAAAATAAAAAAAAATTAGAAAAATAAATAAATCTTCAAATAATTAGTTTTGAATAAAAAAAATAAAAAAAATAAAATTAAGATATAATGTTCCAACATGGAGAATTGTTAGAATGGATAGCCGAGAATACGGCTGCGAAACAATCCATTCAAATCGTGGTGAGTGGCGATTCGACTCGATTCGCTACGAAATTCGAACCTTCCATCGAATTGAACAGAGAGAAAAGTTACGAGATGGCGTTGGTGAATCTGGAGACTTATTATTCCTTTCCCAACGTCACCGAAAAGAATAACTCGTTCAAGTATTCCGACGGAACGGATTGGTTGGAGATTCGAATTCCCAAAGGAAGTTACGACATAGACGATTTGAACCATTACATTCAGACGCGAATGAAGACGGATGGAAAGGGAAGCAATAAGATCAGACTCGCTCCCAATCCGAATACATTACAGACGATGTTGGATTTGGAAGATAATTTTCGTGTGCATTTCAACATGGACGATTCTATAGGCAAGATGTTGGGATTCGATCGAAAGATGTATCGAGGCCACGCGGCATCTGAAAATACGGTCGACATTCTCGCTGTCAATAGCATTCTGGTGAACGTGGACGTGATTGCTGGAAGCTACGTGAATGGTAGCGCTCAGCCGACGATCTATTCCTTCTTTCCAAACGTGTCGCCGGGTTATAAGATCGTGGAGCGACCTCGAAATTTAGTTTATCTACCAGTGATTTTAGACACGTTGTATAGTCTCAAAACCACGTTGACGGATCAAAATGGTGAACTGTTAGATCTTCGCGGAGAGAGATTGACGATACGATTTCACATAAGAGAAATATAAAAAGCAAAAAAAAAAAATATTATATATATATAGATAACAAAAATAAAATAAACGGTAATATTAATTTTTTTTTACTAAATTATTTTAATATAATTATTAAACAAGAAACAATTGAAGTAAAATATATTTAAAAAAAACAAACAAAACAGAATTATGACACAATACGTGGTTAAAAACGTGAACATATCCGCAGGACAGAAGAAGAAACTTAAGAGAGCTTTAACAACTCGAGGCAAGGCGGTGAGATTCAAATTCACTCACGAAGATCTGACGAGAGGTGGACAGGATTCGATCGCCTGGACCAGAAGTCAAATCAAAAGGATGGAGAAAGCGATTCGCGATGGAAGAGGGTTGGCGGTGAGATTGAGTCCCGCTCAATTGAGATACAATTTGAGAATGAAAGGCGGTTTCCTACCGCTATTGGCAGGAATCGCCGCAAAAGCATTACCCTTCGCCACAAAGGTGCTACCCTTTCTTGGAAAGACTCTCGGCGTGGGAGCTCTCACAGGACTCGCTAGTTCGGGAGTTGAGAAATTAATGGGTGGCAGCGGACTGTTTTTGAAGAAAGGAGGAGCCGTGTGTCACGTTCATGTAGACGACAGCGGTAAAGGATTGTATCTAGAACCCGTTAGAGGTGGCAACTCTCTGAGAGGAAACGGTCTCTTTCTGAAGAGTGAACGGAATGTCAAGCGACTCGGCAAGGGTTTGTTGCTCGGTGACAATTCGCCATTTAAGAACATACCGATTTTGAATATGTTATTATAAAATATAAAAATTATATAAAATATATAAAATCGTAGAAAGTATAAAATAATATATATTTAAAATGGGTGAAGAGGTGGAGAAACAAATTTATCACCTGGTTGAAAAGGTGGAGAAACAATTTGACGATAATGACGAACATCGCGAACCAGAGAGCGAAGAATTAAAAAAATGGTTAGACGCTAATGATGGATATCTAAGGAAAGAGATAGATAAAGTGCGGGATATACGGTTGGGAATGAGACGATGCTTTCCACAGTCACCACTACCTTCTGAAGTGAATGGTAATGATGCTAGTGTTACCAAGAGATGCACAACATTCGTTCATAATTATGATTCGGATAAACAAAAATGTTATCATGAACGTATCACATCACAGAGAAAAAGAAAAAAAAAAAAGAAAAAGAAGAATCAACGCAGAAATTTGAGAGAAAAGGAAACGTTATTATAATATATTATGATGATAGTGAAGAAGAAGAAAAACAAAAAAAAAAAAAAAAAAAAAAAAGTAAATGAGATCTAAAGATGATTTCATTACTTTTTTTTTTTTTTTTTTTCATTTTTTTTTCTTCGCTAAAAATCAATCGCTCTATTGTTTATATTTCCAAGTCCGTTATTAGCATGTTGACGCTCGTGTCTACTCCTTTTTCGAAAATGTGTTGAATGTTTATCTTTACTCTTTTGAGTTTTCTTACATCGGTCAACTCGCTCTCACCACCCAATTTCTTCACGAGTTCGAATGAGATGTTTGGAAATATGTAATTTCCATAGGGCAACGACAAATCGTCCTTGTTGAATTCTCTATCTTTGGCGATGATGATGTTCTGCAGATCGCTTTGGTACTCGTAAATCAAATCGAGCGTGGCTTCGTCCAATTTCAGAGGCATCTTATATTTCTCGTATTTGTGCTCTAAGCCCTTCGTCTCGACATCGTTCAATTCGATGGGATCGTGTCGTTGTAATCTATAGATTTTATGACCGAATTTCTTATACGTTTCGATTCGTTTCAATTTCAATTCGCATCTTTTAGGTGTTGTTGTCTTCAGGCTTTTAGGTGTTGTTGTCTTCATGATCGATTATTTGTTTTTTGTTTTTACGAATTCTTGCAATAATGTATATTTTAAATTTTGTATTTAAATAATAATTTGATAAAAAAAAAGTTTGTTATTTTTTTTGCTCTTTATATATATATAAAAAAGTTGTTTTTTTAATTTTTAATTTTCTTTAATGTAAAATTTTTTTTAGTAAAAGTTGTTTTTCTCTTTATATATATATAAAAAGTTTAAATTTTTTTAATTTCAATCTCTCTGTTGTTTAGATTTCCAAGTCCGTTATTAGCAAGTTGACATTCGTCATTTTTCCACATACGAAAATGGTGTGAATGTTCATCTTTACTCTTTTGAGTTTTTTTTCATAGGCGAATGCGCTCTCACCACCCGATTTCTTCATGAGTTCGGGTGAGATTATTGGATATATGTAATCTCCATAGGACAACAATAAATCACCCCTGTCGAATTCTCTGTCTTCGGCGACGATGATATTAATCAACAGTTCGCTTTGGTACTCGTAAAACAAATCGAGCGCGGCTTCATCCACTTTCAAACACATTCGATATTTGTGGTAGTAGCGCTCTACAGTCCACCATCTCGACCTCATTCAATTCGATGGGATCGTGTGGTTGTAATGTATAGATATTAAAACTGTATTTCTCATACCCTTCGTCTCGTTTCAATTTCAATCCACATCTTTTAGGTGTTGTTGTTGTCATGATCGATTATTTAGTTTTTATGAATTCTTACAAATAATGTTTATTTTAAATTTTCTATTAAAAAAAATTGAATTTTAAAATTTAACTTTTTTTTTTTTTCTATTATATATATAGAGTAAAAAAACAAAACTTTTTTAACAAATTATTTAATACAAAATTCCCCCCCAAAAAATATTCTTACAAATGAAGCAAACAGATAAAACAATGGTAAATTTAAATGAGAAAACCGTTCCTCAGTTAAACGAGATTTGTAGTCTATTACAAATTTCAGATTTCAGAGAGCATAGAACTAAAGCAAAAAAAATTGAAGTCATACAAGAATATTTGCGAAACGCTAGAAAGGCAAATGAAATGTCGATAGCAATGACGTCAAAAGATGCGTCGGTTGTGAAAAATAAGAAGACGACTAAACGAAAAGCCATTGAAAAACATCAAGTTTCCAAAGAAAAGAAAAGAAAAACTAAAACGAAAACGAGTGATGCACTTCAGATTCGAGACAAACGAGATATATCGAGCGAAATTCAACGAGCAATCGATGAAGAGAAAGGAGAAGAATATGTAAGATGACTCATTGCGGAACTATTCCAATCGAAACCCATAGAACGGGAGAGTGCGATCGAAGACATTTTTAAAACTTTTGACGTGTTTCCCTCATCGAAGAAAGTCGATCCGAAATTGTTCATGGAACGGGTGAAGAAAAAAGTATTGGATTTGTTTCGCGAATACACGAACTTGGGATTAAAAATTAAGATGATACTCCACTGCATAATGAATAAAATCGACGTGAAGTCCGGCGAGAGCATCGTGAAAAATGCATATTTCAGATCTAACGTCGAACCCGTATTTCGAGGTTCAGATCTATCGGACGTTTTCGAAAAGATGCAAGACAAGATGTTGACGTCTCTCGCGAATTATCAAAATGAAGGTAGTAATTGGACGTTCGGCGAGGTGTTGAAACTCGAAATTCACATCACTAAAAACGAACCGTTGAAAGGATCTTACTACTTTGAATTACCGTATTTCTTGAATAAGAAACGCGCCGTGGTCAACGTGAGAAATAAAGATGATCAGTGTTTTAAATGGGCAGTCACCTCCGCTTTATACCCTGTCGAAATAAACGCCGATAGAGTTTCTCGTTATGAGGAAACTTCTAAAAATCTCGATTGGACCGGAGTGACTTTTCCAACAAAGATAAAACACATCGAACGTTTCGAGGTTCAAAATCCCACCGTAGCGGTGAACGTCTTGGGATACGACGATGAAATTGAAAGATCTATCCTCTCAGACGGACTTCGTATCGCAGAAGAGAAAAGACGATTATTTTATTATTGACTTTGAATGGTGACAATCGTCATTATTGTTGGGTTAAACATCTGAGCCGATTACTGTCGAGACAAAATAATAAACATAAAGGAAAGATATCTTTATGTTGGAACTGCATGAACATGTTTAAGAGCGAAAAATCATTAGCGAAACATCAGGAATATTGCAATGAAAATCAAGGTGTTGCCGTCGAAATGCCCAAACCCAACTCCATCGTGAAGTTTGAAAATCACAACAGAAGGTTAAAAGTACCATTCGTCGTGTACGCCGATTTCGAATGTTTCACCGCGAAAATGAGTTCCTGTCAACCCAACGCTCTTCAAAGTTACGTCGAAAGATATCAAAAACACATACCTTTGGGCTATTGCATTTACGTGAAATGTGCTTTCGACTCGCAACACGACATGGGTCCCTTCACCTACACGAAACAGCGCGAAGACGACGACGTGGCTCAAAGGTTCGTGGAAGAGTTAGAATCGAAAATTCAAATGTTATACGACAAATTCAAAACTCCGGTGAAAATGATCATCACGCGAGAGCAGCAGGACGAAAATAACAGAGCCACCGAATGTCACATATGCAGACAATCGTTTGATGAGAATTCGGAGGAAAATAGGAAGGTTAGAGACCACGATCATTACACGGGTCTGTATCGCGGTCCAGCTCACAGCAAGTGTAATTTAAAATATCGAGACGCCACTTTCTATCCGGTGATGTTTCACAATCTCTCGGGTTACGACAGTCATCTGTTCGTGAAAAATCTCGGCACCTCGCACGGAGAATTAAATTGCATCGCGAACAGTGAAGAAAGATACATTTCCTTCACAAAATGGAATCTCATGGAGAGGAAAAGAGTAATCGATGGAAATACGTCGAAAGAAAAAACGAAATCCATTCGTAGAGGCATACGTTTCATCGACACTTTTAAATTCATGTCGACCGCTCTGGAAAAATTAGTCGATAACATGAGCAAGGATAAATTTAAAATCACGAGCGAACATTTCGGAGAACGAGTAGACGTCATGTTGAGGAAAGGAGTCTATCCTTACGATTACATGAACGATCTAAAGAGATTCGAAGACACCGCACTACCTTCGAAAGATGATTTTTATTCAAAATTATACGAATCCGACATTTCCGACGAGAATTACGAACACGCCAAAAACGTGTGGAAATCATTCGATATGAAAACCATGAGAGATTATCACGATCTCTATCTGAAGACCGACGTTCTGCTCTTGGCAGACGTGTTCGAAAATTTTCGAGACGTCTGTCGTCGAAATTACGATCTGGATCCCGCTTGGTATTTCACCGCACCCGGTCTGGCGTGGGACGCTCTGTTGAAGACCACTGAAGTTCAATTCAAATTATTATCCGACGTGGACATGTTGCTCATGTTCGAAAGAGCTGCGAGAGGTGGCGTCTCAATGATCTCTCACAGACATTCCGAGGCTAACAATCCCTACATGAAAGAAGGTTTCGATTCGAAACGGTCGACTAAATACATACAGTATTGGGATGCAAATAATCTGTATGGTTGGGCTATGAGTCATCCTTTACCGATTGGAAATTTCGAATGGGTGAAGGAACCGGAAGAGATGCAAAAATGGAGAGACTATCCTTGCATTTTAGAAGTCGATTTGAACTATCCGGAAGAATTACACGATCCGCACAACGATTATCCGCTGGCTCCCGAACGAATGGAACCGAATGAAGGAGACGAGGAAAAACTCATTCCCAATTTATTTAACAAACGTAACTACATCGTCTACAGCGAGAATTTGAAACAGTACGTCGATTACGGGATGAAATTAGTCGACATACATTGCGTCATTCGATTCGACGAAGAGCCTTGGATGAAAAAATACATCAATCTCAGAACCCGAGCCGAGAACGATTTCGAAAAAGATTTCTTCAAACTCATGAACAACTGCGTGTACGGCAAATCGATGGAAAACATCAGGAAGAGAACCGACGTTTGACTCGTCACGTCTGAGAAAAAAGCAAAAAAATTAGTGGCGAAACCCAATTACAAACACTGAACCATATTCGGCGAAAATCTAGTGGCTGTTCACATGCAAAAGACGCATCTGAAGTTCGACAAACCGTATTATCTCGGACCGATCATCTTAGATGTCAGCAAGTGATTGATGTACGAGTTTCACTATGATTACGTCAAACAAAAATTTGACGACAAAGCCAAACTACTGTTCACTGACACAGACAGTTTAGTTTACGAGATAGAGACGAAAGACGTCTACCGAGACATATCTCCGGACGTGGCCGAGTGGTTCGACACGAGCAATTATCCCATCGATCACCCGTCCAACATTCAATCGAACGACAACAAGAAGGTGTTGGGTAAATTTAAGGACGAGAGTGGCGGTAAACAGATCGTCGAATTCGTGGGCTTGAGACCCAAACTCAATGCTTATCGTCTAGAAGATGATGAAGAGATCAAGAAGTGCAAAGGAGTTAAAGCGTGCGTGGTGAAGAAAAACATCTCTTTCTAAGAGTATAAAGATTGTCTGTTAGGAAGTGGTCCGGTGTATAAGACTATGAAATTGATTCAAAGAGAAAATCACGACTTGTATACCGAAATTGTCAACAAGATTTCGCTGACGGCCGACGACGACAAGAGATTCGAGTTAGACGATAAAATAAGCACTTTGGCACTCGGACATTGGACTGTGGATCTAATTAGAGACGATATGAATGTGGATGATTGGATTCCAGATATGAATGTGGATGACTGGATTCCAGATACGATTGTGGATGATAGGATTCCAAAAAATCAAGAGGAATTAGATGAACACAAAATTATAGAAATCGATAGTGACATCGAGAAAGTTAGTTTAAAAGAAGAATTAGATGGATCCAAGATTATAGAAGTCAAGGAATTCGACGGATTCAAGATTGTAGAAGTCGATAGAGTTAGTTTAAAAAGAAAAAGAAAAAAATAGAAAAAAAATAACGTCATTTTTAGTGAATTATAATAAAATAAATAAAAAAAAAAATATATACTCATCTATGAATAAGAAAATAAAGATATCCGTTGAAGGTGTCGTCTTACCCAACGAACCCCTATCCAACATCGATCTGTTGAATGCGGCAAAAGATTTGAAAATCGAAGATTTTCTAGGAGTGTTTTCCAGAGATGCCTTGCCGAAGAGAAGACCTCGACAATCGGAATGCGGAATTTTAAATCTAGATGATTCATTGGGTGAAGGCACTCACTGGGTGGCGTGGTTCAAGAACGAGAAGAATTATTATTTTGACAGCTACGGAATCTCGCCGCCGAAAGAAATAAAGAACTATTTCAACAAATCGATGGTTCTTTACAACACGGATCAAGTACAATCGCCAGATCAAGTGTTTTGCGGTCACCTGTGTCTCTACGTTCTCAAGAGATGGTCTGAAGGAGATGAATTTCAAGACATTCTCAATGACTTACATTAGAGAGAAAAATTTTTTTTTTTATAGTATATATATAAAGATAACAAATTATTTTTAAAAAATTTTAATCGAATAAAAAAATGAAAAATAAAATAACATAGTTCATTTTTTTACTAAACTGCGTTTTGAACACATTTTTTTTTCTAAACAACAACAAAAAAAAAATCCCACAACAACATGCCAGTCGATAAATTTGGTAGAAGTGACGACGAAAAAGTCAACCCGAGAAAGAAGAGGAAGACATTCGAAGTCGACGATGGTTACGACGTTGCCAACTTGGACGAGCGTTACGTTCGGAGATACAAACCTCGAGAGGAACCTCTGAACATGAACGATAAGAAGCTCTACAATCTTCCCGAGCTGATAGATCTCGCAGATGCTGCGACTAAAAAATACGTTGACAGGGGGAACTCCGATTTTGAATGAATCCTGCTTGATAATTACGTGGATAAAACCATGACTGACGATCTCGATCTGAAATCCAAACGTTTGGTGAATGTCGCGAATCCCATAGATCCCACCGATGCCGCCACCAAGAGATACGCGGACGACTCTCACGTGAGATTCAGCGAACACCTGAGAAATAGATACGTTCAGAAAACGATGCACTCGGAATTGAACGCCAATTCTTACAAGATAACGAACGTGGCCACTCCCACGAATCCCAAGGACGTGGCGACCAAACACTATGTAGATCTGGAACAGAGAAAGTCTGACAGACGTGAAATGAAATCGGATCTGAATGCGGGATTCCACAAGATATTGAATCTGTTGAAGATTGACGACATGGATGCGGACTCAACCGCAGTCAACAAGGGCTACGTAGATTCTGCCATGATACGATCACAAGAATACGTAGAATCACAAATGGACGATCTCTATCTGAACAAACAATCTGGCGGAACCATGGAGGGTGACATCAACATGAATGGTGAGAATTTATTCAGTCTCGGTCACAATCCCGAATTCGATTCCAGCACGGTAAGCAGGAAGTACGTGGATCACAACTCGGTCTGGAGAAAGGGCGACATCATGGAAGGTAAACTAGACATGGGTGGACACGTGCTCACGAATCTACCAGAACCCGTGCACATGACGGACGCCTGCACCCTGATTTCGGTGGTGGAGAAAGTCAAATATGCCAGACAATTGATCACCGTGTGGGCCAAAGAGTCCGACGCCTTAGAGGAGGGAAAAGCCGATTGGTCTTTCGGAAATGGAGGTAGCGGATCGAAACACGGTCAGGTGGGATATCCCATGCCACTGGGAGGTGAAATCCTTCGAATGAGTCTGGCTTCCTCAGATTTGAATAACAGAGCGGTCGTCAATCTCATGGTGAATGGTGTGGAGAGCGATAAGAGATACAGCGTCGAAAAGACCGAGAATCAACACGCGAATGTCAGCACGTTCGGCACGCCTCTCAAAGTGAACGCCGGAGACAGGATTAATTTTGTCATGAAAACCAATAATCCCAAAGCCGCCACTTCCATGGTGAGTCTACTGATCGAACTGGATCCTTTGAACAAACAGTGAACGCGTAGAAAAAATAACAAATTAAAAAAAAAAAAAATAATGTGTGATTATTAAAAACAAAAAAAAAACAACAACAAAAAAAAAAGTAATGAGATTTAGAGAGATGTTCAATCTCTCTATATCACATTACTTTATTTATTTTTTTTTTGTTGTTTTTTTTTTTAATAATCGCACATTACTTTTCATTTTTTTTTTTTGTTTTTTATTTTTTTTTTTCACACACTCGTCTCTCATCGAATGATCGACATCTTATTTCCGTCCGATTCGAATTGTAATTCCCTGTCTGACAGGACCAGGGCAAAGGCTTCGGTTTTCTCGGCACATTCCTATCGAATTGCATCTTGATCTGAATGTCTAACACGCTACTCTTGAGTCGTTCGCTCTGTTAACTGACGTCGAACACGAACATGGGATACATCGACTTGTATTCGCCGGGAGATATGTTGGGATTGCTCATCAATTCGTCTAGACCGTGATACTTCTTTCTAAAATCGGCGGCGTCGCTGTACAGCCTGCAGAAATCGTTCTTGTCAAACGACGCATTGTAATCGATTGCCGGATATCTCGTGGCGTTCAGAAACACTTGCATGTTTCTCAAATTGCAGTGATCGAACAGTGACGCATTATTTTCCTGAGACCCGTCCCTATCGGTCTGAAACGCGACCACGATGAAACGCGGTATCTCGGAAGCGGATTTCACCATCAATCTCCAATCGAAGTGATTCGTGGAGGGAGGAATGCTAGCCGTGTCGCACTGTCTCATTCTAAATCCCACGGGTAATTTACTCTTGGATTGTATGATCTTGTAGAGATTCGTTTTCTCATTCATCGAAGGCTCCACATACGGAACGAACCACGATATCTTGTGTAGAGTTATCTTACCCACAACGGTCGCGGTGAGTCTCACTGTTGCGTCGTCATTTCCTTTTCGAATCAATGTCAGATTGTGTTTGAATCTGTACATGACCTTGTTGTAATCGTCCGCGAATCCGAAGATGTGTTTCAAAGGTATCCTGAATGAAAACGTTCCTTTAGGTCTGGACGTCTTGACGACGTAGTCGAATATTGCGGCAGCGCCGGCGCTAGCAGGACCTACGGTGTCTTTCACCCACAACTGATTAAGTCCTCTGGATTTCGAAAAATCATCAGGATACGTCAAGAGTCCGAACATCGTGGTGGCCTGACTGGGATGAAAAACAGATTCTATCTCTTGTCCGGATAGCATGTATTTTATGTTACTGAATAGATGCATGATGCCATTATTGGCTAGAGTGACCATGTCGTCGTCGGTGTAGTCGCTCCCATCTTCCTTGGTGAGACGTCCCTGCACCACTATGTAACTCTCGCTAGGATGTACGAATAGATCTTGAGTTTCGACGTTGATTCTTATCTCTCCCGCATTGTTCAAACTCGTTCCGGTTACCGGTTCGTATTCGTGAACCTCATATTCTTGAATACTTTCATCTTTCACTATGCTTTGTGCTATATCTAGTATATTTGTCATTTTAAAAGATTTTTAGTTTTTTGTTTATTAATTCACTTGCTTTTCTTTATCTAAAAAAAATAGTTTTTAATTATTTTTTATTATTATTTATTTTTTTTTCTCTCTTTTATATATATGTGTGTGTAAAACAAGAAAATGTCAAAGAGAGTAAATAAAAAAAAAAATTTTTGCGTTCTTCATCAAAACTTCGTCTTCTGTAATTGTTGTTCGTAAAACTTTCCGATGATCTCTTCTCCATCCAAAGCTTCGATTTCGTAAGTCACCGGATCGGTGTGAAATATTTTGATGATCACGAAGATTTCCGATGTCCATCGAGGAGTATAACCCTTTTCGAAGTGCTTCTTATAAGCGTAGATTCTCACTCGATCGCCGACCGCAAATTTCGGCGTTCTAGACTTCTTCCCGATCTTAGATCTCTCGGGATATAGATTCGCGTGGACCTGTTTTTCGTTTCAAGGATCACTAGCTTCCGCAGGAGTCATCTTGATCGATCTGTGTCGCGTGTCGTTGTAATCTTTCACCAGACCATTCAGAGCATATATGTATTTCTTGGTCGAATTCGCCGTGAAGTATCTGTGCATCTTCTCCTTCATCGTTCGATTCAAACGTTCCACCACGCTGGCTTTCTCTTCGTTTTCGATCGAGTAGAGGTCTACCAATCGACGAACGTCCTTGTTGTAGAATTCCTTTCCCTTGTCCACCCACAATTTACTCGGTTTTCGAGAAGACGACTCGAACACGCTCTGAAGAGCCTCGGCGACGCAAGGTCCCGATTTATTCTTCAAAGCTCTGATCCATCCGTATTTGGAAAACACATTGATGACCGTCAATAGATATTTGATGCCCTCGTTCCACCTCGAAAACGAACACCCTTCTCTTTCGAAATTTATGCACTATGGGTTTGTGTAACTCCTCGGCCAATTCGCTCGTCAATAATCGTTTCTTCTTCTTCTCTTTTTCAGGTGCGCTTTTTTTTTTGAACGCCCCATCCGAATCAACGTTTCGCACCGATCAGATTGCCGACCAGCGAACGTTCCATCTTCTCTCTCCTGGTCGGATTCGATATGCCTCTCAATCTCGTCAACATGTTTTTGTCGCAGACGTCGTTGCGAGTCTTGGTGTCGGAATGTCCGGCGTAGCACAGATCGTGATCGTACGCGGCCGCGTCCACCCTATTCACGGGTTTGCTCCAAGATTTGGGTGTCAGATCGGCGTTGAGTCTCTTGTTCAATTTCGTCCTGGTCCCGTGAAACTGTGACCGGGCAGATGCATTTCGAAAGGTAGATTGTTGATCATTTTATTCACGATGCCTTTGCCTTTGCTCACGTTCTTTTGTTTGACGAATCTAGTCTTGATAGAACCACACACGTCGCAAATTCCGCGAAGCATCCGTCTGTCATTTTTAGTTCGCACTTCTCTAGAATTACTCGTCTCGGTAACTCTCTTACACTTTACGCAATACATTTTTTTTTTGAAGAGTTAATTTAAATTAATTTCGTTTTTTTTATTTTATATATGAATTTAATATTTTTTTTTTTTTTAAATTCTGTTCTTATTATATATATATATATATATATAACTTCGTCAAATTGCCGTCATGCTCGGAAGTTTACTTCCTTCTAAGCGGCTTTCATTTTTGACTAATACTTATTCCGTTACGTTAAGTACCGTACCAATGTGTATCGCGTCATAGGAACGTAAAATTTAGCGTCACGCTGATCCTAATTGTTGAATGGGAAGTATAAAATCAAGAACCCGTCTATAAAATCGCCGATGCATATCTTCCTTGGGTGGCAACAAGTAAAGATATGTTCCGCATTACACGTTTTTCACTGTTTTTAATTGTAAATTATGGACAAACAAGACCGTATCATATCTTCCTTAGGTGGTAACGAGTGGAGATATATTCCGCGTTATTGCGCGCATTTTTTGTTCTCAGCCTAAGAATTAGAAGCATTCAATCATTTATCTCAACCTCGCCCTGGTAACAGAGGCAGAAGCGAGTTCGCAGGCAGTATTCACACATTCAACCATTCCTTGACCCGAATTGTTCAAACGCGTTGTTCTCCATATTCAAGTGTATTGCTTGTAAACCACCGTATCATATCTCCCTTGGGTGGTAAAGATATGTTCCCCGTTTCATGTTGTTCCCCGTATCCGAGTCTATTACGCGCAAAATAACTGTATCATATCTTCCTTGGGTGGCAACAAGTAAAGATATGTTCCGCGCTTCACTTTGCTTTTTGTATTCAAGTGTAAATTATGAAAAAATACCGTGTATCTTCCTTGGGTGGCAACAAGTAAAGATATGTTCCGCGTTATTACGTAAAAAACAAATATGAATTAGACACTATTTCTAAAACCTCGCCCTGGTAACAGAGGCAGAGGCAAGTAAGTTCGTATACCGTATTCACACATCCAACCACTCCTTGGCCCGAATCATTCAATCATTTAAAAGCGCGCCTCCATATCTCCGCCCCAGTACCCAACCCGCGTCAATCAGACATCAATACCGCTGATGGAAAATATAATTTTTTTATACCCTCCTTGCGTAGTAATAACCCCCTCCCCCCCCCCCCCCCCCGGACGATCCTTCCAGGGTGTGTAAATGTCTTGTCCACACCCACTATTGCAGCATCTATATGCCCTCCACCACTGATCTAAGGGCAATCCCTCCTATAATGTCTACACCGACAATCGTAGGCTAGGGTTCCATACTCCCCCCCCCCCCACACCACATACACATGATGTACGCACTGACATATACCAAATGATCATAATCTCACAACATATACACGCTATGTTCAACACCAATGCGTGTTTAGGTGTAATTGCTCTGTACACTAATTTATATCCCCCCCCCCCCCCCCCCCCCCCCCCCCCCCGTTCAGCAAGTTTATAAATGAGAATATTTGGAATTATTCTTGTCTATTGAGCCCATTGGGTTCTAGTGTTTGAAGTTTGTTAATCCAAAATGCTTCACGACCCCTCCTGTAAGCTGTATTTTGTTTATTAATTTGTTCAATCCCAATAATCCTAAAATTGTTTATACTATGGTTTTTGGTCAGGAAATGATGTGGTATCGGTTCATCCATAACCTCAAGTTTTATTCTACTCAGGTGGTTTTGCATTCTCTCATACAATTTTGTCCCCGTCTCTCCCACGTACACAACTTCATTGCACTTGTCGCAGAAAATCCCATATATCACATTCCTGGACATGCAGGTGATTTTTTTTCCTATGTGGTAGGCCGTCCCGTTCTTGTCTGCGAATTGTTTTGTTTGGAGCATAAACCCACAGATTGCACATTTTCTCTCGCATCTATCAGATCCCGTCCCTTGATTGTTGAACATTTTATTATGCTTGCTGTGGACTATGATATCTCCCAAATTTTTCAATCTTTTGTACGAAATCAGGGGAGGTTTTTCGAATGCCAACTTCATGCGTTTTGAGCGGTGTAAAATGGGCATTCGCTCCCGCGTTATTTTCCCGATGTCGGGGAGGCGCCGCGAGTAGGTGACCACAAACGGGACTCTTTCGCCGGTTGATTTGTTGGATCGTTTTTCAAGTAACTGTTTGCGCTGGATTTGATCGACCTTTTCTAGTTGTTCGCTTACAAACTTTTCATCGTAACCTCTGGCATGCAGGTGTTGTTTTATATCATTTTTGTGGCATTCATATTCAGCATTATCGGAACAAATTCTTTTTACTCTTGAAGCTATTCCATATGGTATCGCTCTTTTAGTGTTGATTGGGTGATCTGACTTTGCGTGTAGGTATTGATGCGTGTCCGTGGGTTTTGTATATAAACCGGTTTTAAGAAATCCGTCTTCAATTTTGACTATCGTGTCTAAGAATTCTATCTCATTTTCAGACCACCTTAAATCAACCTGTATTCTTGGATGTATCGTATTTGCCAAAGAATGATATTGTTTCAGAGACTCCAACCCATGCGTCCATACTCCCCAGATATCATCAACGTACCGTACCTGTTCAAGGGGGTGTAACTTCGATGCTTTTGACAGTTTCTCTTCCCATTCACCCATATATGTGCACGCATAATTCATCCCTAATCGCGAGCCTATTGCAACGCCGTCGGTTTGTAAATAATGTCTTCCTTTAAATGAAAAATTGTTGTTGTCCAAAACAGTTTCTATTAGTTTAAGACCTATCTCTGTTGGGAATAATTTTCCTTTAGAGTTTTCTAGTGCTTTTTTACATGCTAATATACCTTCATTACGTGGGACGCTTGGATATAGTTTCTTGACGTCCATACAGTACATTATGCTGTTTTCAGGGAGTGGTTGGGGTATACTGTCCAGTCTGTTCAAGAAATGTGTGGTGTCGCGTATGTAGGATGGTAATGACTCGACGTGTTGTTTTAATTCAGACTCCATCACTTCTGCTATTTTCTCTGTTGGGTGGTTTATTCCCGAAATTATTGTTCTTAAAGGGGCTTCATTTTTATGCATTTTGGGGTTACCTTTTACTCTACCAGCCTGTGGCTGCTTAGGTATCATGTTCGCTAATACTTTTTTGTCTATCAGTTTGTTTTTTTCTAGTTTTTTGAGTTGGCTTTTAATCCTGTTTGTTATTTTCTCTGTCAGATTTACAGGTACTTCTTTGTATGTTGTTTGGTCCCCCAATTCCATCAAGATCTCATTTTCATATTTACTTGCATCCAAAACGGTTATTCCAGACCCTTTATCGGCTGGTCGCACGACTATTGTATTATCATTTAACAACTCCTTCAGAGCCTTCTCTTCCATTTTTGTTATGTTGTTTCGCACGCGTTTTTTTATGCCCTTCAAAATATCTTCCCGTACTATCTCTAAATAAAGGTCAAGGTGCTTTTCTCTACCTTCTTTAGGGGTCCACGGGTTACTCTCTTTAAATTTATCATTAATATATTGCTGTTTATTGTCTAGGAAATACTCACAGAGTCGCATTCTTCGCTCCCATTCTTTTATCTCAACGATAAGGTTCGCTATATCCAAAGTTCTTTCCGTTGGGACAAACTTGAGACCCCTTTTAAGTAATGTTCTTTGGTGTTTTGTTAGTTTCTTACCGGATAAATTAAACACGTTATTTTGCTGATTAATTTTAGTTTCGTTGTGCAGAATTTTACTCTTTATATCTACATACATGTTATTTTGATCATCGCTCATATTCTTAACTTCTACAGATTCATCCTTTATGGAGGGTTTCTCAGACTTTTTGTCGGTAATTTGTTTTGTATAACCCCGGGGATTCACAGATTCGTCCTTCTTGGAGGGTTTCTTAGACTTTTTGTCGGTAATTTTTTTTGAATAACCCCGGGGATTCAGTTTTGTTTCATCCCTACGGAACGCGGAAATATTTTGTGACTGCAAGTATTTGTATTTGATTGTTTTAGGCCCATTTGTCTTTTTCATACTTCCAATCATTTGTGCAACCTGAAAATGAGAATCATTCAAAAAGAGATAGAAATTTAATTCATTTGTACTCACCGGTTTTTCAGGTTCGAATCGCACCCACCTGTAATTTTGACCATACTTACAATATACATGAATCCCTATTCCCAGCATATTCACCAAACCTATTATATCCTCATCTGTTGCCCAGCTCTCAATACTACCATTCGTTTTTGATCTGTTTCTAATGAATCCTGATACTGGCCCATCTATATATTTAGACATTATTTTCGCGTGATGTTCCACAAAATAATGTATAGATTTGGGAGATATCATAGTCCACAGCAAGCATAATAAAATGTTCAACAATCAAGGGACGGGATCTGATAGATGCGAGAGAAAATGTGCAATCTGTGGGTTTATGCTCCAAACAAAACAATTCGCAGACAAGAACGGGACGGCCTACCACATAGGAAAAAAAAATCACCTGCATGTCCAGGAATGTGATATATGGGATTTTCTGCGACAAGTGCAATGAAGTTGTGTACGTGGGAGAGACGGGGACAAAATTGTATGAGAGAATGCAAAACCACCTGAGTAGAATAAAACTTGAGGTTATGGATGAACCGATACCACATCATTTCCTGACGAAAAACCATAGTATAAACAATTTTAGGATTATTGGGATTGAACAAATTCGCCGATGCATGTCTTCCTTGGGTGGCAACAAGTAAAGATATGTTCCGCATTACACGTTGTTCACTGTTTTTAATTGTAAATTATGGACAAACAAGACCGTATCATATCTTCCTTTGGTGGTAACGAGTGGAGATATATTCCGCGTTATAGCGCGCATTTTTTGTTCTCAGCCTTAGAATTAGAAGCATTCAATCATTTATCTCAACCTCGCCCTGGTAACAGAGGCAGAAGCGAGTTCGCATGCAGTATTCACACATTCAACCATTCCTTGACCCGAATTGTTCAAACGCGTTGTTCTCCATATTCAAGTGTATTGCTTGTAAAACCACCGCATCATATCTCCCTTGGGTGGTAAAGATATGTTCCCCGTTTCATGTTGTTCCCCGTATCCGAGTCTATTACGCGCAAAATAACCGTATCATATCTTCCTTGGGTGGCAACAAGTAAAGATATGTTCCGCGCTTCACTTTGCTTTTTGTATTCAAGTGTAAATTATGAAAAAAAATACCGTATAATATCTTCCTTGGGTGGCAACAAGTAAAGATATGTTCCGCGTTATTACGTAAAAAACACATATGAATTAGACACTATTTCTAAAACCTCGCCCTGGTAACAGAGGCAGAGGCAAGTAAGTTCGTATACCGTATTCACACATCCAACCACTCCTTGGCCCGAATCATTCAATCATTTAAAAGCGCGCCTCCATATCTCCGCCCCAGTACCCAACCCGCGTCAATCAGACATCAATACCGCTGATGGAAAATATAATTTTTTATACTCCCCTTGCGTAGTAATAACTTCCCACCCCCCCCCCCCCCGCCCGATCCTGCCAGGGTGTGTAAATGTCTTGTCCCCACCCACTATTGCAGCATATATATGCCCTCCACCACTGATCTAAGTGCAGTCCCTCCTATAATGTCTACACTGACAATCGTAGGCTAGG